>JAQJVL010000025.1:2526969-3063847 GCA_035578905.1 Stictocephala bisonia
CACACAGCTTAATCATGATAATTATGTAGTCTTATTTTTACACCGTGCGTAGTGTTCGAAGAGCTATTTAGACTCAATATTAGTGTTAACATTATTGATAATTTTGACATTGGTATTGTCATCGATATCCTTTGATAATAATGAAAACAACACTATCCTGTTTACATTCAATTAACTAGTTTATGTTTTCAGCTTGGACAAAGAGCAATGATTTTTTTTTTTTTTTTTTAGAGGGAACGACCTGATAACTAAACTTCCTTAGTTAAGTCAAAGAAACAAACAAGCTTTCATACGAGACACTAATTACCGAAATGAAAACTAAACGCTAAAATATCCTACATAAACTATACTTTGTAGAGAAAATAAGTTAAAATATTTGTACCAAACTTACTTTGACATATTTTAATATACTTTTGACCTTAATTACAAACGTTAGTAGTTTTAATTTAACAAGTAAACCATGTTTATTTATTTCATATTCAAAATAAATGTTACAAATAAAATTGTAATATTTTATTTACCATGCGTTTACAACTGGACCTCTTAAGTCAGTTACGATTTGTGTTTTTCTTGTTATTCTACTTTATATGTCTCCAATATTCTTTCATCTTTTGAGAACTTGTGCTTTGTCTGTTTTGGTTATATTTCTATGCCAACTATATTATTTGGCCGTAATGTCCACCCTTCTTTGGTGTTATGTTTTTATCTGTTAAATCTGTTAATTCATGTACCAATTTTGTTTATTTTGTCTATTTAGTATACTGATGGATCTTAAACTACAGTATGTTATTTTTGGTTGTTCTACTGTTTTAGGTTAATGTTTTAGTTTTGTATTCATTGATAAAAAAATTTTCTTGTAAATTTTGTTTATCAGGTTCTGCGTTTTTGTCTGCGTTTCGTTCTCTCTTCCTATGAACGGTCATGGTGTAGTTATTTTTAGTTAAGGTTATACATGTAATTAAGGTTATGTAGTTTAATTTGTTTCTAGTGATTTGTTGATGCTCAGGATTCCTTACTTTATGGAATTTATACATATTAGTTAACTTAATGTTTTGTCAGTGTATAATCAGTAATCGAGGTATTGATAATAATATCCACTTCGGGAATAACTTGATGTAAGTGCACCTGTGCTGAAAACTGTAACTAACGCAGTATTGGAACGCAGAATCAGATAGCCACAAACAGTGTGTTTCCAATAAGCTCGGTATGAGCAAAGGTAAGCAACGATATTGAGATTTTGTGTACATTACAACCGAATGGGTTTCAATGTGGTCTACTTCTCCTTTTAAACCTTTCATTTATTCTTTACTTTTATGTTCAATCAAAAGTAATTGGGCCGTTTACTGGTTGTAATTGCAGGATTATTTACTTAAATACAGCTGTAAACAAAACTGTACTGTTGGGTGCTTCCCTGATAACCAGTTACAACACAGCAAGGTACCCAGATCCTGTATGTCACGATGTATGCCTGTATGCGATACTACATCGCAATGTAGGTCACGATGTAGGACATGCGATCGATGTACCTTCACCACACGAGTTGTTGCATATCATGAGGACAATAATAATTGTCCTTCCTGAATATCCACTAATAGATCCAAGTACGAGTGTATCAATCTCGTATACACTTTTAAAAATGTAGCAATAATATATATGTTTTATTAGACCTTTTATAATAGTTTTTATTAACAAATCATAAATATCACTTCCAATTAAAATTACTTTTACATCTTTTTGAGCTTATATATTTATTATTGTAAATATATGTCAGATTTGTTTGGAATAAAATATTATATTGTATATCAAATAATGAATAAAGAATAATGATCTTTATTCATAAAATAAATGAACATAAAACTTAAGTGAATAATACTAACCACTGTTTCCAGTAATGTGTTTAGTGACCAAAAATAATAATAATAAAATAAATTAACAAATAACTCAGTCCAGTCTCTTTTAAGTATTACAGTCTTATATATATAATATAATTAGAAAGGCATTCTGTAGCGTTCATTAAGTTCAAAAAACTACAAAAATAACAGTACTTCATAATTAAACCAAAATTAACATTTTAAATATTTTAATATTTTATAGTTCATTAATTAATATTTTCTATAATTTACTCTAAGTTAAGGCCTGGCTCAGACAACTTGTGTCATTTATAGTGTATAACCAGTTCTTTAGCTTGTGGCAAAATTCCTTATTGTTGTTGCTTTCTTTAATGTATAATGGTAATTTATTGAAATAATTTGGGCCTAAGTAATTAAAAGATTGTTTGAAGAACATTTTGATTACTTTGGGTTTGATAAATAATCTATTCTTGTTACTTCTCATATTATGATGAATTCTGGTTGAGCCTCTATTGCCACTTCGTATATAAAATAATTTTAATGTTTTATAGATGAATAAATGTTGGATGGGTAATATTTTTAATAAATAGAATAAAGGTAAAGAAGAGTCTCGCTTTTGCTTTCAGTATTATTCGAATAAATTTATTTTGAATTGTTCTAATAGTATTTATTGTTGTTTTACAAGTCCCCCCCCCCCCAACAAATAATGCCGTATTGTATCCTTGAGATCCACTTACTGACAAGCCAATTGAGCTACAAGTTGGAAATGAACGTATCAAAGACCCTCTAAGGGTGGCAGATAAGTTCAACAGATTTTTTGCCTCGATCGGAGTAGACCAAGGTCTTTGTCCTTCTCCTTGTCAGCCCCACCCACCATCAGCACCGAGTCCAGCCGCCTCAATGGCCTTGGCCCCAGGCTCTCAAAATGAGATAGACCGAGTGATCAAAGGACTCCAATCAAAAAGGTCCAATGACTCGGGCTACTTGTCCACTTGGCTCCTCAAGAAGTGCTCTGAGCACTTATTGGGACCGTTGAAACATCTCATCAACCTTTCACTTTGCACCGGAATTTTTGCCTATACATTGAAAAAAGCAAAAGTTTCACCAATTTTCAAAAAGGGCGACCCACTCTCAACTCAAAATTACCACCCAATATCCATCTTGCCGATTCTTAGAAAAATTTTTGAAAAGGTTTTTCTCACAAGATGTGTGGAATTCCTGGGAAGGCAAAATCTACTATCATACAACCAGTTCGGGTTCCGAAGTGGGAAATCGACAACAGACGCCATCGTACGTCTAGTCGAGATGATAGTGGATGGAATTGAGGGTCGAAGAGAGACGCTAAGTGTTTTTCTCGACCTGTCAAAAGACTTCAACTGTGTTGATCACTACTCACTTCTCCACAAACTTGAATATTACGGGATACGAGGAGTGCCTCTAAGATGGCTTGAATCATATCTCAGTAATAGAACACAATTCGTTGGAATATCGGACGTCAGATCGAAGGAAGAAAGACTGAGCTATGGTGTCCCGCAGGGGTCCATACTTAGCCCGTTACACTTTTTGATCTACGTCAACGACGTTGGCGCATCTGTACAACAAGGCAACTTGTCCAGTATGCAGATGACACGACTCTCTATCTGAAAGCGAACTCAAACACCGAACTCGAAAAAATCACTTTCATCGAGCTCAACAGCACCATTCAACATTTCAACGATTTCAATCTCAAAACAAATCCAAAGAAATCAAGTGTCATTCAGTTCTGTTTGTGACAAAAAGACTCAGACTCAGACAGCTTGACAGTCATGCTGAATGACACTGAGATCACAGAGGTCTACACAGCCAAATTCCTCGGAATACACCTTGATAAAGGGTTGACTTGGGATTGTCATGTAGACCACGTTTGCTCAAAACTTTCCTCAGGAATTTATGTTTTGAGAAAACTGTCAGGGTATTGCCCAACTCAGGTACTGATGACGGCATACTATGGACTGATTTACCCCCACCTTACCTACGAGCTGACGGTGTGAGGTTGCTGCTCAAGTGCAAACATTTCAAGAATTTTCTTTCTCCAAAAAAGAGCGGTGCGAACAATTGCAAAATTAAATCAAAGAGAGTCGTGCAAGCCAGCTTTCAAAACCTTGAAGCTGTTGACATTGCCCTGCCTCTACATTCTGGAAACATGTCTTTTTTCAAATCAAAATCTGAAAGCATAAAAGGTAGCGATGTACACTCTTATGCTACTAGAGGCAGGGATGACTACCGTACTGCAAGGCACAGGACGGTAGCTTATGAACGTTTGCCCTCGCAGGCAGGAGTTCACTTTGTCAACAAGCTTCCAAATGAAATTAAGTGTGCCCATACGCTCAAAGCATTTAAAACTCGTCTGAAAACCAAGTTGATTGCAGAAGCATTCTATAGCTCAGATGAGTTCATGGCACACACCTGCGAGACCTAGAAAAATTAATCTGAGTATTCTAGCTGAGGGGGATATTTTTTCGTATGAATGTGTGAGAAAGTGTGTCTGATTTGTATATCTGAATGGCGAAAAATATGTGTATGAGTGGAAAAAATTCTAGATATAGGGACGATTGCAATACATTTCATGTAATGTTTCATGCAATAAATGATATTTATTTATTTATTTATTTGAATGAATCAGACCATAGTACAGAGTTCGCAGTAAATTTACATCTCAAAATTTTCTAAGAAACTAAAATTTTCTTAAATTAAATCCAGTTTTATTTATTAAATCACAAATAATGTATTGTATAAATTTTTTCTTAGTTTTCGATTAAGGTATACAAATAAAACTTTAACAAGGAAGTAAAAGTCATCAAGTATATATTTTCAAGCTATAGAAAATTTCACTCTTTACATTTACTGTACACATATCATACTTAGTAAGATAATCATTCATGTCTGTTAAGCAATACTTCTCTGTAGAAACAAAGCAATAGTAAACTAACTATATTTAAGACAACAGTGCAATATTAACCGCATGAATTACAGATTGTTTCACTTTTCAGTAGAAACTTGCCACTTGATTTTATTAATATTCATTTATTATAATTTGATTTGAAGATAACTCTTTTTACAAATTATATAAGCTTATAGTTACAACTTAAAAAGTTCACTACTGGCAGTACAAACGTCGGCAACGTATCGTAATCTTCCCAGTTTAACCGTTCACTGATTTTAAAATTTGCCATTTGAGTCCAACAAATGTTGCTAAATCAATAAATTCTGTTTCATTAATAAATAGAATGTGAAAACTATCACAAAGTAGTTGAACCATTTTTAAGTCAAATAAAAAAAAATCAACTATAAGTTTTAAAATATTAATAATAATATATCTTAACTTTGAAACATTTAAATTTAATTACAAGTTTATTTAGGAACGTGACAGCATAAATAATACAAATAATTGTTAAAGGAATGAAATTTAGTTTGCCGTGACATAAATGCTTATATTTTATGATATAATTAACCCTTATATAAGCCTGATTATTCATTAATTTACGTATGTGATGAATGTAAGTCATAAATTTATGAAAAAATGGAACAGAACATTTTTGCTAATAGTTAATGTATTTAATAAGTGTAAAATGGACAAATAATTCATAATAATATATATTATAATTTTTTGTTTCAATCCCATTTTTCTGCTTTCTCGATTGATGTTCTTTAACAAGTAAGTGAACAAATGAATAAGAAAATAAACTATATTTATTATACAACAGTTTGTAATGATCTTAAAAGCAGTGCGTGAACTTGACATGCATCCTTCACCTATTTGTATACGGTACAGTATATGACAATGTATACCTAGGTTTCTAATAAATGTACATACTTGTGTTTTTTACGTACGAAACCGCTATCGATATGTACATGAACCATTATGGAGTTTTCTGTTTAAAAACTATCGGCCATTTCATTTCCCCACATTGACGACAGTCCGTGTACCAACGACTTTGACGTTGTATAGACATAAGTTTTATTCCAGTCAAAAGATGATATTAGTGAGTAAGTTGTATTTGTGTAAGCTGATTATGCAATGTAGTGCCATTTTATTTTCTGTTTCGTATCCACGAAAACTGTCGAGATCTAACAATTATTTTTGCACAGAGATTCAGAGTCTGAGGATTGAGTAAATTTGTCATAAAAATGAATCAAAATTAGGTCAGAAAACCATTTATGGAACACATTACAGATTGATTAAAATAACAGAACAAACAAAACTAGACAACACCTAATTTTTATTCATACTAAAATTCCTCATAATATAAAATATAAATTGTATTAATCATTATAATAGTTCACCATAGTTAAAGTTATCGTAGTTTTTTTATGGTAAGTTTTTAATCATATAAATGTTGTATCAACTAACTTAGTAAATGATTATTAATTGCATTTACTACAAAATTACAGCTTAAAGAAAGTACGCTCATGAAATAAGTAACTGGTATTTATCTCGAACAAGATAGATATTTCTTAAAATGAAAAACATATTATTTTCTTTTCAAGACAGTATCCAATATGTAGCCTGTAGTAGCCTATACACGTTTGGTCTGGCCAGACAAAAGAAAGAAGCCTATTATAACTTTGTATAGTAAAACAAAATTGTTATACTGTATTTCATTAATTGTATTAACACTACTAAACATTTAATAGTTATCAACATTTAATTACATTCTGTACATATATAGACTAATAAAACCACATTCATATTCAAACTAGGCCTACTTTCTTTTCTCATTCCTGATTTTGTCAGGTGGACCTCCATTTCACACCCTATATCTAACAGTATGTGTTAATACTGTAATTTTGTACAGTCTCATATTAATGTAAATAAATATGAAATTTTTATAAAAAGTACTATTAAATAATGTTTAATGAATGAAAAATCTGTGTTTTATCCGTAATTATTTCTCTAAATATACACGTGCAAAGCACGAATATGAAGTGTGTTTACTGCAACAGATGTTTAAACAGGAGCAGATGTTAGTGTTGTCAGATATAGCAAGGTTGAAACTATATGACAACATAGCTGTGCCAGAAGTGAGGAGGGGGCTTCACATACAACAGCTATCATCGGACTATTTTGGTGCGGTTTACATTAGTTATTATTTCACTTTGATATTTCAGTCAACTGCCCCTTTCTGTACAATTTAATTTCTAGCCGTACATTATGGATTCGGGAAAAGGGCACTAGGTCGATAGTTGGTATACTAGGATAGTCCCAAGAGGACAAGTCCACCAACGTCTGACAGCAGTAAACAAACACTACTCACCGTTAGTAAGTGCCAAAATCACTAATAATCTATTAAAAGGTGTTGTTTCTATGTTTTTTTTTTACTACTGTTAGATGATATGGACTTTGCTGATGATCTTTATACACATATAACTACACAAATAAAAAAAAAAGTACTTGGTTAAATACTGCGTGTGTCAGAGATCGATATGTCGAAGAATGTAAATTAACCAAACAAGTGCAATAAATAAGTTTGTATAGAACAATGATATTTAGTATACACCTTTATTCAAATTTTACATAGTTCCCATTAAAAACTAAACAACATTGCCTTATTGTAATGTATATGGGACACATTATTAAGCTCATGTCAATTCATTTTCTTTCAGTTCATCATTTTAAATTATCAAAGAGAATTTAGTATGTTGTTCTTAATAATTGCACTGTATATTTTCATGGCTTGAATACCGAGGCCAAAGGTATCTTGGCTATGCGGCTTGAATACCGAGACCAAAGGTATCTTGACTATGCGGCTTGAATACCGAGACCAAATGTATCTTGGCTATGCAGTTTGAATACCGAGACCAAATGTATCTTGGCTATGCGGCTTGAATACCGAGACCAAAGGTATCTTGGCTATGCAGCTTGAATACCGAGACCAAAGGTATCTTGGCTATGCGGCTTGAATACCGAGACCAAAGGTATCTTGGCTATGCAGCTTGAATACCGAGACCAAAGGTATCTTGGCTATGCAGCTTGAATACCGAGACCAAAGGTATCTTGGATATACAGCTTGAATACCGAGACCAAAGGTATCTTGGCTATGCGGCTTGAATACCGAGACCAAAGTATCTTGGCCATGCGGCTTGAATACCTAGACCAAAGACGTGGAGCCAATCTGTATTGTTTGGATTATTTCCTCAGCTTTGTTTGTTACTGCTGTAACATGCTGCGGGCAACAAGGAGGACTAGAAAGTAGTTTATAGCATGTTAAATAATTAACTTATCTAATAATGTCAAACGTATTTTGCAATTTTTAATAGTACTCTTATTTCGTATTACGTATATTTTACGAAACAAGACCTTACATAACAAGCGATAACTTCTAAATGTTCTAAAGGAAGTCACAGGCTCAGTATTTAACTATGGTTTGAACTAGACCGCATAAATAATTTATATGGACAGTATTTTAAATTTGAACTACGTAAATAAAACTTACCTAGTTTTGTCTAAGTGGTACTGTATTTTAATATAACGTAAAAATAAAGTAGTATAGTAACTAAAAACTGATACTGACGTACAATTGAAACGGGCAACATAAAACAATAATAAATATATTAGTATCTCGACCCAAAATATTTAAACAAATTGCCATTAAAAATAAACATATATGGGGCCTACTCCTATAATTTTTTTTATTTGTAGGTTAAAGGATTTGTTATATTCAAAACAAGATATTATATTTTTAAATAAAGCTATAAAGTTTTAGCAAAATAGTATGTGTTTTAAAATTCAAAATGTCTATAAGATAATTAATAATTGCAGTATTTGTAGTCAATTTTCATTTTTACGTTATAATTTACCAAATAAAAATTGTTCTTTTTTGGCCATCCCTATGTTATTAAAATTGTATGGCAGACGACACACAGGGCAGCAAGAACGGGTTTGAACTGGACACTGATTTTATTGTGTTAGTTTTAAGTTGCTCTGCCACTATATACTGGTAACTGTGGTAGTGTGGTCCCGAGTTGTAAAAAGGGCTGTAATATGTTTTACATTATGGAATAAACTACTTTCAATTGTCTAATAACTTTTATACTTTTTGATACTTTAATAATTTACAAAATATTAGTAGTCAAATCGAGAATTTATCGTAGTTTAGAAAGTCAAAAAAAGTTGTTCAACATAATTGTATCAGTATTGTTGCGGTTTTGAGAGTTATGTTCTTCTTCAAGTGAACAACAAAACACAGATTGGTAATTTAATATATTGCAATTTTAATTTACTGTTCCACTGCGTCACGGAGGGTGAATGTTGACCACAGCATACCGACCGTGTTCAACTGTCTTTTGTTCTATTGGAGCTTCAGTTGTTTTTAATCTTTATTACAAACATTTATGATACAAACATTTGTATTACAAACATGATGACTTTGCATTTGTGACCTTTATTAAGAGCAATGTTAAATGATATTTAATAATTTATCTATACTTAGCTAATCATTCATAGCTTAGTGGCAATAAATAATTATTTTATACCATATTTTATTAAACACTTATTAGTTTGTATTTTTTATTCGAAATGAAGTTGAGTTTATTAACACCAGAAAAATTTAAATCAGAATAAAAACATTTCGTAATTGTTTCACGTGAAGAGGTAACGACAGCATTTCAACATGATCAGGAGGAGCGTTCTACAGCCGCAACTCTGAACGAGAGGCGGGGAATGTGAGCAAGTAATGTGCTGAAATCAGTCTTTCCTCTAATAAGCTTTTTTTAGAATACTCAACAGATCCATGCAATGTCACCATCGCAAGCTTCCGAAATGAAATAACTCCAATAATTCAGAGTATGTCACGAGATGTGTATATAACCCAAATACTTTAAAATTCATAATCGTATATTTTTGCAAAGTCGTCAATTGTTGTTGTTGAGGACAACGGGCCGATCGTAGGCATTGTTGCTGTTGAGGACAACGGGTCGATTTTAGGCATTGTTGTTGTTGAGGAAAACGGGTCGATCTTAGACATTGTTGCTGTTGAGGACGACGGGCTGATTTTTGTCATTTATGCTGTTGAGGACAACGGGCCGATCTTAGGCATTGTTGCTGTTGAGGACAACGGGCCAATCTTAGTCATTTTTGCTCTTGAGGAGGACGGGCCGATCTTAGCCATTTTTGCTGTTGAGGAGGACGGGCCGATCTTAGTCATTTTTGCTGTTGAGGACAACAGGCCGATCTTAGGCATTGTTGCTGTTGAGAAAAACGGGCCGATCTTCGTCATTTTTGCTCTTGAGGAGGACGGGCCGATCTTAGTCAATTTTGCTGTTGAGGAGGACGGGCCGAAGTTAGTCATTTTTGCTCTTGAGGAGGACAGGCCGATCTTATTCATTGTTGCGTAATTACATTTGTAGTCATAGAAACAGTTTTTATTAATGTCAAACTGTTCTAAAAGAGTTAATATAAGTGTGTAAACGATTAATATATATGGTTTACATCAATTACCTTTACCGAACAAATATCGTTACTCTTTGGAATAAATCGTATATGCTGACCGTATTTGTCGATGTCGAGCTAATTCCGTAAATTACCTCTAACGTTTTTGATTATTATTATATTTTTATTAAATTTGCTACACATTTGATTTTTAAATTCTAAACGAAATTAAAATTTTTCTAGTTTATGCTCCAGGGGAAGCCGAACTTGAAGATTATTAATTCAGTATAGCAAACACGGTATTATTTATATTAATATGAATGCTGATAACGAACGGTTAATGTGCAAGGTTTGAGCTACTTTGGTTTTGGCTTTAGTGGGAATTAATTGTGAGAATGTTACACCATTAGTACGGTATTAAAATCATGTTTGCGTTTTTTAAGCTGCAATATGTGCCAACTCGAACATGCAAGGTATTCAATTTTGGTTCTTTATTTTACTGACAACAAATATTTACGATTCTACCTAGAGGGATTTAGTTTCCTAAAGTATTATCATAATCCATACTATTATTGTTAACTATGACTACCAAAACTGATCTATTTAATCCTAAGATTATTTTTAAATATCTCATTGAATTCGCTACACACTAATATTATGGTATGTATTTTTTAAAGTATTATTAGTAAAAAAACAAGTTTACGTTATTCAATTAAAACAAATAAAGCAATAACTTATATTGTCACTAAAAATGTCTGTTTATTGAATGAATTTGAATATCTTATTGTTACAACTATATGGTGATGAGGTGTTGCAAGACGTCCTGCTGCTGATGTTAGCAAAGTGACTGTTGAGAGTGATGAATTATGTCCAGCAAACGCCGCAGAGTCTCATATCTCTTGAATATCTCCTCTTCCATTTATCATTCTGAGATGAAATAAATAGCTCTTAGCCAAATAAATATTAAAATGTGTAAACATATAATTAATTGTCAAACACCCCATGGATTTTGATGACGTAAACTTAGTAACCACATTGCTGTGATTCGTTCGCTAGTTAACCCTGTTACATTAGTTCATACTTTAGATATTGGCAATGTCAGGTCTGCTATGTGGTTTCTTACTTGTGGCCTCCTACTGATTATAACTACATTCATAAGTAGAATTTACATAAATATGGCTCTATATATTAATTTATCTTATCATGTACTAGAGGACGCCCCTACACAGGGCCAACCCTAACGCTCGCTGCGCTCGATACACCTCGGGTGTTGGCCTCGGTACCATGTGACTTGTCTACAAATAACAGTAGAATAACTGTATAACGTAAAATTATAATATTAAATGCATTTCCAGTACTTTACTCACATTTCAGGTATTGTTGCCCATTTCTTAGTATAAATATCCAATGGTATAACTTAGCCTATTTCGAACGTATTCATTTAATTTGTTTTTGTTTAACAGCTGAAGATTAAACTCATAGAATAATATTACAAATCCGTCAATAGTAGGCCCTATAACGTCAAACATACAAAATAATTTTTTTTTAATCATTTACAAAACAGCTGTTATTAATTTACTAAAATCAACCCAATATTATCCTTATAAAACAATATTTTAATGGCAGTTTATATCTCTTGAGAGTACTTTATCAAAATGAAAATACTTTAGTTGCCCTATTTAATACCTAAAGAAACAGTGTACAAAATGTCAGCTCTCAACCTACATGGGAAGTTGGTGAATTAGTGATGAGTGAGTAAGTCAGCCAGGGCTTTGTCTTTATAGATATAATGTTAGTTCCCATTGTGTGTAATAGTTACAATAACCAAGTAAATAGGTAAATACAATCCAAATAAATATATAGAAGGTGAACATTTCTGTGATTAGATACGTACGGATATTGGTGGGCGTGTGGTACACATCATCCGAGCTATACTACTAACAACCTCTCTACCCTAAACTGTTTGTCGCCCATGTGTTCAGGATCTAACAAAACATAAAACAATATGAAATATCATGTTGATGAAACAAACTAAGTAAAATTGCTGTATTCATTGTTAATTACTTATGTAAACTTCAAAAAAGACAATACAAATTATTACAAAATGTGTTTCTCAATACGATTTAGGATTGTTTTACCTTTTTTGTAAGTTTACAAAAATTATTCCTCTACTACACTTAAGAATGGACCTTTAAATGGCTCTTTTAGGAGCATTTTAAGAGACCTTGTAAAAATAAATAACATATTGACACATTTATTTATTAACTTTACAATACTGACTGCATTCAAAAATGAAATACAAACAAAGTATTTGTAAGTACATCAAGTACATTGTAGTACATCATTACAAAATTTTCATTTACATTATATTTTAATGATTGTATATTTACGGTGGTGTGTAAATATTCATTATATGTATTTTTAACCGTACGATTTAATGACACAGTAACAAGTAGACGTGTTTATGTACTACTTACCTAACACAAGCAAGAAATTTGTCACTGCTAATGAATTGATATGACCTTCTTAATTGCATGTAACAAATAAGAATGATACTATATATTAACTGCAAGAAATGTATTCCATATGTACACAATTACAATATTAAGTTACGTTCTAGTGTACTAAGTATGAAGCACTTGTATTATTCATCTGCACCTACTTTATGTGAATATATTTTATTTTTTATTGTTTTAAATATCTAATTACAGTATTTTGCTATAAAACCTTCATATAAAAGAAAGTAGAATTAGTGACCATTACTAAGAAAACAATTTACTCTTCTAAATTAAATATAAAGGCTACAAAGGATTGTTGGAAAATCATAAACAGAGAGCAAACGTGAACAAAATGTGGTTTGTTTTTGCCTTGTACAGTACTCTGTGTGCGCGGAGGTAATGTAAAGTAAACAGTCACCGTCACAATTACAAAGTACCACAGCACTTACCCTCTGGGTGAGTCAGTATTACTTATCTGTGGCAGGAGTTTATGTTTAAACTTGGATTTAGTGCTATAGACTAGAAAAAGTTCTGAATATGTATTTTAAGTACATGAATATTTTAATTATATTTAATTCAAAATATAAAACACATAACACTAATAAATTATATTTTCAAATATGTACGTTAAAACATAATAAGAATGACAAATATAATATGTAATGGATACTTGTGATTATTTATTCATTTTGTTTTATTAGCCTCCAGAACTGTTATATTATAGAAATAATATAGGTTAAGTTACCTTTTTTCCGTCAACAGTTCTTCTTTCATAAATGTGCTAGCACATTTATGAAAGAAGAACTGTTGACGAAAAAAAGGTAACTTAACCTATATTATTTCTACTTGTGATTATACTGTACTTGGAGAAGTCTTTATACAGGTGTAAATATACACTCACTAGTCCTTGCGAAAAAGGTAATTAATGGTAGACCTGAACGTTACTTACATATTTACTTGTTACACCTAGTCACACTTACCTAATTACTGGGAGACCTGAACGTTACTTACATATTTACTTGTTACACCTAGTCACACTTACCTAATTACTGGGAGACCTGAACGTTGACTTACATATTTACTTGTTACACCCGGTCACACTTACCTAATTACTGGGAGACCTGAACGTTACTTACATATTTACTTGTTACACCCAGTCACACTTACCTAATTACGGGGAGACCTGAACGTTACTTACATATTTACTTGTTACACCCAGTCACACTTACCTAATTACTGGGAGACCTGAACGTTACTTACATATTTACTTGTTACACCCAGTCACACTTACCTAATTACTGGGAGACCTGAACGTTGACTTACATATTTACTTGTTACCACCCAGTCACACTTACCTAATTACTGGGAGACTTGAACGTTACTTACATATTTACTTGTTACACCCAGTCACACTTACCTAATTACTGGGAGACCTGAACGTTACTTATATATTTACTGGTTACACCCAGTCACACTTATCTAATTACTGGGAGACCTAAACGTTGACTTACATATTTACTTGTTACACCCGGTCACACTTACCTAATTACTGGGAGACCTGAACGTTACTTACATATTTACTTGTTACACCCAGTCACACTTACCTAATTACTGGGAGACCTGAACGTTACTTACATATTTACTTGTTACACCCAGTCACACTTACCTAATTACTGGGAGACCTGAACGTTACTTACATATTTACTTGTTACACCCAGTCACACTTACCTAATTACTGGGAGACCTGAACGTTGACTTACATATTTACTTGTTACCACCCAGTCACACTTACCTAATTACTGGGAGACCTGAACGTTACTTATATATTTACTTGTTACACCCAGTCACACTTACCTAATTACTGGGAGACCTGAACGTTACTTATATATTTACTGGTTACACCCAGTCACACTTATCTAATTACTGGGAGACCTAAACTTGACCTAAACGTTGACTTACATATTTACTTGTTACACCCGGTCACACTTACCTAATTACTGGGAGACCTGAACGTTGACTTACATATTAACTTGTTACACCCGGTCACACTTACCTAATTACTGGGAGACCTGAACGTTGACTTACATATTTACCTAATTTCTATGTTACAGTCTTTTATAACTTGACAATATTACAACTAGAAACAACTCACCACACCTAGCTGTAACCTGCAGACACATATCAAAACCGGTCTAGTAATATAATACCTACCCCGCATATGAGTAGATATTATTCTTAGAATCAGGTATATAATTTTAAAATAAAACAAAGGCAAACATCAGAATTGAACACTAGGTTTATTACCTTAGTTAGCCTATTTTTTAAAAGGTCAAACAATTAAAATTATACTATACATCCTTATAAGTAGAAAGGTTGTTCCTGGATATACAGTGTTGTGGAATATTGTTATCATAAAAATTCAACTCTCTATTCCTCTCTTCTTTCTCTCTTTGTTTCTCTCTGGTTAGCTTGGCAGGATACCATACGACATGACACTAGACGTGTATACCCACCTGCGCATCTATAAAAGTATAGTGGTACTGAACCAAACCACCCCACTCATACACATACAGTGGTACGTTCTGCGGTTTATCACCCCCCTCCACCCAACACTTTCACCAGTGTTACGTAAGGAGAACAAAGATGTTTGCTGGTGATGACAAAAAGCTGTCGTAGTTCAGGTTTCGTAGTTCTTGTACATGTCAAAGGAGGGAGTACGTACATAACATTTATCTAAGACTTACAAGTAAAGAAAACATTTACTAAAAACTGTAAAAATGTAACACAACAAACTTTTTATCGCTTGTTTTTTTCATTTTATCATATAAGGGTTGTTAGGAGCCTATACTTAGACTTAATTACAGTCTCTCTGCAAAACAACCCAAAACATATCCCACCATAATCACGTTTTGTAGTTTATATTATTGTTGGTTCGCAAGGAGACATAGAGGAGGAGTAAATTATAAGGGGTTGGAAATATTTGAGAACATTAAAAATCAATTCAAGGCTGAAACACGTGCCCTTGGTAACCTCCATTGCTGTTGTTAATCATTTTGGTAAATTGATTAATCATGCATACTCAATTTCCTTTTTTCCTCGTGGCGTGTCGTGATTGAAAATATGAGATTTATGCTACGTGATGTTTTTTATCAATATTACTAAACCCTAAGAATGATGCATGATAATTTATTGTATCAAATTCTTGTACAAAAAAATTACTTAAGATAGTTTTATTCCTCAGTTTACTCACTTTAAATTTTGATATACTGTTATATACTATTTTATTTCATTAAACACAATGCTTCATGCATATATATCGTGAGCTTAAACAATTATTTATTTATTAATTCTATTGATAGCTAAGACGAAGAGTTAACAAGGACAATTTTAGAAAAGGAAGATGTTTTTTATAAGTGAGGACCATTTAAAAAGGAGCTATTGAAAACATTGTTATTTTAGGGATAATCAATGGATGCTTAGAATTTCATATTGGACTTCAGTTTAAAATTAAATGTAACTTTTAATGTCACATATCACTCAGTATCTTTGAATTTCGTGACTATTATCATAAATATATTCATTCGCCCCAAAAAATATAGGAACGTTTGAAGTGCATCAACTATACATGTGACTTATGTTAGTGAAGACCGGTACCATTTAATAATTTAACTATGACTATTCAAAAATGAAATAATTTTTTTTACAAGATCACAGAATTAAATTTGTATAACATATCAAACATAGATAAAATTTGTATAATAGGTTGGATAAAAAATAATATTTTTTTACTTCTTTTGTAAACGTTTAAGAACATAATAGAAAGACGTTTAGTACCACACATTATGTTTTACGTTTAGTAACGTATAATCGTAATTTCAGAACTCTACACTAATTACATGTTACTCAACTACACTGCTACAGTAAAAGACCCAAACTTCGTGGTTTCCTCCAGAACAAACGCTGAAATTGAGGAACAATATCCAACAAGCTTGGACTTGTTGGGGCTGGTCCGAGTGACAACAGAACTACATTGCCAACTGGAGAGTTTGTTTTACCAAACAATTTGTCCGCAAATCTCCAGTTTTCCACACCAATGGATACTTGCTAAACCACTCCTTTTGTCTCACTTTTATTTGTAAGATAGTAAATCCCTATTTAAAAAGTAAATATCTATCATATTACTTTGGTTTATATAAACTTTTCTTATTGATTTTTTCTGATTTATTAAATTTGGAAATAGTTGTATGAAGTTAATTAACAAGTCCTATTGTGATTTCTACTGTAGCTGCCAAATAGTTTTAAATTGTAATCGCATAAAGATAAACATATTAACAACATAACTCATATTTAGCAAAACATCACCTGCAGTTGTGTATAGTTTATATATTAAGAATATTGACGGAATAGCAGGTTCATAATTTAATGACTATGCAAACCTTCAATTGTTTATAACACTGTAACTTAGCATTATGTTTGAAATATAATCGTATTCCAACAGAGGAGTTTGTAAAACTTTGTCTTTTAGCAATTCAAAAATAACATTACTCAATTGCAATTTCATTCATTCAGAATATCCACTCTTTAAGCCTTTAAGGAAAGAATCCTTTCCAAGAAATGAGCTTCGTGTAGGAAATCATTGCTACAATAAATTAAATGTCATAGTGTATTTGTATTTAATTTTTGTTGATATTAATTATTATTAATGTAAAGAGCGTCTTTGAGCAAGCGAAGATAAAACTTAAAATTTCTGGTCTCTTACAATCTCTAAATCAGGGAACAAGTAGATGGTATTTTATCGAGAATTTACCAGGATGGGGACCTCAGCAACCCAGCACCTTAGCAGAGCTAGCAGGTTATATACGTATAAACTTCATATATTTGTATTTACACAGACTAAGGAAATATCCTATGTACTAAAAACCAGAAAGAGAAGAGGGCCTAAACTAGATCCTTGTGGTACGCAAGAACGGCTTAAATAATTGTACAAGTTATAATGGCAAACTGAGAACAATTTTTCAGATATGATGCGAACAAATCACAAGCTTTAACAGAAATATCTAAACCAAATAATTTTTTTAACAAAATATCATGGTTCACCTTATAAACAACTTTAGAAAAGTCTTTTTATTTAACATCCACTCTTCCACCAAAATCCAGGTCATATGATACATGAAAGTAAATGTCATCAAGTTGGTTGGGTCTTGCGAGTCTTTTAGATTTTACCATAGCAAATATTTGTTGCTTTGTACAATAGACAAATATACGTTTGTACAATAGACAAATATACGTTTGTACAATATATAAATATACGTTTGTACAATAGACAAATATACATTTGTACAATAGACGTTCATAAACTTTAGCATAATAATTTAAAATTGAAACGGGACTATAATGTTCTACCTTTCATTTATCGTGTGGATTTAATATATTTTACATATATCTATTAACATTGGATTTTGTTTCTATTTTTGTTTTAAGCATATGGTCAATGGTTTATTTTTTCATTATTTTAGACAAACTGTCAATATTCCGAAATGGTGTATTTTATTTACTGCCCATATATTTATTTATTTTTTAGACGCCGATGGTCAAAATATGGTCGAATATGAATTTGCAATGAGTGTGATGAGTGTAGACGAGCGAATGTAGTTATTGTTACAAACTAAGGCCGACTAATACTTATAAAGTGCCATTAATTAATAGCCCAATGACAAATATACAGCAGGTGGTTATCAGCTGATCCATTTAAAAGTTGTTTATGACTCTGATTTTTTTTTTTTTTTTAATTAAACTTCACTCGCCAGTTCACATGGGCCTACAGGCCTGTGCGTGAACTTTATTCAACGAGTGAAGTACCAACCGTTGGGTCAGTGGGGATTCGAACCTTGGACCTTGCCCTCCGCAGTCCAAAGCCTTAGCCACTGAGCCACCGCGCCGGCTCAGTGGCTAAGCCGATTGGGATCGAACTGGGAATCTTTTAGCGAATGAAGCTAGGCTTAACAAACTTCGCTACCAACCATTCTAAGGTCAAAATCATATTGTTTTAAGATAAGTTTATGTGAACTGTATCTTTGTTAGATGGTTGATGACTGACAGTGTTTTTAAGTATGTCTTTAAACTAAAAATTATTACATGTTAAAAATAAGCCTTAGTTTTTAAATATGATTTTGACTTATCTGCATTTTTAAAGATATTTTTATCAGTAAACCGGTTTTACTAAATTTAGAAGTAACCTATAAATTTACGTTTAAATAATAAATAACTAAAATATACTCAATCACATAAATAGAATAAAAAACATTTTTTATAATCGTTTAGTCACTGTGAAGTTTACTAACTTAAAACCAAATTAGAAATATATATTACGTCTATATCCATTATACGGTATACTGTAAATACGTTACTTTAATAATTTAAAGTATACTAAAATAATGTCCATGAAAAAATCTAATTGATAATTTTTTTACTTATCAAACTAATTAATTTAAATAATTTATTTAACTTAAAAATATACAAATTTGTATGTATGCTTACAGACAATTTAACATTATTATAATTTAAAATAACGATAGTTAAATATATTATAACTGTCTTTTATAAGGGAAATTTAGTATTATATATATTTTAGGGCAGGGCGTCACAGTTAATCAAATAAGTAATTAATTAAATTTAATTAGCTCTCTGACCGATGGAAAAGTGCATTTTTTTGCAGCATTACGTGTTGTTATAAGGATTATTTTACTAGAACAAATACATTCTTCTGTGGCCAGGTACAGTTTAATTTTAATAAAAGGAACCAACGCTAAAATCGAGTTGGTAGAAAATTATAAGTTGTTTTTTAGCTGTTTTTCGGGTTCCCGTTCTGATGAAATTTTTTTATAAATAAGAGAGGCCGATCTCCTATTTTACTTTACTATACCAATTACCCATAGACTATTGATCTGTGTGGGGAACTTATGTAACAGAGTAGGAGAGAGAATCGATACAGTACAAGTTGAATATTACTGATAAAAACAAAGAGTCAGGCCAGAGTTTGAACTTGCGTCCCTCTGATTCGGGGACAAAGCCCTGACGCCTTAAGGTGGTGCAATCGGTTTTCGGTGAGTTAATTATTTTCCAATTTTATAATCAAAATTAGTTAATAAACCTTCCCTTGAGACAGTAAAAATATTTTGTAACCACTACATTAGAATTTGTGGCCTTTTGAAGAGGTGAATTGGGCTGATTTTAAATCAGCGTTAAGACAAACCCCTTCGAACTACACATTTTATTTTTTATAACTACGTTTTTTACATATATCTGAAGGGATTAAGATGTTTTTATTTTTTTTAAATATACTAATATTTATAATTTTAAAGGTGAAAAATACCCTTTTAACCTTTAATATTATTAATATTTGTACATTAAAAAAATTAAAATAGCTTAATCCATTCAGCTATGTATAAAAAACGTAGTTATAAAAACTCAAATTTGTACTTCGAACGGTTTTGTCTTAACGCTGATTTAAATCAGCCCAATTCACCTCTTCAAAAGGCCACAAGTTCTGAAGTAGTGGTTAAAACATTTCTTTATATTTTTTTCCTTTCTCAAGGGAAGGTAAATTAAATTATTTTGATTACAAAATTGGGAAATAATTAACTCAACGAAAACCGATTGCACCACCTTAAAACACCCGACCACTGGCTCTCTAAATTATTGAACAAAATCTTTAGTAATCTTTAGATCTGTTTAGAGATGTTTATTAATTTTATTGCTTGCAATTTATTAATGAAACTGTTATTAATGAAATTATTAGATTTCTGGCTGGATACACAAATTTGGTTGTGTGTACATTATAAAGGATCAAAAGTGAACAACTGTCTACGGGCTTAGCTCCTTATGGCTGCTGCAAGTTATATGACTTTATATGGAAAAATAGACATAAAATAAATGTTATAGATTATTTATAATTAGCAATAATTTCTATTTAACAGAATCTGACTGTCAAATATTATTTTAAATAACAGTTCAAGGAGTTTTCATTGAGTACTGTCATTTTCTGCAAAAACATTGTGGTTTTTACTTTATAATTATTAATGATATATGTGTAGTTTTCTTGAATATTATCTTTGTATAATTGTGGTAATATAAATTCCACTTCATGTTTTCCTCTTTCAGGGAAATAAACACAACTTCAGGATATCCAGTGTCAAGCACGCCTATAATATCGTACACGATATTTTAGGCAATGTGTTATAACTGGGCAGTATAATACATCTAAATTTAGGTTTTTTTTTGCAGTAGAACATTGTGAAATATGTATCTCGATTCATTGGGAAAAATTTGTATTTTTTCTAGGAATAAGTAAGATTTCATACTTATTTTAAAAATATAATAAAAAATATAAATGCTTAGTGGTCTATAATAAATTGTACTAGTGTTTTACATACTGGATTGATATGAAAAATTCCGATAGCAACACAAGGTTCAGTTGAAGTAACGAAGGGATAGGAACAGTCTTAGAGATATGTTCCGACAAGTTTGGTGTTTCCAGATTTGCCGCGAGACAAGTAACTCACATTACCATGAATATTGCACTGGAATGCCCGACTATAGTTTTAAAAGAAAATAAATATTTTATACAAATAAAAGTTTGGTTTGGATGTTTTCCAAGGCAACTCTAAAACTCTTAATGCATGTTGAATGATATTGTATTATGAAAGAAACCCATAGAAGGTCAAGTAGAAGTTTTATAAATTTGACGATAGTTATAAATACAGTAGTATGATATAGTTCCAATAAACACATTATATTTAACTCAGCATGTCAGTTATGTATAATAATGTTTATTGAACAAGTTACCTTTCATATTAAAATGTAATATATTTTAAGCAGTTGTATTAAATTGGTACTAATTGAAAAATAGTTTAAGCAACTAATGAAAGTATTAAAAATTGAATACGCTAGTATTATTGTAGGTATCGAAACTAATTTGTTTAATTTATCAAGTTAACTATAACTAGTTTATAGAAGAATGTAGAGCAAGCACGCTATTTACCCATGATGTCCACTGAATTGTATGTAAGTTAGTCACCTACCCACAGTAGTATTGACCGCTGTATAGTATGTATACACACCCACATATATCGTTAGTCAATGAAGAGCAAACACGCTATTTACCCATGATGTCCACTGAATTGTATGTAAGTTAGTCACCTACCCACAGTAGTATTGACCGCTGTATAGTATGTATACACACCCACATATATCGTTAGTCAATGAAGAGCAAACACGCTATTTACCCATGATGTCCACTGAATTGTATGTAAGTTAGTCACCTACCCACAGTAGTATTGACCGCTGTATAGTATGTATACACACCCACATATATCGTTAGTCAATGAAGAGCAAACACGCTATTTACCCATGATGTCCACTGAATTGTATGTAAGTTAGTCACCTACCCACAGTAGTATTGACCGCTGTATAGTATGTATACACACGCACATATATCGTTAGTCAGAATTGTATGTAAGTTAGTCACCTACCCACTGTAGTATTGATCGCTGTATAGTATGTATACACACGCACATATATCGTTAGTCAGAATTGTATGTAAGTTAGTCACCTACCCACTGTAGTATTGATCGCTGTATAGTATGTATACACACGCACATATATCGTTAGTCAGAATTGTATGTAAGTTAGTCACCTACCCACTGTAGTATTGATCGCTGTATAGTATGTATACACACGCACATATATCGTTAGTCAGAATTGTATGTAAGTTAGTCACCTACCCACAGTAGTATTGATCGCTGTATAGTATATATATATACACACGCACATATATTGTTAGTCAAAATTGTATGTAAGTTAGTCACCTACCCACAGTAGTATTGATCGCTGTATAGTATATATATACACACGCACATATATCGTTAGTCAAAATTGTATGTAAGTTAGTCACCTACCCACTGTAGTATTGATCGCTGTATAGTATGTATACACACGCACATATATCGTTAGTCAGAATTGTATGTAAGTTAGTCACCTACCCACTGTAGTATTGATCGCTGTATAGTATATATATACACACGCACATATATCGTTAGTCAAAATTGTATGTAAGTTAGTCACCTACCCACTGTAGTATTGATCGCTGTATAGTATGTATATACACGCACATATATCGTTAGTCAAAATTGTATGTAAGTTAGTCACCTACCCACAGTAGTATTGATCGCTGTATAGTATATATATATACACGCACATATATCGTTAGTCAAAATTGTATGTAAGTTAATCACCTACCCACTGTAGTATTGATCGCTGTATAGTATGTATACACACGCACATATATCGTTAGTCAAAATTGTATGTAAGTTAGTCACCTACCCACAGTAGTATTGATCGCTGTATAGTTGTATACACACGCACATATATTGTTAGTCAGAATTGTATGTAAGTTAGTCACCTACCCACAGTAGTATTGATCGCTGTATAGTATATATATATACACGCACATATATCGTTAGTCAAAATTGTATGTAAGTTAGTCACCTACCCACTGTAGTATTGATCGCTGTATAGTATGTATACACACGCACATATATCGTTAGTCAGAATTGTATGTAAGTTAGTCACCTACCCACAGTAGTATTGATCGCTGTATAGTATATATATATATATACACACGCACATATATCGTTAGTCAAAATTGTATGTAAGTTAGTCACCTACCCACAGTAGTATTGATCGCTGTATAGTTGTATACACACGCACATATATTGTTAGTCAGAATTGTATGTAAGTTAGTCACCTACCCACAGTAGTATTGATCGCTGTATAGTATATATATATACACACGCACATATATCGTTAGTCAAAATTGTATGTAAGTTAGTCACCTACCCACAGTAGTATTGATCGCTGTATAGTATATATATATATACACACGCACATATATCGTTAGTCAGAATTGTATGTAAGTTAGTCACCTACCCACAGTAGTATTGATCGCTGTATAGTATATATATACACACGCACATATATCGTTAGTCAAAATTGTATGTAAGTTAGTCACCTACCCACTGTAGTATTGATCGCTGTATAGTATGTATACACACGCACATATATCGTTAGTCAGAATTGTATGTAAGTTAGTCACCTACTCACAGTAGTATTGATCGCTGTATAGTATATATATATACACACGCACATATATCGTTAGTCAGAATTGTATGTAAGTTAGTCACCTACCCACTGTAGTATTGATCGCTGTATAGTATATATATATACACACGCACATATATCGTTAGTCAAAATTGTATGTAAGTTAGTCACCTACCCACTGTAGTATTGATCGCTGTATAGTATGTATACACACGCACATATATCGTTAGTCAGAATTGTATGTAAGTTAGTCACCTACCCACAGTAGTATTGATCGCTGTATAGTATATATATATACACACGCACATATATTGTTAGTCAAAATTGTATGTAAGTTAGTCACCTACCCACAGTAGTATTGATCGCTGTATAGTATATATATACACACGCACATATATCGTTAGTCAAAATTGTATGTAAGTTAGTCACCTACCCACTGTAGTATTGATCGCTGTATAGTATGTATACACACGCACATATATCGTTAGTCAGAATTGTATGTAAGTTAGTCACCTACCCACAGTAGTATTGATCGCTGTATAGTATATATATATATACACACGCACATATATCGTTAGTCAAAATTGTATGTAAGTTAGTCACCTACCCACAGTAGTATTGATCGCTGTATAGTATATATATATACACACGCACATATATTGTTAGTCAGAATTGTATGTAAGTTAGTCACCTACCCACAGTAGTATTGATCGCTGTATAGTATATATATATATATATACACACGCACATATATCGTTAGTCAAAATTGTATGTAAGTTAGTCACCTACCCACAGTAGTATTGATCGCTGTATAGTATATATATATACACACGCACATATATCGTTAGTCAGAATTGTATGTAAGTTAGTCACCTACCCACAGTAGTATTGATCGCTGTATAGTATATATATACACACGCACATATATCGTTAGTCAAAATTGTATGTAAGTTAGTCACCTACCCACAGTAGTATTGATCGCTGTATAGTATATATATACACACGCACATATATCGTTAGTCAAAATTGTATGTAAGTTAGTCACCTACCCACAGTAGTATTGATCGCTGTATAGTATATATATACACACGCACATATATCGTTAGTCAAAATTGTATGTAAGTTAGTCACATACCCACTGTAGTATTGATCGCTGTATAGTATGTATACACACGCACATATATCGTTAGTCAGAATTGTATGTAAGTTAGTCACCTACCCACAGTAGTATTGATCGCTGTATAGTATATATATATACACACGCACATATATCGTTAGTCAAAATTGTATGTAAGTTAGTCACCTACCCACTGTAGTATTGATCGCTGTATAGTATATATATATACACACGCACATATATCGTTAGTCAAAATTGTATGTAAGTTAGTCACCTACCCACTGTAGTATTGACCACTGTATAGTATGTATACACACGCACATATATCGTTAGTCAGAATTGTATGTAAGTTAGTCACCTACCCACTGTAGTATTGATCGCTGTATAGTATATATATATACACACGCACATATATCGTTAGTCAGAATTGTATGTAAGTTAGTCACCTACCCACAGTAGTATTGATCGCTGTATAGTATATATATATATATACACACGCACATATATCGTTAGTCAGAATTGTATGTAAGTTAGTCACCTACCCACAGTAGTATTGATCGCTGTATAGTATATATATATACACACGCACATATATCGTTAGTCAAAATTGTATGTAAGTTAGTCACCTACCCACTGTAGTATTGACCACTGTATAGTATGTATACACACGCACATATATCGTTAGTCAGAATTGTATGTAAGTTAGTCACCTACCCAATGTAGTATTGACCGCTGTATAGTATGTATACACACGCAAATATATCGTTAGTCAGAATTTTATGTAAGTTAGTCACCTACCCACTGTAGTATTGATCGCTGTATAGTATGTATACACACACGCACATATATCGTTAGTCAGAATTGTATGTAAGTTAGTCACCTACCCACAGTAGTATTGATCGCTGTATAGTTGTATACACACGCACATATATCGTTAGTCAGAATTGTATGTAAGTTAGTCACCTACCCACAGTAGTATTGATCGCTGTATAGTTGTATACACACGCACATATATCGTTAGTCAGAATTTTATGTAAGTTAGTCACCTACCCAATGTAGTATTGACCGCTGTATAGTATGTATACACACGCAAATATATCGTTAGTCAGAATTTTATGTAAGTTAGTCACCTACCCACAGTAGTATTGATCGCTGTATAGTTGTATACACACGCACATATATCGTTAGTCAGAATTGTATGTAAGTTAGTCACCTACCCACAGTAGTATTGATCGCTGTATAGTTGTATACACACGCACATATATCGTTAGTCAGAATTTTATGTAAGTTAGTCACCTACCCAATGTAGTATTGACCGCTGTATAGTATGTATACACACGCACATATATCGTTAGTCAAAATTGTATGTAAGTTAGTCACCTACCCACAGTTGTATTGATCGCTGTATAGTTGTATACACACGCACATATATCGTTAGTCAAATTCTTAATGTTGTGTTTCTGATAATAAAATATTTCGAATCCCATTTTAAAGTCCTAGTATAGTTCCATGTAAATGTAATGCAGTTTAAACCAACAGTATTGACATACCTCAGAAACTGATCAAATTACTGGCACAACCAGTTTTATTAGATGAAATATATGTTGTAGGAAATATATAACCAACTATTATACACAACTACAACAAGATATACACATTCCTTTGTTTATTCAGTTTGAAAATGTTAAGAACTAAATATTATTTTTAGGGATATTCCCAGTGGTTTATATAAATATTATTTGGTAATGGTTAATATTTTTGGATAATTTTTATTTGTTTTAACTAAAACCTAGCAACTCATTGTTCGTTATATTGCAAATATAAAAAAGAAATTACTTCTACAATTTGACAAACCAAGTTTGTTTATAGTTTCATAGATAGTTTACCCTTAAAATAGCTAGAATAAATGCGGATGTATACATATTAATTATTTAATGACGTATGAAATTAAGTTTAATTAATTTAAAAAAAGTATTTTCCGCCTACTACGTCAAGACCTACTTTACTGTACAAGCTGTAGACTAGAGTGCACTAGTAAACATACACTCAGTATTGATGTTGTCAGGGAAATAAAATCTCCTGCTTGAGATGAAGTGTATATTGATTTATTGTTGAAGAAAATTTCATAAATATTTGCTTTTCAGGCTCCAACTCACTCGCTATTGGATTTAGCGTTGTTTACTTAGGGTGTTAAAGCGATATTTAGTTTCATTCCCATACAACTTCTAACCCATTAATTTCTTCTAAAATTATGAAATCATTACATCTTAAACTCTTATGGTTGTAATACTATAAACACCATTGTCATGCATTTTGAATGGTAAAATGCAGTAGTCAATGTCTCTAACAGGACAAACAAAGGAGTTTAGCTTAATAGATGACATACTATTAGCAGTTAAACAAATCGCACTTAAATGTATGTATGATGTTGATTAATAATGATTCCAATGATAAACTAATGATACAATTAGTTAGTAATATTCTAGTGATCCAGACTTCAATATAATTTCATCAATCACTAATAATACATTTTTGTGACGGTCTGTTATTTTTTACGTGCACCCAGAGAAAATTTTTATTCCCCTTAACAACCAATTAGTTCTTATTTTAGGTTATATTGAAAGCTTATTTATAAATTAAAACCTAGTTTTGTTTCTCAGTAGAGTCAGTGTCGTTGATCTTTTTACTATTCAGTTTATCTTTTTAATATTCTTTCCTCTGCCCCATTGTTAAGCACATAAGGCTGTAAATATTTTAGGTCTTTGTGGACTCAGTGACCAAATGTTATGTGACTCTTTAAATAATGATTTAAATAATACAGTATGGTTATCGAACTTCTCGTAACATAAATGTATTACAATATAAGTACAAAATATACAAACCTATTTATAGGTTTTGTACTTATAATGTAATATATTTGTATTGTATGACGTTCACTTATATTGCATCTATAGTAACACGCAATAAGTAATAGAAAACCCATTATTTACATAAATAAACCGCAAGTTGTTTTGTACATTCCCTAATTATATTATTCAATATATTTGAATAATGTACTTTCAAAAATTAGAACATATAGCTAATCTTTATTTCATCCCTGCAGGTGTGCTATTCTGAAACTATAAATCCAAAACAACGTGTTTAAACACATTATATATCATCTCACTCTGAGCCAGTTTACGTGATCTCACATATGACGAGGTTATTAGTCCCCTCCCAACAGCGTACGAGGTATACGACACAGCATGTTTAAGCACGTTCTATATCGTCTCACTCTTAGCCAGTTTACGTGATCTCACATATGACGAGGTTATCAGTCCCCTCCCAACAGCGTACGAGGTATACGACACCTCAGCATGTTTAAGCACGTTCTATATCGTCTCACTCTTAGCCAGTTTACGTGATCTCACATATGACGAGGTTATTAGTCCCCTCCCAACAGCGTACGAGGTATACGACACCTCAGCATGTTTATATATCGTCTCACTCTTAGCCAGTTTACGTGATCTCACATATGACGATGGTATCAGTCCCCTCCCAACAGCGTACGAGGTATACGACACCTCAGCATGTTTATATATCGTCTCACTCTTAGCCAGTTTACGTGATCTCACATATGACGATGGTATCAGTCCCCTCCCAACAGCGTACGAGGTATACGACACCTCAGTATGTTTATATATCGTCTCACTCTTAGCCAGTTTACGTGATCTCACATATGACGATGGTATCAGTCCCCTCCCAACAGCGTACGAGGTATACGACACCTCAGTATGTTTATATATCGTCTCACTCTTAGCCAGTTTACGTGATCTCACATATGACGAGGTTATTAGTCCCCTCCCAACAGCGTACGAGGTATACGACACCTCAGCATGTTTATATATCGTCTCACTCTTAGCCAGTTTACGTGATCTCACATATGACGATGGTATCAGTCCCCTCCCAACAGCGTACGAGGTATATGACACCTCAGTATGTTTATATATCGTCTCACTCTTAGCCAGTTTACGTGATCTCACATATGACGAGGTTATTAGTCCCCTTCCAACAACGTACGAGGTATACGACACCTCAGCATGTTTATATATCGTCTCACTCTTAGCCAGTTTACGTGATCTCACATATGACGAGGTTATTAGTCCCCTCCCAACAGCGTACGAGGTATATGACACCTCAGCATGTTTAAGCACGTTCTATATCGTCTCACTCTGAGCCAGTTTACGTGATCTCACATATGACGATGGTATCAGTCCCCTCCCAACAGCGTACGAGGTATACGACACCTCAGCATGTTTATATATCGTCTCACTCTGAGCCAGTTTACGTGATCTCACATATGACGATGGTATCAGTCCCCTCCCAACAGCGTACGAGGTATACGACACCTCAGCATGTTTATATATCGTCTCACTCTTAGCCAGTTTACGTGATCTCACATATGACGAGGTTATTAGTCCCCTTCCAACAACGTACGAGGTATACGACACCTCAGCATGTTTAAGCACGTTCTATATCGTCTCACTCTTAGCCAGTTTACGTGATCTCACATATGATGATGGTATTAGTCCCCTTCCAACAACGTACGAGGTATACGACACCTCAGCATGTTTAAGCACGTTCTATATCGTCTCACTCTTAGCCAGTTTACGTGATCTCACATATGATGATGGTATTAGTCCCCTTCCAACAACGTACGAGGTATACGACACCTCAGCATGTTTAAGCACGTTCTATATCGTCTCACTCTTAGCCAGTTTACGTGATCTCACATATGATGATGGTATCAGTCCCCTTCCAACAACGTATGAGGTATACGACACCTCAGAAAATTACCGAAAGAACTAAAAGTAATTAAGGTATTGAATAAGAAACGAATATATGAGATCCATGTTTATATCTAGCCATTTTATTTCATAAAAAGTTCGCAGTGTTGACAAAAGACCCCAGAAAAACATAACTGTTTATTTAGTTTAATTTTCTCAGTTTTATGTTGCGTTATTTTTAGAGATATCTTAATTTTTGACTGTCTGGCCTAAATGAAAATGATTTTTGAGATAACTTGCTATGAAGTACTTTGCCTTTTAGAAACCCAATGACAGATAAGCACAATATGGCAAATTATATTTTGGAATAGATTTAATCTCATTTAAACAAAACTGATGAACAACATGTTTAATTTTTATGTGTTTACCTTGTAGTCCCAGATATCATGATCAAATTGGTATGAAACCTCTAAAATCTAAGAACATGCATAGATATGATAAAACTTCGGAATTACGCTCAATTTTATCTCTACTTCAAAATTACCCTATAACAATATGTGCTTCTTATTTTACAGGGGTGAAAACTATCCATTATTGTAAAAAATTGAAAACTACAAATTAAAGCTTATAAAAGATCAAAATATAGTTCAAATGGATAAAGGTTGTTCGATATTCAGTAACATTATTGATAATTACATAATATCTCAATCCTTAGAAACCACCCCCATATAATGACTAAATTGAAAGGAAAAAATAATAATGATAATTCACTGACATCATTAATTATTTAATATTTCAATACGTTGCAACTAATTTTGATATTTTTTCAAGCGTACAGTAATATTTAATGCTACTTTCCAACCTTAAAAAGTCCCTCATTATCGCAACCTCCGTCTTTTATGAAGATTCATCGATTTGCATGAAAATGTGGCTTTGAGCTCAACTCATCATGCACTTTGAAATACATCATATGACGATATATGCTCATCACTTGTTGGGGACGACAACTAATCCTTATTGCCTTATTCAGAGTACCAGTATTGCATGCTACACCCTACCACAGAATAAAATCAGGTCCAATTACTTTGAGTGAATATGGGGAAATGTTCTACAACATTATTAGTGATTTTACATAATTGTTCAACTCTAAAACTTGAAACAATTCAATATCATTGTACAGTATACTTAATTTTAATTATTTATTGCAATATAATGAATTTGTCACTTTTCGATCCTTAAAAATAGAAAGAATGAAAACATTGTGATACTCTTTTGTATTACACATATACAGTATTATCTACAAAAGTATTATTTACAATTATTTTATATACAGTATTATTTACAAAAGTATTGTTAACATAAATTTAAATAGACTGTACATATTCAGGTGACATGTGTTTTATTAATCAGTGAAAAATCAATACTTCTCATGAGAACTGTTGTCACTGCAAAGCTATTCTTGATCTAAAATCGGAACGCTATTCTCACAGTTTTCGTCAGAGCATCCATTGCAAGTTGCATTGCAAAAAGGCCCGACTTTTCGGCAGCTACACAATGCACCTACCCTTTTTTTGCAACAACAAAAATTATTTTTACATGTTCTTCCGGTGCAGCCATTTTTTAATTCTGAGGGGTTGCAAAGATATTAATGAATATTAATCCATCCCTAATCAGTTGGACTGATGCAATCGTTCCCAAGCATAATTGGATTAGCAAATAAGTCTTTTAAATATGTTCGTGTAAGGCATCAACAGATAGAACAATGGATGATAATTTGACATATAAAAATAAAACGAAAGTCAAAACGTTCAGTAAAAATTTTTATATTTTGCATACCAAAAGTATTTACATAACGTTATCAGTGTTTGAATTTTTTAAATAAATGAGTTTACGAAAATCGTCATTTCACTTTACCTCAAATTTCTACAAAACCAACTAGTCTAAACTGGTTAAATGCTGGAAAGTAATATTGGTACAATATTAAAGTAAATTGTAAATAGGTAACGATTGGTTTCAATTGGAATCATTATGACGGTAGTATTTTCATAATAATTTCCAAAACAAGAAATTAGATCGACTTTATTTTAGTTATAACTTACCTTAGTTCTAATTTGAGAAACCTTTGCTAATGATAGTTTTGAACTGTTTTTCAAGATCTTTGGAAAATATTCTATAAGTGTGTCGTAAAAGGCTTACCATTTTCCAGTTATTTAACGTTTAATGTTCTGATTTTAAATTCGATGAACAAAAGTCTTGGTTCGATACTGCAAACCATAACTCAGCTAATATTCAGTTTACAGTAATAATAATAATACCGGTTCCTTTTTTTATGTTTTTTCTATATATGTTTTTTTTTTTAATGTTTATTTTTGGAGCTATACGAAAAAAGCCATGAATTCACGTGGTCAAAGCAAAACTCTCTCACCCCCGGAATAAAAGCCCAAATCAGTATAGGGTATATGTTTATCTTTGAGCTATTCCAAATGTACATGCAGATTTTTAAGGAAATCTATTCATATTCAACGAAATCTGAGCCAAAAACCATCATATCTTGCAATATTAGTATTATTATTGAACTTAATAATTTTCAAATATGTATGGGCTACAACAATGAATTTTAAAATGTTTCAAGTTAATCTTATACAGCTGGAAATCTCCCATCAGAGCCATTGTTTGGTTTCTAAACGAAGGTAATGTTGTATGCATGTTTTACTTCACTATGGATACAAGTGATTTATCGGACGAAAGTTTGATATCGTAAAAAACAAGAACAAAATAACTAAATTGTGCGAGCTAAAGAGGTTCCACCAAATCAACAAATATTCGGGGTTGAAATATTCGGAAATGTTGCTTTTATATAAAAGTTTAAAGTTCCGAGAAGTCAATAAATGTTGATACATTTTTTCCCGAAGAAAATGAAAGAAGTTGTATTCTTCTTATCTTGTGCTCTTCTTCTTCATGTATGAAGAGCTTTTAAATGTTAATAATAACAATCCAAAGTCATAAGAATGTATATTAATCATACTATAATTGAAACTGTTACATTTTATTAGAGATTAACTCCGTGTCCTCCGTCATGTATTGGTAGTATCACCGTTACGGCATTTACTATCTGTGGCACATCCAGTATTTTGAATTATCTTATTATTATTGAAGTGGGTTTAAGTGGATTTCCGAAGTGAATGTAGGTGAAATTCTTTCTATCGGTGCCTGTCTGTTCTAAACAGCGACAAAATTATTTAAAAATTATAAAAAGCCTCATTATATTTTCGGTTCTATATTTAGGGATTCAACTCTCTTGATTGACTTTTATTAGTAATAAGTTAATCATTTTTTGTTTATGTTTAAATAAGATAATACTTTAAGGTTATAAAACTTCTAATTGCTCTATATTCTCTGATTTGAGGATATAAGTGTATCGTTATTATTAGCATGAAATGTATATTGTATAGTTATATATTAAGATGGCACTGACGAGTACGTAACCCTCCTATATATGGAGGCTGTGTGCGTGACCTTTGTTTTTTTATAGTTGTACTAGCCATGTTCTAAAAATAAGACTGTTTCACAGAGGAAAAAAGTTCACTTTATTTATACTCATGTTAGCATTTAAGCAATCAATATTTTAATTACAATAATAACTGTCCTATTGTATTTTTAAATATATATTTTAATCACCAATCAGCTGTTGTTTGTCAGCTATCAAATCGTAGATGTACTGTCAATGTTTTTAAAAATGTTTCGATTTTACACAACTGTACGATTGAAGTGGAGTGGAGTACATCAATACTTGGAGTGGAGGGGGGAGTTGAGTGCTGTGGAGATTGTAGGTAATCTGTTACGTTCTCATTTCACCTAATACCGATGTGGTGTCTGCTCAATGGTTGCCATCGACGTGGCCATTTCTAGAGGTATCTAAGAGGTCCCTGTTGGATGGTAAGCAGTAGTTCAATTTCCATGCAGCGAAATGTATATTAAGCTTGATAATTTGCTGAACAATATTACGTACAGTTCCTATACTTCTATAATAATTATATTAGTTATAATTATTACCCACATGAAATGTAGGTAGCTTGATTTTCCTGGTTCTGAGGCATTGGTAAGGCTCGACTATATAGTTGTACACATATACTACTCTCAATCATCAACACATACCACACCCTTTCGCAACTAATGTTAGCCAATAACTCAACTAGGAGTGTCTTGATGATGATAAAATACTCATAAATAATTGATAAATTGGCATAATTCGTATTAAACTATTCTCATATGAGCAAATTCTGGTATGTATTTCTTATAAGCACCAGATGATATTTACTTGTTCATGAACAGAGCTCAATTAGAGGCAGCATGCAAGTTGGTAGGGGACGATGAGATAGCTTTGCCCTGGAGCATATTGATGGCATGAGAATGTCTATTAGAGATAAGCCCACGGCACATTGCCATTCCTGTTAGTTATTATCTCCCCATGATTGATACATTAATGATAATATTACCTTGACTTACTGACACACTAGCACTTAATTATGAATTTATGTAATATTATATTTTGCTGATCAATATTGGATATTTACTCAAATTTCTTATGGTTAATTTCTTTTTTCTAATTCGCAATCAATGAGCTTATTCTAAAAGCTACATCCCAACTGAAAGGTGGTAAATGCGTATAAACTAGCCTATGACTGGTTACATGATGAGTTACATTTCATCAAGATTAATTTTTAAGTTAGGAAGCACTGCAACGGTACGGCAGAAAATATTTTAAAAACCTTAAATCAACAAACATATAAAGTTACATAACACGAGTTGCCTTAGTAGCTAAGGTTTCAGACTGTGGAGGAACGATTCTAAGGTTCGAATCCCGAACTTATATAACGGTCGTTACTTCAATCGTTGAACAAAATTCACGCACATACCCATCTTAGACTGAAGTTTCAATTGTATTAAGAAAAAACGAATGATATTTTTACGTTACTATTATTGCGCTCTACCTACTGTACGTATGCCACTTTATAGACAGACATTTGTGCATGTATGGTGAAGTAGGTTTCTTTTGTGACTTAGTTAATAACTATCAGATATTTATTAATAATCTTCTTTATAATTGCTAATTGCTTTATAATTTGAACTTTTTTAAATATTAATTTATCAGTGTCGAGTAGAGTAATTTTCAAGTCGAACTCTAAGGTGCATCTGATTTTACTCAAATTTAGATACGCATATATGGAAGGTGTCAGATATATAAAGTATTTTATCGTTCTATAGTTCACATTTTATCTCTTTACCCCTTTTTTATAGAACAAATAATCCGCTACACATATTTATAAGGTCCAACACTAACTTTTGGGTTAGCAACCTGAAATCTCTTTAAATTGATACCCCATTTGAGTAGATAGCATCAGTATAAAAAAGTTTACTTTTATCAAAAATTAAAGTTTTTGGGCCCACGATACCCCATGTTTTTAAGTTTTTAAACTGAAATTCATATATGATGTGCGTGTTGGTTACACGTGCAGAACTGTGAAGGTTTCAACATTTTCCTCAAGATTTTTCTCAGGTTAGGTCATAAAAACTACTATTTTGTGAGCCACTCATGTTATTCTTATGTTTCCCATCAGATTTTGATTTTCAACCACCCAAAACAGCCCTTATTTACTGGAAAATTGGAAATTTTTGAGTTTTTTTTTCGAAATGATTGGATCTACCTTCAATCCAAATTTTAAAATTTTCCCCCCCTCCGAAGTGGGTAAACATTTATGTCAGTGAGTTATTCCAATCCAGCTATACAGTACTGTATTCATAGAGATATATAAGAATGATATTTTCTAAAATATTATATGAACTTAATGGTATAGAACTTAAGATAATATAGAACTTAAGATGGAATAAACTACTCAAAATATTCCAATCTTTGAAGAACATAACATGCTACTTACTTGTAAATACACAAATTTTCCGGGGCGTCGTATACTTCATACGTTATTGAAAGTGTGTGCAATACCGATAAGTGGCTTACTCTCTTTACGTGTGAGATCACGTCTTGTCTGACTAAGACGATTTATACACGCATTATCACACGAAAATAACGTCTATTACCACATGTAACAGGCTTTGCATATTTGTATAGTTAATAAAAACAAATATATTATTATTTTTCTATGTATCGATTTATATGTTTATAGTTGAGATATATATTATTTATACAATATATTTGAATTATGAATGTATAGTTCAGCTCTCTAATAGCTGTAATTAATTTATATATGCATGTCACGAAAAATGTACAGTCATTCAACCCTGATGGTATATAACACTCGTGGTATTATTTTACTCATAAGCGAGACTGTGACATTTTATTTTGTTAATATTTCCTGTTCAGTCTATTTTCAAACGACTTTATGAGTTACCATAGTTTCAAACTTAATTCACTATGTACTTCGTGGCATTAATTAAAATATTTCAATAAATATAATATCTTATTAGGTACACATAGTCTTTAACATTTTCATGTAATGTTCTGTCTGCAGACCTCTCATTGTTCAGACAATTGATAAGATTAAGATTTATGAAAAGACTTATCATAAAAAACAATAGGTGTACAGTTTATAATACAATCAAGAAGATTAAGGTCTTTGTTTTTGAGGACTTCCATAAAATGTGTAATTTATAATGTATTAAAATTTCTAACCTCTGTTTAAAAATTTTGTTAGAAAACATCTATAAGAACTTTCTTTTTTAAAAAACATTAAATTTTTTAAGCTTTTGAAACAAACTTTCTATAACAAATCTTAATATTGAAATACGAGGTTTAAATGGGCACATTTTTATGAGAAATCTATATGGAAAGAGTCAAAAACTGGTAATTAACTAAATATAAATGTTGTTAATTAACTAAATAAGACAAAAAGATTGTTATTGATATTACAATGAATGAATTAATAGAAATTGTAAAACAAGTTTCACGGATGGCCGTGGAGCTTTATTGGTAAGCAGCCACATTCGAGCCTCAAAACCCTTGTTACGAAGAGTAAGATCAGACTTATCATTGAAGAAAATAGGCTTACAGCTCATATTACAGTCAAGAAGCTTAAGGTATTTGTTCCTGAGGATGGCATTAAATTTCACACATCCACGCTCATAATTGCGAGAAGCAGTTTGAAGGTTGCACGGCAAAAATATACAACACTATTAGTATCTCATTCATTTATAAAATGAAACACAATATACTGAAACTTGTTTTGTTTCTACTATTATTTATTTATTCGTAATTAATTGGAAGACTAAAATCAATTATTTGATAGAACATAAACTTTATATAATAGAAAAATAATGTTGATTAGTAAAAGGTGTTGATCATAAGTTTTATATAAAATGTACTTTTAGGTATAATGAAGAGAAACGATTTAAATAAAGTAGAAGAAAAAGTTTACGGTTGCTAACATAATATTTTTTAATGAAACTACAGGCTGATTCACTCGATGAAAATTACTTAGGAGATAAATCTCCTAACTCAATATAAATATAAATTGTACTGTATTATTTTGTTATAATTATAAAGTAATACTGTACATTTCTTTAAAAAAAAATATTTTCAACAGTTTTCTTAAATGTTTACATGCATAAAACTATGTTTAATAATAAACCTTAATTCCAGAACATTAAAAGCGCGTAATTTAATTGGAAAAGCATATAAAGAAAAGTATATGTAGCCTACAAGTAGATGTCTGTATTTTCAAATACCGTTCCCTATATTAATAAGGTTCATCTTATACCTTCCAGGAACTGCAATGAACTCAGAGGGAATGGCTCCTTTTTTATACGTCCTTGTAATAAGGTTCATCCTGTACCTTTCAGACATTATAAACATTTTTTTTATATAAGAGGAAATTAAATGTATGATTTCTTAAATATATGATTCACATATGACAGATACTGAACAGTAAGTTTTGATACAGAAGAATTAATAAAGTTATTATACAACAGCAAATTTATTATTTTGTTTGATTCTAAGCTTAATGTTGTGTTTATTATGGAATATTTCTTTATCATTTATCAAATAGACAATTTCATGACATGGATAATATATTACTGCTTTCCCAATAAAAATGGAATCACAGAGAACTAAATTCCTATATAGCCTAAAACCAAACTTAACCCAAATCGCAGACAGGTTATGTTGCAGACAGGTTGTGTTGCACAGAAGTGCGGTTTAAGTGTCCTCGTCTTCTTAATTATGCAAAGATAACTTTACTCTTCATAATTATCTCTCATCTCTCCTCACTGGAGCTTTCCAAAAAAGTAAGCAACTTATATAAAGAATAATAAGTAAGATTTCTTATTAATTCTTGTTACTTGAATAATATTTAAAAGAATACAAACTATAAACAATGATAAATAAGTTTAAACTTCAAGGAAATTTACAAAAATATTCATCTCGGAAATACCATCACCCCTTCTTGGCCTTTGGCCCGACAGTCTTACTTCTGCTCATCTCCTCCTAGGGTAACACTCATCTTGGCAATATTATCACCGCTTCTTGGCCTTTGGCCCGACAGTCTTACTTCTGCTCATCTCCTCCTAGGTTAACACTCATCTCGGCAATACTATCACCACTTCTTGGCCTTTGGCCCGTCAGTCTTACTTCTGCTCATCTCCTCCTAGGGTAACACATATCTTGGCAATATTATCACCACTTCTTGGCCTTTGGCCCGACAGTCTTACTTCTGCTCATCTCCTCCTAGGATAACACTCATCTTGGCAATATTATCACCACTTCTTGGTCTTTGGCCCGACAGTCTTACTTCTGCTCATCTCCTCCTAGGGTAACACTCATCTTGGCAATATTATCACCGCTTCTTGGACTTTAGCCTGATAGTCTTACTTCTGCACATCTCCTCCCCGGGTAAGACTCATCTTGGCAATATTATCACCGTTTCTTGGCCTTTGGCCCTATAGTCTTATATCTACTCATCTTCTCCCAGGGTAATCCTCATTTTGGCAGTACTATAACCGTTTCTTGGCCTTTGGTCTGATAGTCTTACTTCTGCGCATCTCCTCCCCGGGTAAGAATAATCATGGCAATATTATCACCGCTTCTTGGCATTTGGCCCGACAGTCTTACTTCTGCTCATCTCCTCCTAGGATAACACTCATCTTGGCAATATTATCACCACTTCTTGGCCTTTGGCCCTATAATCTTATTTCTCCTCATCTCCTCCCCGGGTAAGAATAATCTTGGCAATATTATCACCGTTTCTTGGCCTTTGGCCCTATAGCCTTATTTCTCCTCATCTCCTGCACGGGTATGACTAATCTTGGCAATATTATCACCGCTTCTTGGCCTTTGGCCCGACAGTCTTACTTCTGCGCATCTCCTCCCCGGGTAAGGCTAATCTTGGCAATATTATCACAGCTTCTTGGCCTTTGGCCCGACAGTCTTACTTCTGCGCATCTCCTCCCCAGGTAAGACTAATCTTGGCAATATTATCACAGCTTCTTGGCCTTTGGCCCGACAGTCTTACTTCTGCGCATCTCCTCCCCAGGTAAGACTAATCTTGGCAATATTATCACCGCTTCTTGTCATTTGGCCAGACAGTCTTATTTCTCCTCATCTCCTCCCCGGGTAAGAATAATCTTGGCAATATTATCACCGTTTCCTGGCCTTAGGCCCTATAGCCTTATTTCTCCTCATCTCCTGCCCAGGTAAGACTAATCTTGGCAATATTATCACCGCTACTTGTCCTTTGGCCCGACAGTCTTACTTCTGCGCATCTCCTCCCTGGGTAAGACTAATCTTGTCAATATTATCAACGCTTCTTGGCCTTTGGCCCGACAGTCTTACTTCTGCGCATCTCCTCCCCGGGTAAGACTAATCTTGGCAATATTATCACCGTTTCTTGGCCTTTGGCCCTATAGTCTCATTTCTGCTCATCTCCTCCCAGGGTAAGCCTCATTTTGGCAATACTATAATTGTTTCTTGGCCGTTGGCCTAATAGTCTTACTTCTGCGTATCTCCTCCTATGGTTAGACTAATCTTGGCAATATTATCACCGTTTCCTGGCCTTTGGCCCTATAGCCTTATTTCTCCTCATCTCCTCCCCGGGTAAGACTAATCTTGGCAATATTATCACCGCTTCTTGGCCTTTGGCCCGACAGTCTTACTTCTGCGCATCTCCTCCCCGGGTAAGACTAATCTCGGCAATATTATCACCGCTTCTTGTCATTTGGCCCGACAGTCTTACTTCTGCGCATCTCCTCCCCGGGTAAGACTAATCTTGGCAATATTGTCACCGTTCCTTGGCCTTTGGCCCTATAGTCTTATTTCTCCTCATCTCCTCCCCGGGTAAGACTAATATTGGCAATATTATCACCGTTTCCTGGCCTTTGGCCCTATAGCCTTATTTCTCCTCATCTCCTGCCCGGGTAAGACTAATCTTGGCAATATTATCACCGCTTCTTGGCCTTTGGCCCGACAGTCTTACTTCTGCGCATCTCCTCCCTGGGTAAGACTAATCTTGGCAATATTATCACAGCTTCTTGGCCTTTGGCCCGACAGTCTTACTTCTGCGCATCTCCTCCCCGGGTAAGACTAATCTTGGCAATATTATCACCGTTTCTTGGCCTTTGGCCCTATAGTCTTATTTTTGCTCATCTGCTCCCAGGGTAAGCCTCATTTTGGCAATACTATAACCGTTTCTTGGCCGTTGGCCTAATAGTCTTACTTCTGCGTATCTCCTCCTATGGTTAGACTAATCTTGGCAATATTATCACCGTTTCTTGGCCTTTGGCCCTATAGTCTTATTTCTGCTCATCTCCTCCCAGGGTAAGCCTCATTTTGGCAATACTATAACCGTTTCTTGGCCGTTGGCCTAATAGTCTTTCTTCTGCGTATCTCCTCCTAGGGTTAGACTAATCTTGGCAATATTATCACCGTTTCTTGGCCTCTGGCCCTATAGTCTTATTTCTGCGTATCTCCTCCCAGGTAAGACTCATCTTGGCAATATTATCACCTTTTCTTGGCCGTTGGTCCAATAGTCTTGTTTCTGCTAATCTCCTCTCAGTGTAGGCCTCATCTTGGCAATACTATAACCGTTTCTTGGCCTTCAGCCCGATTGTCCTACTTCTGCTCATATCCTCCCAGGGTAAGACTCATCTTGGCAATATTATCCCCGTTTTTTGGTCTTTGGCCCGATATTCTTACTTCTTCGCATCTCCTACCAGGGTAAGACTCATCTTGGTAATATTATCACCGTTTCTTCACCTTTGGCCCAATAGTTTTACTTATGCTCAACTCCTCCCAGGGTAAGCCTTATCTTGGCAAATATGCTAAGGCATCTCTTTTTGCCTTTTTTTGTTTATAAAATATGCGAAAGTATCTCAACTAATGGAAACATTTCAGGTCAATAAATTAATTATGTAAATAGTACTAATATTGTAGATGATTATATATTCGATTAAATAGTTAATAATAGTATAGGGATTGTTACGTTCCTCGTTAAACTGATTTTTAATGTATAATTTAATATTGTGATATGAATAAGAGGTAGTTATAGAAGATGCGTTTAGTTGATAAAGTTAGGCTTGAGGCCACTGCTGGACGCCAGTTATGTGAGTCACGTTTATATCGCGACTCCAGCGAATGACCTCAGAAACACATCATCTTGAGAGGGTGGTCCATATCGCTTAGTAATGTTGAGGGTACGTAATGCCCTCCAGTTGTAACTGTCCCAAGTGCTTAAAGCTCCAACGATGAAGGCATCCACAGATACTACAAACCTTCCGTCATTAGGGCCCGGGCAAGTGGGGCGTAAGTGGCATACTTGTTGTTTCTGGCAGCTTCAATGGCCTGCCAGCCGTCCTCATAGGCCACGGTGACATCGACAATGTTAATAGATTTGTTACGTTGGTCGATGACCACCAGGCCTGGACGGCATTGGGCCACCCCCTCATCAATATCGACTTCTCGGCCGATCAGGTCAGACAGTGGAACCCGCCTGTTCACCCGGACTTCAACTCCCTCCTATGGCCGTATAGCAGCGACTAGCTGGTCTAAGATGGCCGCCTCGTTACTCCAGTTGCCAGGTGGACGTGGCAATGGCATAAGACGTGGGCCGCAGTTTCATCTTGACGCCCACATCTCCTGCAGCGACGGTCGTTGGCGGCACCCCAACGTCGGCAGCTGTTAAGGGGGAGGACATTCAGCCGTGCCCAGTGGATGAACCGCCAGTCAGCGAATCTTGTATGTATACCCTGGTACAGCATGTGGTTGGCAGTTGGGCAGGTGGTGATGACCCTAGCCACCCTGCCTTGATCAGTCTTCGCAGCAAGGGTGGCTTTGTAGTACTGCTGTACTGAAGAGCGCAGACTATCGGTGAGCCTCCGGCGGGAGCCACTGTCGATGGTAATATTAAAGTGGGGGCCTGAAAGGTGGAGCTGGAATCCCCGCGCCTCACTGAATCCCCATCGAAGGTCGGGCACTCTCTTCGTCAGTCGCCCCAGAGCCGTACGCGCCGCCGAGAAGGTGGTGGTGGTGTTTGATTTGCCTGGGAAATCTCCGTTGAGATAGGCAACGAGGAAGCCCGTATCACCTCGGCGGGCGTTCCGCTGGCCTGCTGAAGCAGCAAGTCCCTCTAGGGCTGGGTTGGAGACTGCGGGGTCAGATAAGGTGAGCAGTCTGAATGCGTGCGAGACTGATGCCAGGTCGGAGAGGTCCGCGAGAGGTATGAGGCCAGCGCCTCCACTCGACGGTGGTAAATAGACCAGCTCCGCACTGGCACGAGATGGCAAGTTCAGCACCTTCTTACAGCCCCTCTTAATCGTACTGTCAAGGCCCCTTAAAGCTGTCTTGCGGACCCTCGCCGTGCTGAGATTAAATTCGAGTTGAGGCACGACGAACGTCCGCAAGGCATGCAACTTCTGCCAAGGGGCAAGGAGACTGTTGAAAACTCTATCTGCCTCCCTCTCCAGCCTAGTGATGGTGGCAATGGGTGTCTGGTCGGCTTTAAAGCCAGTTGGCACGCCCAGATGTTGGTAGGAATCACCCTCGCCAAGGACTCGAAGCCGCTCACCGTAGATCTGGAATACGGTGGCTCTTACGGAACGTTTGGCAACATGGAGAGTTGCACACTTCATGGGTTTGAACCGAAGTCCAACCCACTCAGCAGCTGGAACCACTGCGTCTAGAAGGGCCTTGAGAGAGGCTTCAGACCTCGCCACCGGAGCGAGGTCGTTTGCGTACGCCAGGACCGAGACGCCAGTGCCATGCAGAGTGGCTCCATGTTGCTCCCGAAGAGCTATCAGCGGTCGAATCAAATACTCCATCACCAGGTTGAAGAGGATGGGAGATAGATGACAGCCCTGACGAACTCCAGCCGTGAAGGTAATGGGCGGTTTTGACCCCGCCGCGTGCCGGACGACCGGCACTTCCGCTGTAGAGATCCCCGATGAAGTCTAATTGATGTTGAGACAATCCCGCGGATTTAAGAGCGGCTCTGAGTGCCGCGTGGGGGACACTGCTAAAGGCATTCGCCAGGTCCAACCATGCCACGCAGACCTCATTACCGCGTCGTCGGGTGTCATCGAGGATCTCTTGTAGAACAAAGTTGTGCTCCAGGCAACCCTCTGACGGAGTAAATCCCTTCTGGGCCTCAGATATAAGATGGTGGGTGGAGGCCCAGTCGGAGAGGCGGTCCACCAGAAGACTGCACAGGAGTTTTCCAGCAGTATTGGAGAGTGCTATTGGTCGCCAGTTAGTTATTTCGTCCACAGCCCCCTTCTTGTGGATGCGCACCGTAGAAGACGTCTTTTAGGCAGGCGGGAAACGTCTGGCGGTGATACAGATATTAAACACAGCTGCCAGGACGTGGCCGGAGCTGTCTCTACGGCGCCAGATGGAATATTTCAGGCCGTCCGGTCCCGGAGCTGTATTCGATGTCTTCAACAGAAGCCGGGTGACCTGATCGGGCGTAACAGGTTATAATTGCATACTATAACCGTTTCTTGGCCTTTGGCCCGATAGTGTTACTTCTGCGCATCTCCTCCCAGGGTAAGCCTCATCTTGGCAATAATATAACCGTTTCTTGGCCTTTGGCTCGATAGTGTTACTTCTGCTCATCTCCTCCCAGGGTAAGACTCATCTTGGCAATATTATCCCCGTTTTTTTACCTTTGGCCCGATAGTCTTACTTCTGATCATCTCCTTCCACGTTAAGCCTCTCTTAACATATACGTGCTTCAGGCTGGGTAATGTCCGTGTCAGTATATTTTGCTACGTGGGTGGTTTTATGTGGTATAAACTAAAACTTAACATATAAATACAAAGAACAATATTAAATCAGAACTTTGTACTAACTTGTATATTAATTTGAGTCTGGCATTAAAACGAATCTAGAATAGGTTAAATATACGGATTTCGAACTAATTATTGTGCTACATTGTAAAAATAACAGGCATACTTTGATAATACATTTAAATTGGCAAAAATGTATAAAATGATAATTATTTTACTTCTTGGAACTTTTTACCCTTTAAATTATATTTTAATTTTTTATAATTATTAAGGGTTAGATAGGCCTATAGTGCATAATAAGTAGATATTATGATTGTCTTTATTTAAAATAGTCAAGAATTGCCTTTAAAGTGTAAAAAATTCAAGTGTAAAAAATATTCCATTTTAACTTTAAAAATTATCTTATGGTCTACTAAAACAGCCAATCGCCCATCAAATGGTATTTTGAACATTAGGGTATGATTATTTTTAGGGACCGAATCCTTCCGCATTTTCATGAGAAAAGAGGGTTTCTTGATAACTGTTTCAGTAGTATAACTTGTGGGAACAAATTTAAATTTCTTTTAGTTTTGAACTTAAACAGTTTAAGTAATTTCCAAACAATCAAAACCTTTATTTTTTAGCATTATTCATGTTTAGTTGATGTTATCCGTAGTATACATGTTCATTTCCAGGTGTGTTCCCCATTTTAAGATTGTAACAGTGAAAATGTATGTAGTAATATATAAAGTCTTGTATCCTGCAGTAAGAAAGGCCAATAGATTCAGTTGTTAATACACTCAATATTTCCGTATCTTATGTCCATTATGTACGGATGCTGGAGTAAATAAAATATTATTCATTTAAATAAAAAAATAACAATGAAACTTCTTTAATTTTTTTAGACTTAAAAATGTCGTTTGGATTTCCAAGCAACGCACTTTATAAAAACTAAATGAATAAGGCAAAAGAGAAATTAAACTAAAATAAAGCTACCTAACTAAAAATGTTTAAGTATAAAAAGAGAAGAATGTTTGGTATCTTAAACTAATTTTTAAATTTGATGATATACAGTAATAAATAAACAGAAACCATATGAGAATGAGATGGTCCTTAAACTGTATATCTCCAAGCACATATTCTCTACAATGGAATTGAAACAACCCATATTCCTTGCTCTTAGATCGAGTGTTATTTTTGTAATTTAAATGTATATTGTTCATAATGTCCATTAGCATTCATATCATCAATTTATATGTGTATATCAATTTGAATGGTCAATACGAAATTGATGCCTACTGTTACTGCAACTAATGATCGATGTTACTACTAAACAATTGATTCATGGTCTATAGAAATAACTGTGATTATAAATTGTATAAAACGTTTGATTGTTCCTACCTTTATAAAAATATACATGGCATATTACGAACAAACAAATTAGTTATAAAAATAAATATTTTAATGAACTTAAATTAATTGAACAGATTCGCGTATGAGGAAAGAATTACACTTTACAATTCACATCATTTTGGACATAGCAACTAAAATGACAGCAACACAGCGTTGTAAATGATGTTTTGTTCACATTCGTTATTCCACCACCCATATTCTTACTACCTCAGTATTTTCAGGGTTTGGGTATTCGATTTTTATGCAACAACCATATTTTTGAGTGTTAAATAAGTCTGATAAAAACATTGTAAAGTTATTTAGTCGCAATGACAGGCTCTTGTGATGATTCATCTTGTTTTATTGTGATAACTGACAATATATACTATCAAATAAGTGTTAAATGTAGATTATAAAGGCTAATTAAAATTCAATATGAACTGTGGTGGCTGAAAATAATTCTGGAGTAAATTACCTGCATCTTAGAAACAACGTAAACAATAATAAAATAAAGTACATAACACAGCAAGATGTAATGAACTCTTTTGCCTGTTTGGGGATCATCATTATCAAACTAACACATTCTTTGATTGATGGAGTATCAATGGAGTGTATGAGGGCTATGAGTCCTTGTCCTTACTGTGTAGGGCCACTCACCTCCTTAGTCAACTTGGCTCATCCTTAAGGCTGTTTTCTATCATAATGAAAGAGAAGTGTTGTCTTGCCCCTATTTTAAGATAAGAATAGTCCTTCAATTATTCAGTTAGGATAATATCTAAAGTCCTGCCATTTAAACATATTGTAGAAAGCTGTAGCTTAAGTATTTATTATCTAACGAGGCTGAGACTCTTCTTACTTGAAATAGAGAAGTACTTTAGTACTACTTAAGCACGAATCAACGTCTAAAACGAGTTCCTAGATTCAAGGGACAAGGGCCTCAAAAGTATGCAGGTGATTCTTGCATATTCCCAAGCTCTCGATTAATTTGGTGACCGTTGACCTATTTGTAGTAAGATATTACAAGTGTAGTAACTTCCTCCCAACTCAAAACAATGACTTACATGTTAAAGTCGGAAGAAACATATGTCACTTTCCAACACTTCAAGACTTCCATAGGACAGCTGTTTGTTAACTATAGTGATGTTACTGATTGTAAAATATCCGTTTGTTCTATATATGGATGATTATCAATTAATTTGACCTATCATCCCTTGATTGGACTTGGTCCAATACAGCGAATAAGTATATATCAGACGTGCGTCAAGCATTAGTTGGGAGCCCATGGATTTAAATTGAATATCGATAGGTGTGTGGTGCTACACTTTTCGTCTCCTCGTTTAAGGTCATTATTTATGTTTTGAGGGTTTAAAGTTTGACGAGTCCGTGAAAGTCCATAAGGTCACGTTTGATATCCAAGAAAGTTTCAATGCTCATTTGAAACATTTATTCAGAGAGTAATGTGTGTACTAAGGATATTAAATTGAATCTTAGTGTTGATCCCTGCAGTGCCAATATTACATTTAGCGAAATATTTACTACTTCCGATAACTCAGTAATTACCTCTACAATTGCAGGTTTTGTTTAGTCAGGTTTAATGCATTAAAACATTTGTAGGGTGTTAAATAAGTCTGTTAATAATATAATGGATCAACTTTATTTCATTAAGCTGATTTAATTTAATTTAAGTTGATCTTAAAATAGGGGAAACTTCTAGTGTTTGGTGACAGCCTGATATTTTGTATTATTGTTATTATTTTGTAGCTTTAAGAAATAGCTTTAAAATATTATATAAACTAAATGAAGTTGATTACATCTCATTCTATGGTAAGAAAGCTATAATCCTTAAAATAAGTATCGTTTGTAGTTCTCAAACAGTAAAATGTGGACACAGGGTGTTATAAAGCAACACATTTAAGATAAAACAACACGCTCGGTCGTCAGGAAGAGATGCCGTCAACAGAGCTACTGTTTGTAGTTGCGGCGAGTAAGTTGTAAAGTTCAAGTTTCATGTTTTTTTATAATGCTCTGTCATTTGTGGAAATAACCACATATTAAAATATCAAAGAAATGTGAACTAGATGTATTGATTACAGTAACATGACAATATGAAACAGTAGAAGTTATATAAACAGTATACATTTTACCGTACTCTATTTCTTCATTTAATGATATTTAGGCTATGTTTTATCATATGAGATGATTTATGATTTTGGTAAATAAAAGAATCAATGTTTGGAAATGGTTACTTTTTGATTGAAAGGCTGTAAGTTTAAACCTAAATTTTATTGGATTATTCATTATTACATTGATTCAAAACGAGTTTAATTACAAACTAAAATCCACTCACTATCCATCTACTAATGTAACTAAAATCCACTGAATATATATCTACTAATGTAACTAAAATCCACTGAATATATATCTACTAATGTAACTAAAATCCACTGAATGTGTATTTACTAATGTAACTAAAATCCACTTACTATCTATTTATTAATGTAACTAAAATCCACTCACTATCTATCTACTAATGTAACTAAAATCCACTTACTATCTATCTACTAATGTAACTAAAATCCACTCATTATATATCCACTAATGTAACTAAAATCCACTCACTATCTATCTACTAATGTAACTAAAATCCACTCAATATCTATCTACTAATGTAACTAAAATCCACTTACTATCTATCTATTAATGTAACTAAAATCCACTCACTATCTATCTACTAATGTAACTAAAATCCACTGAATATCTATCTACTAATGTAACTAAAATCGTCTTCTAACCCTCCAATGCTTCATAATGTTTTCTTACATGATTTAATAGTTTAGTTTCTAAAAGTTTAGTTATAGTCAAATAAAACCTAAATATGATATAAACATATAAATTGTGCAATGTTTTGTTAAGCAAAGCTTTACGTAATGCCCCGCTGAAGCAAAATAATAAAATATATTGAGCTCTCTTATATGTTATGTTATATTGGCATGTATACATACAGGAATATAATACAGTGTATGTAAAACATACACTTTGTATTTTTAATAAATATAGGCCTACTCTTTTATGTATGCAAGTAAACATTTAATGGGCCTAACTAAACAGCTCCATATTTTTCGTTATTTTCATGGCTGTAGGATATTTGTTGATGGAAATATTATTAATTCATTGTGATATCTGAATACGTTTCGTTTTCATTTATTAATTGGTATGTATAATGTAAACAGCATATTGTAATTGATTGGTTTCCAGTGACCCATGCCCTTTTGTTCTGCAAATGTTGTCAACTCTGAGATCTAACCATTTATAAAGTAACCATTACCAGCTTTGGCTGTTTTCCAACAAATAACATATCAGTTACATTAACAAAATTAAAAACCTAAAGGCAAAACACTGTTACGAATTATGTAAAAGGAATATAACAATCGTCGAAATTTAGATTTTTATTTGAAATATGTGTGGCTAATGATGTGACGTACACTTTACAGTACTAATTAATACAAATTTTGAAATACCAAGTGTCGAATGGTAAAGTGTATTTAATCATGGAACTGTCTAAGTAAGCATAATTTTAAACCAATAATCAAAAGTCTAATTGTCTGGTCTTTCAATAGCAATGCTATCATCATCATCAGACTTTTCACAATCATACATCTTGCTTAATTTTTTAAAGATGTACTTAACAAATATTTAGTAACATTAATTGTACGTGTTGAATGGTAGTAGTTCCTTTCAGTTGTATGAACTGTGATGTAGGGGACATACAACATTACCTATAAAATATTTATTAACATTAACTGTACGTGTTGAATGATAGTAGTTCCTTTCAGTTGTATGAACTGTGATGTAGGGGACATACAACATTACCTATAAAATATTTAGTAACAATTGTACGTGTTGAATGGTAGTAGTTCCTTTCAGTTGTATGAACTGTGATGTAGGGGACATACAACATTACCTATAAAATATTTAGTAACAACTGTACGTGTTGAATGGTAGTAGTTCCTTTCAGTTGTATGAACTGTGATGTAGGGGACATACAACATTACCTATAAAATATTTAGTAACAATTGTACGTGTTGAATGGTTGTAGTTCCCTTCAGTTGTATGAACTGTGATGTAGGGGACATACAACAGTACCAATAAAATATTTAGTAACAACTGTACGTGTTGAATGGTAGTAGTTCCTTTCAGTTGTATGAACTGTGATGTAGGGGACATACAACATTACCTATAAAATATTTAGTAACAATTGTACGTGTTGAATGGTAGTAGTTCCCTTCAGTTGTATGAACTGTGATGTAGGGGACATACAACAGTACCAATAAAATATTTAGTAACAACTGTACGTTTTGAATGGTAGTAGTTCCTTTCAGTTGTATGAACTGTGATGTAGGGGACATACAACATTACCTATAAAATATTTAGTAACAATTGTACGTGTTGAATGGTAGTAGTTCCTTTCAGTTGTATGAACTGTGATGTAGGGGACATACAACATTACCTATAAAATATTTAGTAACAATTGTACGTGTTGAATGGTAGTAGTTCCTTTCAGTTGTATGAACTGTGATGTAGGAGACAAACAACATTACCTATAAAATATTTAGTAATATTAACTCTACGTGTTGAATAGTAGTAGTTCCCTTCAGTTGTATTAACTGTGATGTCGGGGACATACAACATTGCCTATAAAATATTTAGTAACATTAACTGTACATGTTGAATAGTAGTAGTTCCCTTCAGTTGTATGAACTGTGATGTCGGGGACACACAACATTACCTATAAAATATTATTTAACATTAACTGTACGTGTTGAATGATAGTAGTTCCCTTCAGTTGTATGAACTGTGATGTCGGGGACGGGGACATACAACATTGCCTATAAAATATTTATTAACATTAACTGTACGTGTTGAATGGTAGTAGTTCCCTTCAGTTGTATGAACTGTGATGTAGGAGACAAACAACATTACCTATAAAATATTTAGTAATATTAACTCTACGTGTTGAATGGTAGTAGTTCCTTTCAGTTGTATGAACCGTGATGTCGGGGATGGGGACATACAACATTACCTATAAAATATATTCCCTACAAACACAATTTTTAACAACAAGATGTATATATAAACATCTTGAGTAGGCCTACTTGTTTTATGTTTGTACAAGGATGAGGTGTGTATTATAATTCAAGTACGAATTCCAAAGTAATTACTTGCAATTAGAAAACAGTGTTAAGCCACTGTTTTATATTATATTGTTAAGCCAAGTAAATAAAATCTCATATATGTAATACAATCATATTTAAATCTGTATAGTTTTGAAATAAACTTAAAGCTCATGTGACACGATGTCTTAAATAATTGGGAATATTAAGCGGTTTTGTACAATACAACAAAGAAAAGTAACCGTATCTAGCCCTCGTAGGACTTAATTCCAAAATTAGGATGCACAATCAAATCAAATAATTTACGGGAAGTGTCAAAAAAAATGTATCTTATGAACAGACGTCTTCAACATTCAACGCAGCAGTTAGGATGTGTGACAGAGATAACCCTTTAAGTATTTGCTTTCATCATATTATGTAAATGTTATTTATGTAGCCTACAAAAATTACGAGTTCTTTGTAAAATATATGAGCTAATTATTATTACTGTACGTGGAATTGAATTTAATTCCTCCTCAAATAGTAATAATTTTGAAAACGTCTTTTAATATCATATAACAAATGGACTACAAACTTTTTACTTCTCATATATTGAATACTAAGTTATCGTGTAAAGTCACTAAAAATGCGACAGTTATATCAAAACTGAATTGAAGGAATGTACCATTGTCCTTGAGTTTGACACATAAAGTTGAATTAATAAAATCAAATATGATTCAATTTAATTACAATGAGAGCTTGATATAAAACATCCCATCTGCGCTAAAGTTTACACGCTACGTATATCGCTTGAGATCATGTAAACCATACTACGTTACTTGATATAAAACATCCCATCTGCGCTAAAGTTTACACACTACATATATCGCTTAAGTTCATGTAAACCGTACTACGTTACTTGATATAAAACAACCCATCTGCGCTAAAGTTTACACGCTACTTATATCGCTTTAGCTCATGTAAACCGTACTACATTACTTGATATAAAACATCCCATCTGCGCTAAAGTTTACACGCTACATATATCGCTTGAGTTCATGTAAACCGTACTTCGTTACTTGATATAAAACATCCCATCTGCGCTAAAGTTTACACGCTACGTATATCGCTTGAGTACTTGTAAACCGTACTACGTTACTTGATATAAAACATCCCATCTGCGCTAAAGTTTACACGCTACGTATATCGCTTGAGTACTTGTAAACCGTACTACGTTACTTGATATAAAACATCCCATCTGCGCTAAAGTTTACACGTTACGTATATCGCTTGAGTACTTGTAAACCGTACTACGTTACTTGATATAAAACATCCCATCTGCGCTAAAGTTTACACGCTACGTATATCGCTTAAGTACTTGTAAACCGTACTACGTTACTTGATATAAAACATCCCATCTGCGCTAAAGTTTACACGTTACGTATATCGCTTGAGTACTTGTAAACCGTACTACGTTACTTGATATAAAGCATCCCATCTGCGCTAAAGTTTACACGCTACGTATATCGCTTGAGTACTTGTAAACCGTACTACGTTACTTGATATAAAACATCCCATCTGCGCTAAAGTTTACACGCTACGTATATCGCTTGAGTACTTGTAAACCGTACTACGTTACTTGATATAAAACATCCCATCTGCGCTAAAGTTTACACGCTACGTATATCGCTTGAGTACTTGTAAACCGTACTACGTTACTTGATATAAAACATCCCATCTGCGCTAAAGTTTACACGCTACGTATATCGCTTGAGTACTTGTAAACCGTACTACGTTACTTGATATAAAACATCCCATCTGCGCTAAAGTTTACACGCTACGTATATCGCTTGAGTACTTGTAAACCGTACTACGTTACTTGATATAAAACATCCCATCTGCGCTAAAGTTTACACGCTACGTATATCGCTTGAGTACTTGTAAACCGTACTACGTTACTTGATATAAAACATCCCATCTGCGCTAAAGTTTACACGCTACGTATATCGCTTGAGTACTTGTAAACCGTACTACGTTACTTGATATAAAACATCCCATCTGCGCTAAAGTTTACACGCTATATATATCGCTTGAGTACATGTAAACCGTACTACGTTACTTGATATAAAACATCCCATCTGCGCTAAAGTTTACACGCTATATATCGCTTGAGTACATGTAAACCGTACTACGTTACTTGATATAAAACATCCCATCTGCGCTAAAGTTTACACGCTATATATATCGCTTGAGTACATGTAAACCGTACTACGTTACTTGATATAATTTACCACTATCAGCAGACAGGTAAGAAGGTACAGTACTTCTGGTTAGTACTGATACCCCAAGAAAGGTATGGTGATCAAACTTGTAGTGTTGGTTAACACCTCTAAGTGATAATTATTCAGTAGTCAACTTTCGTGGCGACTATTTACGTCTGAACATACTTATATATGGAGACAGTAATGCAATAGTAATCCTCTCTGTGTACACAATACACCCTTGCAGTCTTAGATTGTTTGATTTCTATTTTATATATCCAAAATACTTTTTTTTTAATTACGCTGCTTATAAATGTTATATTTAACATTATGTTTTAGCCAACTAATAATGTGTTAGCCAAAGAAGCAACTAAATAGTTTTACTATTTTGTGCCAACGATACAAAACAGTACCAAAATCCCATACTAGAAACCCCAATATGTAGTGGGTATAAGCCCTGGATTTAATGACCCAGCTCAGTATGTTGAATCATCATTTGCAAGCAACATAAACGTTTAATCCGTTATGGAAAGTGTATAAAACTGTTTGAGACAATTTTAAAATCATTTGAATGAACAAACGGACTCATACTTACCTCCAGCAATAAGAGTGAATGCCTTATAGGAGGTAATAAGTTTTCCGATGTAAGAGCCTTGAGCGGCAAGAGATAAAAAAATACTGAAACGAAAGAACGAAATACTAAAATCACAAGTCCAATTCCTTTGACAAATTGAGTTTGTTAACATTCTCCAGAAATGCTGGATTTACATAAAGAGCTTTTACATAGTATATTTACATTTCTTTCAATATCCATAGTTAAATAAAATACTTGAATACATTGGATTAAGATCTATGGGAAATTGATCAATATGACGTTAGTTATGTATTTTATTATTATTATATTTTTTTACTTAAATCTATTTTCTACATAAAAGTGAAAATTTGATATAATTATATGTTTCATACGCATTGAAAATTGCTCAAATTGATGTTATATTTTATGGCGGTTTTATTTTTATTGTAGATTATAATTTACCCCTTGGTAAACATGGTTGTAACATTATCTCGTTTTGTAATTGAACCCTTGGTAAAAGTGGTTATAACATGATCTCCTTATGTAATTGAACCCTTGGTAAACATGGTAGTAACATTATCTCATTATGTAATTTAACCCTTTGTAAACAAGGTTGTAACATGATCTCCTTATGTAATTTAACCCTTGGTAAACATGGTTGAAACATTATCTCCTTATGTAATTTAACCCTTTGTAAACAAGGTTGTAACATGATCTCCTTATGTAATTTAACCCTTGGTAAACATGGTTGAAACCTTATCTCCCTATGTAATTTAACCCTTTGTAAACATGGTTGAAACATTATCTCCTTATGTAATTTAACCCTTGGTAAACATGGTTGTAATATGATCTCCTTATGTAATGGAACCCTTGGTAAACATGGTAGTAATATTATCTCCTTATGTAATATAACCCTTTGTAAACAAGGTTGTAACATGATCTCCTTATGTAATTTAACCCTTGGTAAACATGGTTGAAACCTTATCTCCCTATGTAATTTAACCCTTGGTAAACATGGTTGAAACATTATCTCCTTATGTAATTTAACCCTTGGTAAACATGGTTGAAACATTATCTCCTTATGTAATTTAACCCTTGGTAAACATGGTTGAAACATTATCTCCTTATGTAATTTAACCCTTGGTAAACATGGTTGTAACATGATCTCCTAATGTAATTTAACCCTTGGTAAACATGGTTGAAACATTATCTCCTTATGTAATTTAACCCTCGGTAAACATGGTTGTAACATGATCTCCCTATGTAATTTCAGTCTTGGTAAACATGGTTGAAACATTATCTTCCTATGTAATTTAACCCTTGGTAAACATAGTTGAAACATTATCTCCTTATGTAATTTAACCCTCGGTAAACATGGTTGTAACATGATCTCCCTATGTAATTTCAGTCTTGGTAAACATGGTTGAAACATTATCTCCCTATGTAATTTAACCCTTGGTAAACATGGTTGAAACATTATCTCCTTATGTAATTTAACCCTTGGTAAACATGGTTGTAATATGATCTCCTTATGTAATTGAACCCTTGGTAAACATGGTAGTAACATTATCTCCTTATGTAATTTAACCCTCGGTAAACATGGTTGTAATATGATCACCCTATGTAATTTCAGTCTTGGTAAACATGGTTGAAACATTATCTCCCTATGTAATTTAACCCTTGGTAAACATGGTTGAAACCTTATCTCCCTATGTAATTTAACCCTTGGTAAACATGGTTGAAACATTATCTCCCTATGTAATTTCAGTCTTGGTAAACATGGTTGAAACATTATCTCCTTATGTAATTTAACCCTTGGTAAACATGGTTGAAACATTATCTCCTTATGTAATTTAACCCTTGGTAAACATGATTGAAACATTATCTCCTTATGTAATTTAACCCTTGGTAAACATGGTTGTAACATGATCTCCTAATGTAATTTAACCCTTGGTAAACATGGTTGAAACATTATCTCCTTATGTAATTTAACCCTCGGTAAACATGGTTGTAACATGATCTCCTTATGTAATTTCAGTCTTGGTAAACATGGTTGAAACATTATCTCCCTATGTAATTTAACCTTTGGTAAACATGGTTGAAACATTATCTCCTTATGTAATTTAACCCTCGGTAAACGTGGTTGTAACATGATCTCCCTATGTAATTTCAGTCTTGGTAAACATGGTTGAAACATTATCTCCCTATGTAATTTAACCCTTGGTAAACATGGTTGAAACATTATCTCCTTATGTAATTTAACCCTTGGTAAACATGGTTGTAATATGATCTCCTTATGTAATTGAACCCTTGGTAAACATGGTAGTAACATTATCTCCTTATGTAATTTAACCCTCAGTAAACATGGTTGTAATATGATCTCCCTATGTAATTTCAGTCTTGGTAAACATGGTTGAAACATTATCTCCCTATGTAATTTAACCCTTGGTAAACATGGTTGAAACATTATCTCCTTATGTAATTTAACCCTCGGTAAACATGGTTGTAACATGATCTCCCTATGTAATTTCAGTCTTGGTAAACATGGTTGAAACATTATCTCCTTATGTAATTTAACCCTTGGTAAACATGGTTGTAACATGATCTCCCTATGTAATTTCAGTCTTGGTAAACATGGTTGTAACATTATCTCCTTATGTAATTTAACCCTTGGTAAACATGGTTGTAACATTATCTCCTTATGTAATTTAACCCTTGGTAAACATGGTTGTAACATTATTTCCTTATGTAATTTAACCCTTCGTAAACATGGTTGTAACATGGTCTCTTTATGTAATTTAACACTTTGTAAACATGGTTGTAACATTTATTGTAACAACTCCTAATGTAATTTATTTAAGTATTAAGATTTTTCTCATTACTCTGAACTGTTATATCTACATGTTTAGATAAATATAAATATTACAGTTTGTATACACGATCTGTTCGAAGCACAACTATTGATATCCGAGCCGTAAGATCACTTGGATTCTGTCAAGATATTTTACATAAAGTCATGTAAGACACTTTCAGACCCACAACCCTTGTAAAACGCACAACATAAATAAGCCCACCAAATGTTTCTTAGTTTCATTATTGCAGTTCACCACAAATCTTGCATCATTTACCCGCTTATTAAGACTCTGATTTTAACATTAATGATGGCATAAGGTAACATTAAATGGTGCATATTATGCATTATGATATTTTAATGTATACATGACTAAATATACATATGATAATTCAAAAAGTAATGACTTAGAAGTAATTGATTATTTCCATCAGATATGCAAGGAATATTTGACATATTTTCTATTTAATTTAAAAACGTTAATAATTAAATATCAATGTACTTTTTGATTATTTTAATTTTAATTACAAAAAGAAATTTCTTTGTTTCTTCAATAAATTCCAAATAAAATAGTTTTGTACCAGTTTTATATAGCTCTTATACTCGAAATAAAATACACTCATAGTATTAAACTTGCTAAAGTCGAAATTAATCTTTTATCTTACTTTCTTTATTGGATTTTGACTTAGGGAAAGACTGTTAATATTAATTTACCAGTTTATGTTTTCTTATATGGTAAATTTCATTTACATAATATTTGTAGAAAGATAAATAATTTCCATATTTACATCTGAATTAAATATATTTTTAACTAACTTGATGGATCGATACTTTTTTTTATTAAAATAATTCAACTTCGTGAATTACGAAATTATATACATCTCTTACTACTATGCTCAATTAGTAGACCGGGATACAACATTATTAGACTTATTACTCTTCAACGTAATATGGTACAATGTAGAGTAATAAATGGACCAAGTATTCAAATAGGAGTAGTATTTAGTAATTTTGGGCGTGGGTGACCAGGTTTGAAGCACCAATCAGTCATCTAACGGTGTCGCCCAGTACCTGTAGTGGCCCTCAATCGAGGTAGGTGCGGCCGTAGCTTCAATTATTTACTATATTCTTGTTTTGCCAAATTTTAGGGAATACGATGCTGCAACAACTAACAATAAATAACAGGTTGTTTTATCTATTTTCTGGTGTTGTTGTTAATTGGGATTTTTTTTAGAAGATGTAGATACAGAAAATAGATCAGAGTCCCTTTATTACAATTCAGTATTAATTTAGCTTGTGTACCTAACTTTTTAAAAATAGGCTTAGTAATAATTGTTATGAATAAAATATTAATTTGAACTTTTAGTTATTGTAATTTTATGCAGTTTTTAACATTGTACATAAATTAATATATTTACGAAGAAATTATCATCAGCAACTCTGCTTTTTTTACTACGTTATTTATCTTAAACCATTGTAGGCGGATTGATAAGTTTAAAAGTTAAGGTATAGTAAAAATATAATTTCAAAATAAATAACATCTACAACATGTGTCCTCAAATTGAATAATTGAACAGTAAAATGCATATTACATTTAGTACTATACTCAGAAATAATTAAAGACCAATCCTACCAGCCTAAGGGAAGAAGGGCCTAACAAAACCTTCGTCAGGACAGTTGTGGGTCAAATAGGCAACAATAAAGAGGAGAATAAAGAACATTAACTAAAGATCTAACAAAAATGCGAAAAAAAATTAAAAACATAAAACGCCAAATATCGAAACATACTCGTATAATTAACGGCATTTTATTTATTTCTATGTAGTAATAACTTATTACCAACCCATAAAACTATTTCTTTTCTTTTGCCTGTCAGATTTATTCATACTTCCATAGAGTCTCCAAATAAAACGGGAAGTACAAGTAGCTCCTAATTATGCAAATATGAAAGCAGAAAAATGACCATCTTACTATGAATGAATCGTATATGAAGCAACAAAACAAGAAGCGAACAAATAAACCTGTAATAAACCATATCAGAAGTTAACCTTACTAAAAACCCTGCTCGTAAATCCACTGAATATTGCTGGTGAGGATGTGTGGACCTTTTGGCTTTTGGAAATTGAGGTAAACTTACTTAAGTTACAGAACCTATTATTTTGAAATTAGTTTGGTCCTGAAAAGGGCCTTTTTTTATTTTGTGTGGTAGCTGCCATAGCTGGGAGATCACAAATTTGTGACGGTCCATCTATCAGGTTTCTTGCTCGTTTAGAACTACCCAGGGGATAGGTAGAGCTTTACAGATTTGCTGTGGACCCAAACAACATCATCTCCCATAGCACACATACAAAAGTGATTGATGTCCAACTTAATAGAGCAGATAAAATTTCTCGCTCAATTCTACAGTAGCTGGGCCATAGCGTGAAACAGTTTTGATTGACGAAATAAGTTCCATATTAATGACCCGTCAATACATGTAGGTGGGATGAACCTTCCTCGTAGGGAGTGGATCAGTTCCGAACTGGAGTGGGCAGATGTAACAACTGGAAATACAAATGGAGATTGACAGTAGATCAGACATGCGATTGCGGGGAGTCTATTTCAAACAATGGATCACATAGTTCCATAGTGCCCCTTGAAATGAAATGAAACTAAAAACGACTTTATTTTTAAGGTGAGGTTGGGACTAGACAGTCCTCTCTACCACCTAACCCTTGCGCTGTTTTTCGGAGAGATTGGCTAGCATAAATAGAATCAGTGAGGCAGGTCTTAAATGGCTTGATGGACAGCTTAGTATTAACTGGCTAAATGGATTTATCTTTGTGACAGGAGATCATTTGTTATTTATTTATTTATTTTTAATTTTTATTATAGTGTAATGACTTTTGGACTAGTTTTCCAACTATAAAACTCAGCTGTTACATAATTTTTAATTAATGTATTATAATGGTAGCTGAAAAAAAAAACTTAAGTTACAGAGTGCCGGTTTAAAACAGAAACAATTTACCCCCCCCCCTCCTTCTTCGTCTTAACATCCCCATGTCAACTCCAAATGATCACACTACCAATATTGGGCCATAAAAACCTACTTTGAACTAGAGGATGCCTCATGGAAATACTGGCCTTGGGATAAGACTCGTCATGGTTCCTCAGGTATATTGGAGGCTTTTGCAAAGTACTTATTGCAAAGAATATTCATGAGCTTTGGAGAGAGGGCTAAGTATCCTGGCAGGTGTTAGATCGTTGTCATGACTAATGAGGGTGAAACTTCTATACTCCCAAAACAGTCTAGTCGAATAACCAGTAAAACAACAATATAAACTGAATCCCCCCCCAAACTTGGTAATCAAAGAAAATGTTTAATAAATAGAATATTTTTGATACTATACTGAAAGTAGGATTGTCAAAAATAGATCATACAAAGAGTTCATGAAAATTAAACTTAAGAGAAAAATAAGAAGGATTGTTCAACAATATAAATACTCCAAAATAATAAATGATACACTTTGCCATCCAAAGTAAACTAAACGAATCAAATCTAATCGTTTAAGAACCTACATACTTGATACTCATATATAAGTAACATTACTTTCGTTCATAACTGAAGTGAATATAAAACTGCAAGAAACTATTTAATAATAAACGACATTCACTAAGAAATGTTATACTCTATTTGGAATACAAACAATAATTTACCAATAAAAATGTTATTTATTCATTAATTTGAAGAGAAACACCTTCTACAATTATTGTCATAAGTAGACGAGGTACGCTGTGTGTATTTTACCGTAAACTTTCATTGTATTCCATTTATAAATTATGTGGGTACACGTTGTTTAAATACATTTAATTGTGTAATAAGTAGCCCATGAATATTCAGAGCCCAAGAAAATTGTTTCTCACAGAATCCAACCTTAATTGAGGAAACATTGTTTCGAAGATAATTTAGGTAGATTTGATTAAAAAACACTTTTTTTAAACATACAAATTTAAAACAATGCATATTTTAAGTATTAAGTTGTCGTAGATTATTCTAATCGTAAGATTAAGAAATATGCTTTAGATCACCTGCTATTAGGAATAATACTAGCTAGTTCTTTAAGTAATACTTAACTCAAATTACAAATTATTCATCTAACTCGAACTTTCCAACTTCCAAAAGTGACGTGCCTTATTCCTATAATTCTTATAGTAAGTCACTTAAGTAGTTCTTCAAGTTTACACTAGTAATGCTATTTTCTTATCTTTTTCTTCGTTAGTATAATATTTTGCATCTCTATTTGAAGGGAAATAATAGTGATGAAATCAATAAGGATATCTTGAACCAAAGACGTTAAAGATTTTGAAAAAAAAAAAGTAAAGGATATAATGAAGATAAACCGTAATGCAATGTAAAAAACAGGATAGTTTCCTTTAACAAGAAAAGATCTACCATACGAGATCCAAGAGAACGGGTTTGGGACTTCTTCAGCAGTAGTTTAGATTTAAAGAAAACTATAAATCTGCATCTGTCTTACACAACGATAATTACTTTTTTATAAATAACTTATGAAAAACCTCCCTAGTGAGTGGCCTAACGGGTAATTACACTTATTATAATATAATTTGTAATACATTTTTAACAGACTAAAATGAAATGTTATAATTATAAAACAATTATTACTATTATTATTACAAAACATAACATTACATCACTCACAGTGTGTATGTATAAATACAATACTATATTATTTTATCCAACAATGCTTATATTTAAGAGTTACTATTTGTTATTGATCTGATAAATGTGAGTTGGATTGGTTATATTTTCCCATTACTTATGTATCTAGCAACGTTGGAGCCTATTTATAAAATTACTGAGTATGGACTCCAATCCTGAAAACATATAGGTATGGAAAGCGTATTCTTAATACTTGTTCCCAGAGATAAAACCTAAAAAGACCTACTATGTGTATGTTTATAATTTACTAAACGTCTCCATACGAATGAAACTTTCAAATCATCAATTAGTTGCGAATACTTTTAGCAATAAGTCTTAACAGGAAATAGATGAATTGTTATTAAGTAAAATATTTCACTTGTTTAGTATAACCTACATATAAAATAGTGCTTGAATGTAAGTTGTTATGACACAGCGATTGATTAAGAAAGTATTGCGTAGGACCGTAGGTAATCAAGTGGAAAAAAAGATCCCTTTGTCTGTGAGTCACGTTCCCTAGAGTATATTTGTAAGACATATACACTTACAAAAGCATTCCACTTCTGGAATGTTCTCAGAGCTTAGAGAGGGTAACCCAAAAACATCCTTATGTCCATAAACAAGCCAGTTCATAACTACATTTAATTTTAAATGCAATCATTTCCTTTTATTTTCATGTGGTTCTGCTCTTTTTAATAACGTGGAAATTCCTAACTAAGACATTATTTTAATATGGTTTGTAACATTTTGACACTTTGGATACTTTGATGAGAATGTTTACCTGCAGAACTTTCGTAGTTCATAGTCTCTCGATATTTCTAGGCAGCTGCATTTATGATTGAACTGAACAATCCTTTGAATCAAGAAATGCCTGTCGTAATTTGAAGCAAAAGTGTTTAGTATATGTGAAGCAATTTGTGGTTGAGTATCTGCAATCAGTTAAGTTGTTAATATTTTTATTTTTGCTAATTTTTCTAGTTAATAATAACTACTAGATTGTTCATCAGATAATTTAATGAATATTCTCTTTAAAAATGAAAGGTAAAGGAAGAATCCTGTGACACAAACATAAAAACGTCAAACCCAGAGGTAGTTGTAGTTATCAAGAGTCCAAATAGAAAATTTTGAATTTTCACTTTCTACCTTGAATTTTAAATATTTACAGATTGATTTACAAGTTAAAAGATCGAATTATTTCAAGCTTGAATTTTTATAGATTGTATTCATCAAGTTAAATATAACTAACAGAAGTTTACCAAAAAACTATTGTAGCGTACATTTTAGCTGAAACTATATTTTTTTTATATTTTTTATTTGAATAAGAATAATGACTGTGTAGAGTAGTCTACACTTAGATGGATTTATGGAATAAGCCATTGACATTCTTAAATATTATTTTGAGAATTTATGACAAGTTTTATGTAATGGAAAGTCTATTTAATTATATGATTGGTATGGCGTTCCACACAGATCAGCTCTTGGACCTCTATCATTTATACTGTTAATCAATGACTTACCAATGGTTGTTAATGCATGCATTTTAAAAATATTTAAATAAAAAATGGGTAAAACATTTAAATTTGGATTTTTTAAAATATTTTATTTTGAATGCCTATATTTATTTTGTAAATAATTTAGGATTCCTTTGTTTATTGAAGAGTGCAAATGACTACTAAAGATTATTTTATTATTTTTATTTCGAAGGAGATCCTCGAAAAAGTCATTTCATTCGCACAAAAGAAAGTCAACTTCTCTGTATTACTATAAGTCATACAGGGATTGAAAGTGCACCTTCCTAAATGTTATTTGTAAGGATACAAAATTACAACATATGTTTCCAAAAATATTTATAAAATAATAAAATGCTAAACACATCTGGTGTTGTTCCACGAACCAGATTCTGTTAGCTAAGTGAGTAGGAGATTGAATACGAGAAAACGCTGAGGATCAGGCTTGTCAGTTACTCAACAATAAGACCTATAGTAGGTATATTTTTTGGAGTTGCCTTTGTAAAATTACTAGGTCCACCAGATACTTAATTGTTTCTTTGATTATTATTATTATTATTTTTTTTTTTTTTTTATTAATAAATACTGAACTATCGTCACGTTTTGTTTTCATTGTATTAGTTATTTTTAGCTGTATGTAATGTTAGACAAAATGTTTATAGTTCATATACATTTTTATTCTTCTACACCAAATGTTACATAAATTATGAAAATATATTACATTTAGTTTTAAGCTAATATTTGTATGCAACAGTTTTATTACTAGCGTTGCATAACACATAGGTAGAAAGAACATAAGCATTAGAATCGGTTAGTACGATATGTGTTACAGTGTACTGATGTTTCCAAAAATGTTCACAAAAAAGAAAAAGACTTAGAGTTACGAGTTGAAACATTTTAAATTGCAATATAATACACTGGTGAGTGGTATTCAAGGTTTGGATGTTGTATAAGGAAGATAAGTGAGTATCAGGCCTGTCAATTAGCTCAAAATCAGACCAACACAACGTGGTTCGGATTCTACGTAAATCTGTAGGTCCCTTAGTTGCCCTGTCTATTGGGCTATTAATAATTATCACTTTCTAAGGAACGGTTGACTTAAGTTAGTAACAATGACTACACTCGTCCATATACACTCATTCGCCCCTCATATTTTCCCATATCTCTACGATCGGCGTCTAATGATGAATAGTGAATATATTGATCAACAATGTTTCATCATCAATCAATAATGGCAATAACTAATAGCATATGCTCACCTATGCAATATTTAGGTAGCTAGACACCCAAGAGAGAACTTAGATAAAGAGAGTTTGAGGTTTACCAAGACCTCCAGTATCGTGCCCAAGGAGACTTTGGTCGATGCATTGTGTGCTAGGTCTGATTTCAAAGTTTTATTCCCCTTCCTTCATATCTAAAAAAACCAAATGTATTACATTAATTATTATTTTATATAAATAAAAACATTTTAAATTCTTGCATATTATTAGTATTACTATAATATTATTAATATACTGTCTAATGATCTTAAGTACTTAGAAGAAATACTTAGAGAGTGCTTTGATGGTAAAAGTGGAATTAACGCAGGTGGAAGAAGACTGGAGTGTATTATATTCACAGATGATATGGAAATATTAATGGAAAATGATAAGAACTAAGCAAAATGCTTAAGTACCTATACAAAAAAATTGTACTTTTTTGTACCTCGACAAAAAACGTGAAAACACGGCTTGATAATAAACACAAAATAAATGGTTTTAATACGATATAACAGTTATAACTTGAATGGAGAGAAAATACAATAGGTAGAGCAATTCAGGAGTCTAATAAGTCGGATCAAAATAGGTATACAATAAACAGCAGAAGTAAAAACAAGAATTGCGATGTCAAAGAAAGGATTTAATAAAATAGGAGATTATTATGTGGTCCACTGGGAAAATAGCTAAGAGAGATTAATGAAATTTTACATCTGGAGTTTGTTGGCTTATGGAGTAGAAACATTGACATTAAGGAAATAAAATATAAGAAGACTACAGATTATGAAAATGAGAATGTAACAACGAATGAGAATGGAAGAGGTAAGAAGGTTTTACACTCTCATGTAATGAGGGGACTACTGATGCAATGTTGAGAAGAGTGGGATATCAGATGCTAATATTCAAAGAGATGAGGAGGAAAAAAGAAATTGGCTAGGATACACAATAAGAAAAGAGTGTTTCTTGAGGACAGTTATTGAAGTAAGGGGAAGAAGAAAAGAGGAGGAAAAAGATTCCCGTAGATGGATGATAAAAACAATGGAATAGGATACTTTGGCGCAAAGGAGCGGTGCAAGACAGAGGAACATGGAAAATATTTCATGAAAACCGGACAGGAGACAGAAATACCAATTATGATGACTATCCAATAATTGGATATGTTACTGCAGAGATTGTTCTGTAGAGTGAAGAAGTTTATATCGATACGTGATACGTGAGGTCCTATATCGGGTGGTTGAATTAAACAGGGTCAAAATTACAATTTAATGTACGTAATGTATATGTAGCATCACTAAACAATGGAGGGTAGATTAGATAATGTTTGAATTTCGCTACGAACAGAGCGTATTGAACCCGTTATTGCTGACAGTTCTTCAAAGAATTCAGAAGAGGTTTTGGTTAATATAATCTAGTTTGATAGTAAACAAGAGAGGGGAAACAGTAAACTTCTAAATATATGATTTAATAAATGTATTAAGATAGCATATATATTAAATGTAAAATATCCGGAACTTGGGACTATTATAAAATCCTACATGTCAATTTTAGAGCTTTACCACAGCTTTATAAGCTATATCTTAACGGACAGTTTCTGGTAAAAACTCAACAAGAAACTTGCTATAAGAAATCGTCCATGACTCAAGTTCCCTTTATGTGCAAAACTAGGCCTTACTTCAGTCATTAGTCAACGGTTGAAGAACCACCGCATCTCGTAGGGTGTCTAATGTTATACGATAGAATATATTTACCTAATACATTCATGTATTCCTTACTAGGCAGGAACCTCAAGGGACTTCTAGAATACCTTAGCATTATTAATGAAACTAAGAATGAGCTCAGTGAAATATAAATTGTACTGAAGGTTGTACTGAAAACGTTCCTGCCCCTACTAAAAATAATGAATAAGAAAGAATGTAAAACCTATGTATTAAGTTATCAAGAAAGAAAGAAAGAAAGAAACAATTACAAGAATACTTGAACAATTATATATGTAAGATAAGTGTTGATTAAGTAACGTATAAAAACGACATGTGAGATCGTTCTTAGCTACGTTCTTTAAGATTACTTTCAATTAAGTTATTGGAATAAAAACCACTGCTTTACACTTTTTTATTCCAATAAACTGTAATGTAGACTAATTTAATAATTTAAAACTACTAAATTATAAAACAGACTCACTAATTTATGATGTTCTCTACCTTTTGTTTTCAGTAGAATGTGGTCTTATCGAAGACTACTCGTTGCTAGTTGGTCTGGCAAACTTAGAACACATATTATGTTATTCTAAACTGCGTATAATAAATTTATAAATGCATTATTAAATTTAACTAATATACATTTTAGTTAACCTTTTAAATAGCAAATAACTATATGGGATAAGTTAAAAGGAGTGTGAATTTTTATTCGTGTTTTAAATATTAAGTTTAATTAAATTGACCTTACAATTTAAATTAAATTTTTTTTTAATATTAAGAGCATAATTTACTTTCAAAGTGAGCGTTGAGTGATAAGAATGTAAGTAACGCAATAAAATGTAAGGAAGCCAAAAAATTCACGAAAGCAGCGTTGCTGATAACCATTTGACACAAAGCGTCGAGATTGCAAAGCTTCACAGCTGTCAACTTTGAACCGCAAAGTAGACTACTGTGCTCTCCGTATTTTCTTAAATCCAAGATATAATGTTCATTTCATCGCCTCATATACACAGAGATCCAAATTAATTTATGAAGAATATTAATTTATAACCTGCTGTATTCTTAAACTGATAGTAATGTTCAATTCATGATACATGTTCAATATGATTTATTGCGTACATTTTATTGAAGCTCAAATCAAATCGCACCCTTATTGTCGTCCATCATTCTAGTCAAAGTAAAAGACCTTGTTTCTCTGGTTTCCCAGATTTACACATCGACGGTAAAAGTATTAATGAACAACGTAAACGCCATAAGAATGCAATTTTTCGACCAACATTTATGAGATAACTATTCGAAGGCTTTGCTCAGACCCAAGAGTCATGTTGAAAGTTGTTCTTTATTTCCAAATCTGTCAAAAAATAATTGTAGATATATTATTTCTAAATCCATATTGGGTAGATAATAGTAAATTATAGTGTTCAAAATACCACAATACTTCGTTTTTATTATCTTTTCAACAACGTTTGATAAAACAGCAACCATTTACTATAGTGAGATAATTTGCAACGTTATTTAATATCAGTTTTTATGTTACTATACAGTTATTATAACTTTAGGATGATCATGAATCAAAAGTGATGGCTTTCCAGGCATTTTTGTATTAAAATTATTAATAAATCAAAAACTGTTCGCAGTATTACGTTAATTTATTAGACAATTGCAAACAAATCAGAGCTCAATCTCAAAAGTTAACAAAAATTAATTATTTTATTTGTAATAAAATGACCACTGACATTTATTTGTAAAAAGTTTTGTAATGAAACCTTATAATTTTGGAGTAGTTTGAAGTTAAGGATGACTGAGGGTTGTTTATGAATTAAAATAGTGGATGGAATGGATTTTGAGGGAAAGGGGAAATTGATAAAAAATATTTAATGCTTCAAGTTTTATGGTAAGTATTTTTTTTGTTGCCAATTCATTTACTGTAATGTGAAATAAAAAGTATCTAATATAATAGGAATGCCAGACACCTAGAAAGTAATACAATTTAAAAAGGCATTATAGTACTCCATCAAGTGTAGCCTTCTACAAGCCTAATGCATGCCACTTGATCATTAGTTTGTTTGATAATTTAGCTTCAAAACCACGTATCGCAGTAACTTATACTGTTCCAGTAGGATACATGAAGTAGTATATTTTAAACCTGAAATGTGACGTCATGTTGTGACAAAAACACTAAGACTATGTAGATCATAATTTGTACTAAACTAAAATATTATAAGAACATTGTCCACAGACACTTTTTCTAAAAACTACTAAGACATTTATGTAGATGAAGATAAGCATGGATTTAAGTAAAGTTTGTTCTAATAAATTAATTTTAGCCCATCAATTTTACCTCAAATATAATAACGTTGGGATTGCCAAGACCACCTTTATTCTGTTATATATTACTTTGGTTTGAGTGTAGCATTGCGACATTTTAATAAAGCTAGTACGTAAGTTTTTTTAAAGTCTCACAAGTGACTCTATTAAAACAATTCAAGGACATCTAACTAGAACATGTTTTTAACATATCAGATGTTACAAAATGGATGTAAACATGTTAGTAACTTTGCCCTATTTGTAAAATAAATGTATTAATGGTCCAAAACGTTGAAATGTAACAATTTCCATTGAAGAACTAAGGTTTAGTCATCGAATATATGGACAACGTGTATGTATACATATGCAATTAATTACTCTATGTGTAGTAAAAGGCTTTACGAAATAAATATGCAAATATATCATCTTCCACAGTAAACATTCAGAGGATCTTTTCCGTTATACGTATACCACTATTTAAATATATTGAATAATACATTTTAACCATTGTTTGGTATAAATAACGGAACACGGTATTCAATTTATTGATTTAAAACATGTTTTCCTCCTTTTCAACCTTTAGAATCCCAATACATCGAGGCCGCCCATATACATCGCGCCGCGGCAGTTATGGTTAGGTTAGGTTATTATATTGTAGAATGAACCTGTAATTTGTAAAAACATTCTACAATCTTATTTAGGCCCGCCGACGGTAAAATTGCATTGCTACTATAGTGCTGTCTGGGGCTGTCGACTTTCCCAGACTTTCATAATATTAAATGAATTATTGTTTTACAAATATTACATAAAATAAGAACGTAAATATACTACTAGTAGTAGATATTACACCCATACACGTACATTGGCAATGACCCACCCACCCACCCATACACGTACATTGGCAGTGACCCACCCGCGCACCCATACACGTACATTGGCAGTGACCCACCCACCCACCCATACACGTACATTGACAGTGAACCTGTAATTTGTAAAAACATTCTACAATCTTATTTAGGCCCGCCGACGGTAAAATTGCATTGCTACTATAGTGCTGTCTGGGCAACACTACACCTAACATTACTAACACTAACATTACACCTAGAACCTAACATACACTAACATTACACCGCTATGCTAACCTAACCTAACCATAACTGCCGCGGCGCGATGTATATGGAAATATTTTGGGATTGCTGACACATAACGGAAAAGATCCGACATTAAATAGTGGTATACGTATAACGGAAAAGATCCCATTCAGAAATGAGTTTATTATATAAACATTGATACAAAATATAAAAAAAACAAATGAAATGTAACCAGAATTCTTAGTTTTAATAATATAGTTATAAATGGCTAAATTCATTTAATAAAAATTTTGTCTATATCAATGAATGTGTTTACTTAAAGATATAATGTAAACATTCTGAAACAAGTCAATAGCCATAAAATAACAAGGCGTTCTCAGTTTTCATAAATAACTTATCTCCTTTCGCACTAAGTGTAAAATACCTCCCATTTTCGTGGCCCATTTGTCGGTTGCGTGACTTGAAATTGTAAAAATTTGCTATGTAATATATCGTATTGATAAATTACTGAACGTATCTAGAAAAATATCTAAAAATAAAGATAATTTTAATCGGTTCAACGTTTAGTTTGGTTAAAATAAAAAATTAAATTCCATCTATATGTGGATTAAATGTGTGCTAAAATATCTACAAACATTGATTGACAAAAGAAACATTTAGACTTTTATTTTGTCTTGATTATGGATTTTATATTGATGCTATGATGAAAAAAGTCTTTCATGAAACTTAACCAGTTTACAATATAGTATATTATTAACACATTTCTTTATTATGTTTGCAGTTCTAAAGGAACTAATTTCATTCTAAAGGAACCACATATTCTTCTCTCCGTACAGACCATGTTGGGATAATGGTTCAGTGACTATGGCTCTGGACCGCGAAACTAAGGTCATGTCCCAGGTTTGAAACTCAAACTGAGCTGAAGGTTTCGTACCTTACTCGTTGAATAAAGTTTACACAAAAAAAGTGTTATGGAAAAATAATTTCGAGGAAGTAGTTGTAGAAAATTACTAACACAAAAAATTTAGTTGGACTTTAAACGAAAATGGAATTCATGTAATAGAGATTATAATGAATATGTCTGTTATTTTCTCACAGGACAGAGATTAATTTGATCTTTACAATATTGTATTTGTAATAGGTTTAGTTGATAGGTAATTAATTTAACTATCTTTAAATTAATGTTTAATGATTTTAAACTTCTATATATTTGAAACGTTTATACCAAAACTATTATTTTAATGTTCTACAAAATGCCTTGTTTGATAATATACATAACATGTTTAGTGGTTATCTGCTGCACTATTTACACGTATATAGCAACACAAATAGGGAGTTAGATGTTCGAGGAGAACCAATAAAGTAAATTGGACAACAGTGTTGTTAGTTATCTCCCCCTTCTGACAGATGACTCACGTTACTTGTTTGAACAAATCGAGACACCCTTTATAGTGACAGTGTCCCGTGTCAGCATTCCGATGGAGTTATTATTTGTTATTGTCAATTATTGTGATTAGGCATCTATTTCTTAACTCTTGTTTTTGGGATGAGGTATTGATGAAATATCTTATTTCTTAATTACATTTTTAACCCGTTTATGAATATTATCTATTAATAATATTATCGATAAACATTAATGGAATGTTATCTGCATCAAAATAAGGCCATTTTAAATGTTATGTATTTCCAGTATGTATGCCCATGAACCCGAATGTTCTATAAGTGCATCGTATTTGGAGAACTTTAAAGAGTTAAAGAGGTATACGCTTGTGAATGTATGAGTACATGCGACGATGGTTCTATCTATTGATTTATTTAACTTACGCCAAAAAGAACAAAACAAAGAAAATTCAGCTTTTTACATAAATATAGAGAATTCAGGAGAGTATTTTAATATTCTTCTATATGTAAGTTTTATTGAGATGATTTAGGCATAACCTTCAATAAAAACTCACTCGTGTATACTCTGCGCATTACTATCTTTAAGAAAGGTCAGTTAATTTACGTATGACTTAATTAATTCACTTGTAAAACGCCATTCGTAGAGATGTGGTCAAATATGAGAAGTGAATGAGTGCTATAAATGTAGGTGAACGAGTGTAGTCCTTGTTACTAACTAAGGTCGACTGTACCTCAGGAAGAGCTATTTGTTAATAGCCCAATATCCAGAGAAGATAAAGTTTGTACTAGCCTCAACATGTCACGTTATAGACTTGGTGTGAGATATACATTTAATATCTTTTATTTGTGTTCAAGGTTGATGAATGGGTCCAGCAAGGATATGAATGTACGTAAGACACTACTTTAAGCACATGTATCAAAGGTAAATAAACGTTCACAAATTTACCACCCTCTCTTTATATTTTTAGTGTTAACATTTCAAAAATAATGTATTATGTTAAAAGTATATATCGATTATTAATTACTGTCATTATTCAAATAAGTATTTGAATCAAGCGCATATATTTGAAATTTGGTTTATTACTGTAATGTTAACTATGTCGGTTGCAAAATGTACTGCTTAATACAATAAAAGTACTTATATTGTTGTGAAAGGTTTATTTACGACATTGAACTTAGACGTGTGCTACATTGTTGCAACCCTACCTTAATGCTTGGTTGTTATATTGAGTACTAAATAGCAACTGTTGTTATTACTGTAATTACTGTGTTTTAATAGTAAGTAATAGAGGCTATATTACTTATTATCTTTGAGGAGTATATATTGCAAATGTAGAAAAGCTATTTTTAGTGTTGACAGAATATACGTGGATAATTTATACACTATAACTGACAAACAACAATTCACTTTCCGCGAACATTACAAAGTTGTATATTTTACCACATTGTTATATTTTTTTTAATTTTTGATTGAAAGAAGTTTTCGATTTATTCACGAAAGGTGTAGTTGTATTGTTACTATAGGTTGTTAATATAGTTATTAATAAATATGCACCGTGGTATACTGTAAGGGTATGGTAATACTGCAGGGGCATGGCATACAACAGGGGCATAGCATGCTGCAGGGGCATGGCAAACTGCAGTGGCATGGCATACGGCAGGGGCATGGCATACTGCAGGGGCATGGCATACTGCAGGGGCATGGCATACTGCAGGGGCATGGCATACTGCAGGGGCATGACATACGGCAGGGGCATGGCATACTGCAGGGGCATGGCATGCTGCAGGGGCATGGCATGCTGCAGGGGCATGCATACTGCAGGGGCATGGCATACGGCAGGAGCATGGCATACTGCAGGGGCATGGCATACTGCAGGGGCAAGGCATACTACAGGGGCATGGCATGCTGCAGGGGCATGGCATACAGCAGGGACATGGCATACTGCAGGGGCATGGCATACTGCAGGGGCATGGCATACTGCAGGGGCATGGCATACTGCAGGGGCATGGCATACTGCAGGGGCACGGCATACTGCAGGGGCATGGCATACAGCAGGGGCATGGCATGCTGCAGGGGCATGGCATACTGCAGGGGCATGGCATACTGCAGGGGCATGGCATACTGCAGGGGCATGGCATACTGCAGGGGCATGGCATGCTGCAGGGGCATGGCATACAGCAGGGGCATGGCATACTGCAGGGGCATGACATACTGCAGGGGCATGGCATACTGCAGGGGCATGGCATACTGCAGGGGCATGGCATACTACAGGGGCATGGCATACTGCAGGGGCATGGCATACTGCAGGGGCACGGCATACTGCAGGGGCATGGCATACAGAAGGGGCATTGCATGCTGCAGGGGCATGGCATACTGCAGGGGCATGGCATGCTGCAGAGGCATGGCATACAGCAGGGGCATGGGATACAGCAGGGGCATGGCATACTGCAGGGGCATGGCATGCTGCAGGAGCATGGCATACTGCATGGGCATGGCATGCTGCAGGGACATGGCATACTGGAGGGGCTTGGCATGCTGCATGGGCATGGCATACTGAAGGGGCATGGCATACTGCAGGGGCATGGCATGCTGCAGGGGCATGGTATACTGAAGGGGCATGGCATACTGCAGGGGCATGGCATACTGCAGGGCTATGGTATACTGCAAGGGCAAGGCATACTGCAGGGGCATTACATACTGCAGGGCATGGCATCTGTAGGGGCATGGTATACTGCAGGGGCATGGCATAGCATAAAGCAGGCGCATGGCATACTGCAGGGGCATGGCATACTGCAGGGGCATGGCATGCTGCAGGGGCATGGCATACTGCAGGGGCATGGCATGCTGAAGGCATACTGCAGGCGCATGGTATACTGAAGGGGCATGTCATACTGCAGGGGCATGGCATACTGCAGGGGCATGGTATACTGCAGGGGCATGGTATACTGCAAGGGCAAGGCATACTGCAGGGGCATGGCATACTGCAGGGCATGGCATCTGTACGGGCATGGTATACTGAAGGGGCATGGCATACTGCAGGGGCATGGTATACTGAAGGGGCATGGCATACTGCAGGGGCATGGCATACTGCAGGGCTATGGTATACTGCAAGGGCAAGGCATACTGCAGGGGCATTACATACTGCAGGGCATGGCATCTGTAGGGGCATGGTATACTGCAGGGGCATGGCATACTGCAGGGGCATGGCATGCTGCAGGGGCATGGCATACTGCAGGGGCATGGCATGCTGAAGGCATACTGCAGGCGCATGGTATACTGAAGGGGCATGTCATACTGCAGGGGCATGGCATACTGCAGGGGCATGGTATACTGCAGGGGCATGGTATACTGCAAGGGCAAGGCATACTGCAGGGGCATGGCATACTGCAGGGCATGGCATCTGTACGGGCATGGTATACTGAAGGGGCATGGTATACTGCAGGGGCATGATATACTGCAGGTATGATGGAGAGGGTTGTGATTTATAGTTCAAGTTGTGTTGTCTACTACGTAGAAGGAAATCTGTTGGTTAAATTATCGGCTGTTTTCGAATAGTCTTCTTCAAAACGTTATTTTTTATTAATTTTTAGACCAATTATTTATTATTTCTATTATTTTCCTAAAAACTTATCTTGTGATAATATAAAGCAATATATAATATGGGAATATCCATCAACAGTATTTGTATATGGAGATAGTGAAAATGTTTAATTCATTTTCAATACCGTAATTGGCATATCCATATTCTATATTGTTTTTACCTCTCGAGTTGGAAGTGTCATAGACATTCAATATTTCGGTGATCTGTCAATCAACCTCAACATTATTGTGGACTGACCACAATGGAAATTTCTAGTATCTCTAAAGTTGGATTAATACGATATTAGTTATTTATACTTTCATTTTTAACAAATAAATATATTATCAGCTCAACGTTTAAAGTTGTGTTTTATTATGGTCTAACATAAGATTCGATAATTTTATATTAGTTATAATATCAAGTACTAAATATGTATTTATTCGTCAGTCACTAATACGTTGATTGTCAAGTTATCCATCAGTACAAATTAAGTATAATTGTGGTTCTTAGTGTGACTGTATATGAACGACTTACTGTCTTGTTACTTCTAGAAATAGCCTTCACCGTTGTGAACATTGGGGATACTCCCACATTCAGACGGCCTGGTTACCGATAAACTATTCCAGACGTGAACTTTGCGATGGACATTCTCACGATAAGGATTGTTGACTGGAGGATGATCGAAGATTATACTGGTTCTGATCAACAGTACATTACCTTTAGTCTAGCCCCTAGTCGAAGGAGTCCTTCGGCTCAACGCCCTTCTGGAGTCTGCGGTACCGTATTGTGCCCAGAGTGCCATCCAGATGGATAAAATTGTAAATAGTCTGTTTCCGACTCACTAAGTAGAGGAAAATGTGACAACGGTGCCGTGGGACCAGAACAGATCCCACTATTCAGTGAAGAAGAACTGAAGCTGGCTTATGTGTGTTGAGTTCGAGGAGCAGGCAACTAATAGATGTTTATGTGTGTTGAGTTCGAGGGGCAGGCAACTGATAGTTGTTTATGTGCGTTGAGTTCGAGGGGCAGGCAACTAATAGTTGTTTATGTGTGTTGAGTTCGAGGGGCAGGCAACTAATAGTTGTTTATGTGCGTTAAGTTCGAGGGGCAGGCAACTAATAGTTGTTTATGTGCGTTGAGATCGAGGGGCAGGCAACAAATAGTTGTTTATGTGTGTTGAGTTCGAGGGGCAGGCAACTAATAGTTTTTTATGTGCGTTGAGATCGAGGGGCAGGCAACTAATAGTTGTTTATGTGCGTTGAGATCGAGGGGCAGGCAACTGATAGTTGTTTATGTGTGTTGAGTTCGAGGGGCAGGCAACTAATAGTTTTTTATTTGTGTTGAGATCGAGGGGCAAGCAACTAATAGTTGTTTATGTGCGTTGAGATCGAGGGGCAGGCAACTGATAGTTGTTTATGTGCGTTGAGTTCGAGGGGCAGGCAACTAATAGTTGTTTATGTGCGTTGAAATCGAGGGGCAGTCAACTAATAGTTGTTTATGTGTGTTGAGTTCGAGGGGCAGGCAACTGATAGTTGTTTATGTGCGTTGAGTTCAAGGGGCAGGCAACTAATAGTTGTTTATGTGCGTTGAGATCGAGGGGCAGGCAACTAATAGTTGTTTATGTGTGTTGAGTTCGAGGGGCAGGCAACTAATAGTTGTTTATGTGCGTTGAGATCGAGGAGCAGGCAACTAATAGTTGTTTATGTGCGTTGAGTTCGAGGGGCCGGCAACTAATAGTTGTTTATGTGTGTTGAGATCGAGGGGCAGGCAACTAATAGTTGTTTATGTGCGTTGAGTTCGAGGGGCAGGCAACTAATAGTTGTTTATGTGCGTTGAGATCGAGGGGCAGGCAACTAATAGTTGTTTATGTGTGTTGAGTTCGAGGGGCAGGCAACTAATAGTTTTTTATGTATGTTGAGTTCGAGGGGCAGGCAACTAATAGTTTTTTATGTGTGTTGAGTTCGAGGGGCAGGCAACTAATAGTTTTTTATGTGTGTTGAGTTGGAGGGGCAGGCAACTAATAGTTTTTTATGTGAGTTGAGCTGGAGGGGCAGGCAACTAATAGTTTTTTATGTGCATTGAGATCGAGGGGCAGGCAACTAATAGTTGTTTATGTGTGTTGAGTTCGAGGGGCAGGCAACTAATAGTTTTTTATGTGCGTTGAGTTGGAGGGTCAGACAACTAATAGTTTTTTATGTGCATTGGGTTGGAGGGCAAGCAATATTTATTTTTAGTGTTTTATGTATAATAAGGCAGGCTACTAATTTTTTTTGTACTAGAGGAGGCAACTAATGGTGGTTTGTGTTCATTTGGTTGAAGGGCAGTATATGTTTGTTTAGTTAGTGGGCAGCCAAGTATTAATTATTTTGTCAATGATCAGACTACTGACATTTTGGTGTTTTTAGGAAGAGAAGGTAGGCAATTTTACGTTGTGTATGTCTTTTGGGTGGGCAGGTAAACAATTTTCTTTTAATTTATTATTTGTTGGTAGGAAGACGGGCAACTGTTCGTTGTTTGGTAGATCAGAACTCTTATAGTACATTGTGTTTGTTGTGTGGGACGCAGACCGTTAAAAAAGGTTTGTTCTCCTTGGTTGGGGTGCATGGCATTGTTAGTTGTAATTGTGCGTTTTTGATGGCAGGAGTACCCACCATCCATCAAATATAATATTTGGGTATAGTACCAAACTGTATATGAGAGGGAGGGACTGTACGTGTATTCATCTGCATTGTACGTATACATCATTGTGTATGGTTGGGTGGGTTGATTAGTACTATTGTGTACGTATAACACCATTGTGTATGGGTGGGTGGGTTGATTAGTACTATTGTGTACGTTTACATCATTGTGTATAGTTGGGTGGGTTGATTAGTACTATTGTGTACGTATACACCATTGTGTATGGGTGGGTGGGTTGATTAGTACTATTGTGTATGTTTACATCATTGTTTATGGGTGGGTGGGTTGATTAGTACTATTGTGTACATATACATCAATGTGTATGAGTGGGTGGGTTGATTAGTACTATTGTGTATTTATACATCATTGTGTATGGGTGGATGTGTTGGTTGATACTATTGTGTATGTATACATTATTGTGTATGGGTGGGTGGGTTGGTTAATACTATTGTGTACGTATACATCATTTTGTATGGGTGGATGTGTTGGTTAATACTATTGTGTATGTATACATTATTGTGTATGGGTGGGTGGTTTGGTAAAAAGGATAATATTCTTGTTTTATCAATCTAACAAGTATCTCTTACTAAAGGAACCTATAGGTCAAAACAATATAGTGTAATGTTAAGACCACTTTTTACAAAACAACATGTCTATTCTATAACACAAATTGAACTGGCATATTTGTACCTAGCTGATAATTAGTACAAAACTGACTACTATAATGATACATGTGGTTTAATAATTATTATGTTTGTATATAAGAAATATTTAAAATATATAGCATCAAACTTTCTTTCAGAAAGGAGTAACTTAAAAATATACCACTTTCTTTAATTTCCTGGTTTTCAAATTATTACAAACTTATAATTAATAATATTAGCCTACTGTATGATGAACTATTACAAAACGATGAGGATTAAAGTTGTATATGATAAGGTTATAATTTCAACTGTTATCACTGAATCGTGCCATCTAAATCATTGATTATAAATCCCTATTAGTACAAAACATGTCCAATATCTTTAGTAAAAGTCAAGTTTGAATTTATGGGTTGATTGTTTGGATAAGTGAAAAGAAATTAAAATTTTAGACACTTATATACTTTATACTTTACCAATAATTTATCAAATGTAGTTATGTAATAAAAGGTATTACAACACTCAAAATAGAATAATATAAGGGGCTAATCGAAATCTAATGTAGACAGTATCAATAATAGTGAGCAGTGGCAGAATCTAATGTATACACAGAGAAAACTGTTGCTAGGTTACATAGCTTATAGTCGGTTTTTAAATACTAACTTATAAGCTTGGCTTTTTAATGACACGTTCTTAAAGTATAGTATTTTATGGAACAGACTAGATTATGTAAAAAACATTAATCTAACATATTATGCTATAAAAATAAGAAAATATGACAATGTCAAGTAATTAAGGTCATTTAAATAACTAAATAACACAAAAAATATAATATATGTATGTATATAGTACATATAAAATAAATAAGCCTCATTTTATAGTGAGTTTGTTAAATTTGCCAAATATAATCTGTTACAGTGAAGATAAGGCAATACTCTTTCAAATATTTTTAGGAATAATTAGTTTATTAAATGTTGAAGGTTTAGTTTCTACAGGTGATATAGAATATATAAGCAGAGATGTAACCAATGTGACTCCTGATAAAAACTTGTTTCGACTACTAAGTTAACTAAATTTTGATACTGAATTAAGTAAATACTAACGTTAAGCGCAATTCACTAACTTCTCCCACCAATTTCTTCAAGCTAACCCGATATCGCTAAGGGCCAACACATCTACAGTTGATGGGGTCTGCGGTTTCCCCAACATAATTGTCCACTTACGGTTGTTCCCACCAACCCGCTGTCAGCTGTACATTCTCTCATACGTACATTATTTATTGTTGAGGTCACTGGTATTATCAATTATTATTACTATATCACTCAGTATATCTCATTGTTTTTCATTAGTAATTGAAGAATACAGAAATGGGTCTTACGTATGGCCCCAACTTGGTATTTCTTGTAATTATCTTAGTTAAGACATTGCACATTACAAAATTGTTGTTATTATTTGCTTCTCTGCTTACTGTATATTAGAAACCAAATGATGATATTTGGTCTTTCTAGTTACATCATAGCGATGAGCTTCAGGCCTTGTATTCAAGTTGCTGTATAGGATACCTTCAATAATATTACCCCTAAAATATCACTTTAAAGGAAAGGTTCCTTGAGTTAAGGGCTGGAAACCGCTAAACAACACTTAAAAGTACGGCAAGATAGTAAATATACGAAAAAGGCTATTTAAACATATGTGTGAATACTGATGTGAATTTATTATTGTAGTTTATTTTCATTTATATGGATTTTAAGCATACGGCTTATAACTGCCCGTACAATTCTTATATGTTACATTAGATGTAAGAGAACATAGTATCCAAAGCAAAAATAGGGCTATATTATAATTTTACATTCTTAAATAGTACATTTGTCCAAATTTAAAGAAAGCTATCTTATTAAGCAATTATAAAGTTGTGCATTTTGTGAACTTAAATAACCAAATATTGAATTTACTTAATATACCATATATACGTAAGACCTGAGCATCCATACAGTTAAAATGAATAACTCGGAAAAGATAATAGTCAAATGTCTAAATAAAATACTAAATTGTAAGCTTACTAAAGTGATAAAATAACGAATTCACTTATAACAATAAAATAATGAACTTATTTGTGATTTCACAACCAAATATATAGATGTGTTATTTTAAATGAAAATTAAGAAATGTCTAATGGAAACACGATTTTTTTAATGAAGGCGCTGTAGTTGAAGTGTGTCTCACACAATCCTAGATGAGAAATGACATATACCTTAATGATGCCCTATGGCGGGCCAAGTTTTCTAACAGAATATACAGAGGAACTCGTTACTTTAATGAATATGCTATGAATCACTAGTCAAGATTGTGTATTTTATCAAACATTAATGATATGGGACTTTTTACGTTAATTCACTACCATTACTTTTTCCTTAACTACCACTACATTTTTATCGCTATTATGGTTAGGTTGGGTCAGGTTAGGTTAGGTGTCTACCAAAGTTGATAAAAAATTGGTAAATATTATTATTTACATACCACCAAATGCACTTTACGTGTGAAAGTCTTTGGAAAGCAATTAGATTAGGCCACCGAAATAGATTCCTAGTGGATAAAAAATCCGTTAACAGTGGACGTAAAAATGGTTTGGGAACGGTTTTTAGAGCATTAGAATATTTAACAAGTGCTACTGAAGAAGCGGTACTAATTGAAAAAATAGTGGTAGTGAATTAGCGGAAAATATCCATGATATGAAAAGTATGTTATGTCTCGTAAGAAATATTGTTATACGTAATTCGATTGTAAAATGTTGTTACCACATATGAATACAAACCCCTGTTTTAAACAAATTAATCGTTCAATGAATAAACTGTGTAACTGTATGGAAATGTAATTAAATATGATATAAACAAAAACTATGGCTGCAAATCACGACAAAGGTTGAATGCTGCTCGTAAGATTTCTAGTAACTAGGCCTGTATACAACGTAATTCTCTAAAAACATTTTTTAGTGTCCTAATAATTTTAGTAACATCAACCATATTCAACCCTTATGAAATATATCTATATTATTCATTTCAGCTAAAAAAAATCATCCACGACTTTTTGCATAAAATGCAATGATGATGAAATGTTTTAGGATGTATACAGCCCAATCTGTTCATTTACGCCTTGTACTTAGACCAAGCACACATTGTTGAATGAAAGTATTATACCGCTAATATAGACTTGATCACAGCAACAGGAACTCAAATATATATCGTAAATCTTCATGAAATGTATATAAATTAAATATTATGTTTAATGTGACAGATAATATCTAAGTATGCATTAGCTTAAACAAATACATAGACATCCTTACATATATTACGTGAAGCAATTCTTTTGTAAGCACAACTCCTCCCTTATTCCTTGACCAATTTAAACGGCTAGGATGTCAAAAAACTTGCCTTTTTTGAAGTTGTGCAATAAGGTTTTAATTCTTCAATGTGTTTATCTAGAAGAGTATAGGAAGCCTTCAAATTTGTTTTTCGGCCATAAGAATAACATGGAGAGAGATTTAAATGAAACGAAAATAATAGTTGTTAAAAAGTAAATAATGATTTCGAAAAACTTTTAACAGCTGTTGGAATATAAACAATCTTGTCCGTATTATTAAGGAGGTTAGATGTTCCATAATGTTAAACCTGAGGAGGTTGTAAGCATGGTTTTATTTACATTCGATTGTAGGGCTTCACACCTCTGGACTTGAATGTGTCAATGGTAATATAATGCATTCATTTTAGTTTTTTAATTAATCTTCAGCTGTTTAACAAAAAAATGAATTGAACAAATTTTAAATAGGCTAAGGTGTTTTATACTGTGGTAATACCATTGTGTATTGGGTATTTATACTAATAAACAGGTAGCAACGCAAGTAGTGTGAGTAAGATACTGTAAATAAACTAAATATTGTGATTTTATGCGATACCGTTTACCCACTAGTATTTGTAGGCAAAAGATACAGTCCGAGGCCGAGGTGTCACGAGCGTAGTGAGTGAAACTTACCACCAACCAGCAACACCGAGGCCGAAGGCCTAGGTGTCCCAATCACAGCGAGTGTTGATGGGGTTGGCACGTGAAGCGTGCTGGGTATCCCCTAGTATAGAGTAATTATAGAAGTCGAAATATATACAATGATTTAATAATTCTCAATGCCTATACCTCCAAATTTACATTGTTGACATCGCAAAAACCATCTCAGAACTTTACTAATGCTCAAATTTGAAATTCACTTTTATGCATCATTCTAAATACGCATATTCATCCAGTAGTTTTCAGAATATTCTCTATCAATGTTTAATTTTTTGTTTCCTAGTTTTCTTTAAACTCAGTATTTTTTTCATTTTAACTTCATTCCTTCCCTCTGTCGTGCTGCTTGCAGACGCTTGTTAAAATTGGAACTTTTAGTATATGACAATGTAATTAAAAATAAAATTATTATTATCGATGGAATCCAATCGTTTTTAATATGTTTTAGTTTCCTCCCAAATCTAAGAGTTTTTTCTACAGTACCACTTTATATAAATATCAAGTGGTGTTTTGTTTCATGTTGTTTACAGAAACTCATAATATTGTCTGATTAATTTTGGACAAAAACTTATAGGTATTAAAAAATGTATTATATTCCATTGATAATAATAAATTTTAATTGTATTGTCGTATAGTAAAAGTTCAAATGTTAACTAACGTCTGCATGCAGCACTGACTAGCCTTTGTTTACGACAAGCCTTATATCACCAAGAAACAATATATAATGCAAAGGTATTTTATATAAAAGTTGTTCTTATTATGTACTAATTATGTTTCTTCGGTATAACTTAAGTCTACATATCATTTCTGAATTTGAAAAACTAAGTGTGAAAATATTGCCATATAAATAATAGAAATGATTGAGTAACAGCAATGTGCCATTGGGCTTGTGGTAGATATGTTATATTGATCTCCTCCTCCACCAATCAACAACGTGTCACTAGCCTTTGTTGTCAAGTAATATGGAAATAATATTTAATTAACGGCTAATACTTTTATATATGGTAGTATGTTCCCAAAACCACTTTCTTAACGTACAATAGATAAGTTTCACTAGGCAATAGTTAACTAATTTTAAAGATACTTAAATTATTAGTACACTACATCATTTAAAAATTTAAGTATTTCATGTACATATGCCTAGTTTCTTAAAATCTTGAAAACAACTTTCAAACAAGGTTATAATTCGTTGTCACGTTCTATCTATATCTTGTTTATTGACTTCCCCTAAAGTTACGTTGTTCTACAACAATTAATTTGTTAGTAGAGAGTTTGTTAATCATATTTAATAGGTAAAACTGGAATCAATAGTTTCTATGATGGTACATCACAGCATGGGCAAAACGTCTGGTTATCTCGTAAATAATGTAGAATATAGATTTGACACCGGCTGCTTAAAACCTGAGTAGGTACAGTTTACATCAGGTACAGATTACGTATAACATTGTTGTGACAAATAACTAATTTTTATATTCCACATTGTGATTTATAACATATTCATTAAAATAAAGAGTTTCTCTATATTCAGTTAGAAAACTCCACCCACCACAGGGCATCATCAAGGTATACGTCATATCTCACCTAGGGTTGTGTGAGACACAATTCCTACAACGCCTTCGTTAATAAATACCATTCACATTAAAACATATTCGTTACTTTCCATTTAATGGGTGTAAATTAACTTTAGAACATATTTTGTTGTTCAAAACTCATCCAAAATGTAATCATTTTATAGTCATAACAAGTAGACTTTAGTCTAAAACCTTGCAATTCAGTATTTTATTTGTAAACTTAACGATCGTCTATCCCGTCCTATATATTTCAAATTTATAAGGGATTATATTATTATTAAATAAACTAGATATAGTATGGTAAGTAATACTATGGTAATCTTATTCAAAATTCGGTTATTTAAGATCACAGGGTAAACAACTTCAAAATATACATTTTTTAAATAAAACGGGCTAGACAATTATTCATAACAGAAAAATCTGGAAACTATAGAAACTCAAAGTAAACAACATTGCAACAATAATTAAGGTTTAGAATTATTGTTTCAGAACCAAATACAGCCAGAAGACTACATATACGAAGTAACAGTGTGCACGTTCCAGGTCCAAGGATTTACGCATCTGTAGAAGGCCAGATCTACGCACTTGAGTTTTAGAGTGGCAAATTCTTTCTTTTAATATTGTACTATATAACGGACCTGAACCGTCCGTTTCTGCAAGTATATGTAGAAACGTGTCGTAGTCGAAACCAAAACGCTTTCAAAGAGTAATTATCGTTATTATTGATGACCATGGAGACAATCCATAAAAGCTTGTGAATTTTATCTTTTATAAAACATACTGTAAAACTTTTTGTTGTATAAACAAAATGCAAAAAGTATTTAAACTACATTCCAATAAATAACAAAATAAAAATTGTTCATTGAAAAAAAAATGATATGAAGAAAATATAAGAATTCAATGTAAAAACCAAAGCTCATAAAACGCAAATCCTTAAAAGAAATTCAGCTCCAATTTCAAAAAGTGTTATAAAGCAAATTCGTAAAAGATGAAAGTCACTCATAAAATATTTGTCAGGTGTAAATTAAAACGCTTAACGGATAAATTAGTAAACCCGGCTGCTTCTGGAAAAGAGTTTTTTTTTATTACAACCTTTTGTTTAAGTTACTTTTGTCTTTAATGAATTAGAACCACATTTGTATACTTTATAGTGTCAAAAAATAAATTTTGACTATTAAATAATACATACGCTAAAATGCTTTAGTAGTACGAGAATGCAACATATAAAATAAAATATATCGTATTTATACATTCCGTATAAGATTTTATATTTTTTTGCGTGTAATGTATCTTAGTTAATAACTTGTAAAAGACCTAAGAGTTCTAGTGGTAATGAAACCTAGTTCTTCTTATGTCAGTTGATTACTATCGATATATATACTATATATTTAATTTAGGCTAAGTTAACGAGTAACAACTGAAAACAACAGGGTTACTTAAGTTTATATACTTTATAGTAAATACCACTGTACGACATACGTGTATGGGTGGATGGGTCAATTTTCATCTTTACAAAAAATAATGTAGGTCAGACACTGCTTTTATAGTGACTGGGCTTTACGTCGGGTGTTGTTTCTTATAATACATGAAGTGTTGGAAATCTGCATCAGATTTACTAATCATGAAATATCCAATGTGGCAAATATAACTTTAAATAAACAGTAATATTTACACTACGAAATTAGTTAAAAGATGTTTACTTATTATATTATACATTAAACAAACATTGTTATCAAATTATATTGTGTTATTCAACTGTAAGTAAGACATACGCGTTTGTAATGTTATTTAAACCCTGTGTTATAGTTATTTCGTGTGTACGCTCTTTAATTTTATGCCTTATTGTAATCCACGTCAAAATAATGACCTATAAATCATTTTAACGTTTATGATTATAATGTATTTAAATGAGAAGTATGAACATATTTTACAGTGTTTTGATTTTATTTATACTTACAGTAGTGTTCATAATAACAATTTAGTGTATACATTAAAAACCAATTAACTAAAATTAATAGTTATTAATTTTATAAGTAAGACAAGTTAAGAAATATGCAAACTATTAAAACCAAGATAAATAGGTCTACTAAGTTTCATTATTTTATTTAAAATTTCTGAGATATTAAGTTTTTTGTAAAAATTACATGGTCAGATAGACAGAAAATGGAGTGATACAGACCATATGTTCACATCATTTTAAAATTGTTTTGACATTTGGAATAACTTCCTGAAGTTTGGCTGCCTACTTATGGGAGACACCTTGTATATAATCCAAAAATGATGTTGACACTCATCACGAAATCTACGGAAATAATGATCAGATATTGATGAAATTTGGAGGTAAGTTAGCTTTTGTATGATAGAAACTCACTAAGAAAGACTTTCTGGAAATTATGTTACTTATTAGGTATCTGTACACTTTTGTATATTTGACCCACTCGCCCACCCATACACGTACAGTTGTATTGACCCACCCACCCACCTATACACGTACATTGGTAATTTTCTCTAATGTAGTGAACGTTAAGAAAATTTGGTAGAGTTTCGTAATTAAATTAGGAATTGCAATTCTTCAATCCACACATATATTTTGTTAATACTGGATCGCAGGTAAATGACTATAACCCCCTTTCCGTCGACTTAGCACCTTAGTACGTGTATGGATAGGCGGATGAGTCAATACCACTGTGCGTGTATGGGTGGGTGGGAAGGTCACTACCACTGTGCGTGTATGGGTGGGTGGGAAGGTCAATACCACTGTACATGTATGGATGGATGGGTGGGAGTGTCAATACCACTGTGCTTGTATGGATGGATGGGTGGGAGTGTCAATACCACTGTGCTTGTATGGGTGGGCGGCCCCGAGTTGCTTAGATGAGGTTAAGTGGTAGTGAGGACTCTATAGTCCTATATTCACCTCCAGAATAAAGCCATTTTTCATTTCATTCCATTACGAAATATTTAATATTATTTAATTATATTATATTATTACTTTATATTATTTTTATTTAAAGATAGAAAACTGTTTAAATGTTTAAAATGAAACAACTACAGCAATTCAAAGAAAGTATTCTATTCGGTTCTCCAGATGTATTTGCTGTCCTCAATTTTGCTTTTTCGGTGATGTCAACAGGAACATAAATAATTATGTACTGACAGAGTGTTTCTCACTATATTTTTTAATATTTTTTAAAACAATTTTGTATTGCCTGTAAATTTCTATAAATAAATTATATATCATAATTTTAAGCTTTAATTCTTATAAAATTACATTTTTGTATTCTATGCACATTTATATAAATTCATACTCATTATAACTAAATCACATCAATGTAAGGAAACCCTTAAACGAAAACTGCTTATGGATTACTGTGGTCTCTAGAAAGGCAAATCTTCTTCTAGCACACATATCCACATTTATGACAGAATATATAATACAAAGAACAACACTGTTGGATAAGTTAAATCTCTATTATAATATCTTCTCATTGTTTTTGATTTATAAACTTTTAATATTTTACTCTTTGCATTGTATATTTTGTCCTAATTGGAAATATATAAGTTATTTTATAAGAAGACCTGACTTTCATTTTGTCTAGAGTAATCTCTGGGCATTTAGTTCTTTAAGGATTTTCTTAAATTGGTATGAGTTAGTTAAAGAGTTTCATATGTAGTCTAAGTTAGTAAGTAATGCCTGAAAATGACGGAGTGTTATACTTGCCAAAATGTGTTTGTTTGCTAAAAGTACTTGGAGCAATGGAAATCCACAACAAGCTTACCAACCATGGATTACTTCACATTCAAAAAATTTCAAAGAACCCTAGGTACAATTAAAAATTATAGTTTGTTGATTCATAAATGAAAAAAAAAATGCAAATAATTGTACAGGGAAATTTCCATATGTTACATTAAATATTTGCTTAATTAAATTCTAAGTATTTCCTGTGTTTAAAATATCAGGTATTACAGTCAATGTTTAAAAAAACATACATGTTCAGCCTACAAAATTAGGGATATGAATGAACCTTTCTGAAAGCATACCTTTATAAATAAATGTTTGTATATTGACTAATGCATACATTTAATAATGAAACGTTTTTCATAGTTATATTCACAAAACAAATTCTAATCTCTATTTATCTATTTCAATGTATGTACTCAAAGATACTCTTTTGTCTAGTTTTGTTTGATAACCGCTTAGCAAAAGCTATTTATAACTGTCAATCAGAAGACATTTAGAACAAACTAATAGAATTGGTGACGAAATATATCATTAGTGTTGTAAGAAGTATGAGTTCAGCCTGTAAAAATATTCATGTTTACAGCACAACTTCTTACAAATAGCAATTAGTCTACTAGAGTTGAAATAAAAAGTTACAAATCATTAAAATGTTGTTTTTTAAACTAACGTTCAAACGTGCAAATACGTAATATGTCTGGCCATACTAGGATTACAGCATGTTGAGACTAAAAACTTAAAATAATTTTAACAAAAACTAACTTACACCAAGTGGTTCAGTTTTCATTTTAACTTTAATCATCAAAATCTATCTATCTTTATTATACATTAACAATCAAATATGTATTTTCTAAAATAGAATACAATAAACCTAGTGGGTAGCCTACTACGTTTACTTTGAGCTAATGTTTACATTTAAATTATATAATATAGATAGTATTACTATGAATCCCTTACCAAATGTAAGTGTATACATATTCTTAACAGTACAAGTAAACGTCACACAACACAAATTTATTACAATCTAAGCACAACATGCACAAGTATATTACAATACAAGTACAAAATGCACAAATATTATGGTGATCGATTTCGGTGCATTCCATAATATTTGTCCACGCTCACCTTCTTCAGACCAGCGGGATTCACAAAAGAATAATTCTTTTATGAATCCCTCTAGTCTGAGGAAGGTGAGCGTGGTTCACCGAAATCGATCACCATAATATTTGTGCATTTTGTACTTGTATTGTAATATATTTGTGCATTTTGTGCTTATATTGTAATAAATTTGTGTTGTGTGACGTTTCCTTGTACTGTATATGTACCAACACGTATTATGCTAATTAAAAAACTATATTCTTAACATAATATTGCGATTTGTATTGATAATTACTTGATATATTTTGACATTCAATAGCCAATAATAAAACAAAGGAGGTTTTACTGTAGTAGGTGAAGTTAGGGCTAAGAACCCTATCTCTAAACACTGAGAACCAATAGCTCATCGTTGACTGACTTCCGAACACCCTCAGTTACTAAGCAAGCCAGTTGTATTCAAGAACGGGATGGCTCACCGGTCACACATCCAAGGAATAGCCACGCTCGATGTTGCTTGACGTCGTTATCTTACGATAACATCGTAAACCTCCAGTCAAGCCCGCTGCAATCGGTAGTAAATACAGTTTATAATTTGTTTTTAAATATAAAATTATTTCACTATTATTAATGACAATTATTCATAGTTAAGATATATAATGCTTTCATAGTTAAGATAACTAAGCTATTTAGTTAAATCAAATTTAAACTCTCCATAGACTAATCTACAAAATATAGTAGATTGAATTGTTCTAACTTGTTTCATTAGCTTGTGGTTGTTATAGGAATACAGTTGACGTTTTTAATACAATTCCAGTATATTATGTATGTACTGAATCAGTTTGAGCACCTCGAAAATAACTATTGAAATAACAAATATGAATGTAATTCATATTTATAATTGGGTGCTTTAAACACTGGGACGGTTTTCATTTTAAATAAAACTGTTTAAACTTTCCATAAACATGGTTATTTTTAACTCACGTCTACGCAAACAGTGGTTTGTTCCTCAATATTTATTGGGGCTTCAATAAATAAATAAACTCCAAACACTAATGTAAGGCCACATAGTAGTAAAATCAAACAATTCGTATTGTAAAATATAAAAATAAATATAAAACTTTCATACTGTGACGATTTTCATTGAAATGAGGGTAACTTTGTATTACTCAGACATTTCATGTAACCCTAATATCAGAAGCGTTAACGAACTGTTTACAGTACTTCAGTAACGTGTTAATGCACCCAGCACATTTTTAAAGGGGTTTTACATTTTTAATGTTTTCACAAACTTTAATAAATACCAGTTTGTAAGTAATTTACAGAGTTAACGAGAAGTAAACTTTCTGTAGGCTGAAATTACTTTGTCTAAATCTCGGTTCGCAACTCTGACCTCTTGAATGTCTCGGTAAGGCTTCAAGAACGTTACTAATTAGGTCCCAAAGGAAAATATCTTCAGTTTAAGGCATCGATTCCCTCTCATCTACAGCTTATACTTTATCTACATGTATTTACTTAGTTATCCCTAATTTTATTTATCAGTTACTAATGCATCACACAGACATGGTAATGCAGAATCTCATGTTTAACACGAAAGACATGCAGCTTTATACCAATTTTCCATTATTTGGTTAGGCTTATTACTAATCATTGAAGTCAACTGATAGTGAAGTAATTTAATTCGACTGATAGAGAAACAGCTGAAATTTAATTAAGCTGTATTGTTGCCGTCATGTTTTCTGTATGGAACCAAATTCATAATTAACATGAATTTACCTATTCTTTTTAATTAGTATTAATTTTATTAATCAGTGACATAACTATGTCTATGTAATCCTATGTATATTTTTCATGTTTTCACAGATAGGATTAAATTCTTAAAATATAAATAACAACACTTCGAGACTTAATACGAAAATTTACCTACTGACTTCCTCAAAATATGGTAAATACTCATTTTTGTAATAATCAAGATTCTGAGATCATAAATAGTTTTGTAGAACATGTAAAGATGTTTTTATAGTCTTTACATAGTCTATAGCTACTGATATTGGGTGTCTAGTGTTCAGGAATGTTCTCTCTCCGATTTTTTATTTTTTGTATTTTGGTAAGATATGAAGATACAAAGATATAGAGACTCTTAATAAATAAAGATTTTTCATCAAAAATACTTGGATTTATACAATCATACTCATCGGTCATGGCACAACTGGCTTTAGAATTGAAGGTCATCACAAAAGACTGGGACACATAAATTATTATTATTCACATATTACCCTGGCATTTTATAAGTATATTTACCACCCATTACATAACACTTAGCACTAAGCAAACACATATAGTCCTCATACAATATCTGGCTTTAGATAATTACATTCATCAATCATCACATTGCACCTGGCATCACTCGTCACACACTCCTGGGTTTACACAAACACAATCATCACTCGTCCCACACTCCTGGGTTTACACAAACATATACATCAATCATTACACAACACCTGCTTTCAGACAAACTCAATCATCACTCATCACACTGTTTTCAGACAAACACAATAATCACTCGTCACACTCTACTGGGTTTACACAAACATGTACATCAATCGTTACACAGGTATTTTATTTGTCTGAAAGGTACAGTTGTGCTTTCAGACAAACTCAATCATCACTCGTCACTCACTCCTGGGTTGACACAAACATAAACATCATGATTACACTGTGCGTGCTTTCAGACATGCATCACACATCAGACTCACGTACATTTAGACAAACACTCACCAGTTATCATGAATCATAGTGCAGTGAGACTTCCCAAAGTGTAGTATAATATTAAACTGTGTACACATTTGCATTACATTTATTTATTTCGCAATCAATTACTTGTAATAATTACACAAATCACTGAAATAAATTTAAGTTTCCTGATCATTTCTAAACAGTCAGACATGTGAATTAAAGTTTCCTGTTCATTTCCAAACAGCCAGACGTGTAAATTAAATATTTCTTTGACCAAATGCTATCTTTTACCAACAATTACATGGTGGTGAGGTGTACAATATATTGAAGAATGAGCATTCTTAACTAAACTCCAAGATATATTCTATATACTATTTTGAAGCTGTTGAATCAGCACCAAGAATTGACTAGTCAAATTATCATAATAGGGCAGACTAGGGAATAATGTTAACAAAGTAAGCAGTATTATCTGACATATACATCCGCTTGAAAGAAAACCTTATGTAATATAGTTGGGCTATGTTTGTGTGTGTATAAAATATATATATATAATAAGATAGTGTGACTTATAGATAAATACAACGATTAGTAAAGATTTGTCCAATTAATAATAAAACAGCTCAACACCGGAAAATGTTACTTTTGAAAAATTGCTGGAAGTTTGTGTTCTCTTTAAACTTTTTAAAGTTTGAATAGCTACCTCATTTACAAAAATGTACAGGTTTCCTCTATCCCTAAACAACAAACATCAATCTATTTATTTTTTCCTAAAGGTTCTTATATAATTTACAATATTATTATTTATAGAGATGAGATCACATTGTTGATATTTTTTAATTTAATTATGTTCTAATGTTGACTTATATGCATCTTCTCCTAATCTTTTATATTTATCTTTTCTCTCTTCTTCCATTCTTATCTCTATACAGACATTAGTTACTTTGATAGTTGTCGGTTACTCTTACAAAAACACAGTAAATATCTTAATTAAGAAGATATTCGATTTAAAGAAATTCTCATAGTCAATTTTCACCATTGGCTCACTTAGAAAATCTATTTCTCTCACCGTTAAACCATTGAATATTTTTTAGTACAAATTTATATCCTTTTAAGTATTTTTAATTCTTTTTTAGATACACTCAATTGGCAGTATCAAAATGCTGTTTATCTGGCGTTAGTCCTGATACAAATGTAGTTACCTGAATCTACAAACGTAGTTACAGGATGTGATATTTAACCGTGTTCTATTACAAATATTACAAAATAATTATACAAATTAGAGTAACCAACGATCGAATAAGAATTAAGTATAGACCTTATATGCTTACCATTTTGAATTGAAAGTCACTTTTAAAGTGATAAATACAAGGGGTTCCACATTTGCATCAAGTTTGGCTGTTTTGGCAACGGCCACCAACATGACTTAACTTTTGTTGAGTGAGGCTATTAAAAATTTAATACAAATATACTCTGGACTTAATTAAATGTGTTTAAAAATACAATTACGATTAAGTGTTGTTTTAAATAATAGATATTTTGCCGTAATAAATCTAAAAAGGTTTTTCCTTTCATAAAACATAAAATAAAGTTGTACATTCGTTGTATATTAAACATAGCCGGATATGTTTATCATGTATCGAACGAAAACTTAGCTTCCACAGACATTTATATTGTAACATACCGAAAAGCACATATTAATGTTCTTTTATTCATTTTTTTAAATGTAGCCTCCTAGCTGTAGGATTAGACATAAATTGGTATAGTAACTGTCAAACAGATCCAATTATATTTATTTTCTTTATTTATTCTCACTAGTTTACCAAAAACGTTAAATGAATGTTTATAGTGATTTGTAATGATAACAACAGTTATAATTTAATACACAGTCGTCAAAATTTTTTTGTTTATATATACAGTACTTAAAAAAAATTAAAACATTAAACGAATAATTATTTCTCGTAAAACTTATTCTTCAGACAAACTTATATAGCTTAAAGTAATTATGAATGTTAGTTAAGGAACTAATTAAATATAAACAAAATTATAATTTCTAACGAAACGCAATACTTTTTAAAAATGTTTCTTTTTTCCAGACTTACATTAAGCTGCCTTTTAATAATACAAAGACTAAGTGAGGGAAATATAAATCCTTCATTCTGAATTTTTCTATTTTTCTTTCCTCTTATTATTATTCATTTATATTTGTAAGGTACTTCATTTTTCATTCGTTAATGGTTTTATTCGTAATGATTGTATTTAAAGATTTAACTATACCCTTTTATTTATAATGATATATGACCTTTTAATTACGTATCACTTCAATTGAACAAATATTACCATATATACACAAGGATTAATAAATCCTAAATAAAATCAGCATTTGTATTTTAATATATGTAAATAATTATATAAAAGGCGAAGAGTACACATGTGCACACACACGCACGGTAAAAAGACTACATATTGTGTAACACAATAAACAATATGATTGGTTCTAAAAAATGTATAAATACATATTAAATAAAGTTTCCAGCTTACAAACATTTGCAAAAGACCAAATTGCTAATCATATATATGTACCAGACAAGAAATATAATATTTAATTGTACCACCAATATTAAATAATATAATTTAGTTGTTAATTAACTGCAGTCAATTGAGTACTTAACCAAAATAAATGTTATTTACTAAATACAAGATTTTCCTTGTTGTCGTGTCTTTTTCCCTTTATACTAATTAATTACTGATATATTATTCCATTCATTACAAAGTGAGCTCATTAATTGAATTTTGATTAACTTAGTTCATGTTTATCGTGTGATAATTCCAAAAATATTGTAACAATTAAACATTTCTCAAATTTACAACTTGTTTAGAAACTTAAAAGTATTTATTAGATTTATAGGCCTACATTAACTACATGCTATACTTTTCGGAACTACACTAACCCCAACATTTTAATGATTATTTCTACTTATTCAAATAATGAAACTTTATCTATTTACTTGTTGGCCTCATTTTATCTTTGCAATCTATCCATTAAGTTGTAAGCTATACTTCCTTCTTATTCTACACCTTTACATTTCAAATAATCGCTATGAATATTATGACAAATAGATTTAGAATGTACGTAGACTGAAAGTAAAATGTGTACCATATCAATGTAATGGATATGTTTTCTCATGTATTACGTTACATCATCTTAAATGGAGTATGTTTTGACACTTGTAATGGATAATACTTTCATATTTCAGTTACATCTTACATAGAATATTTTATCACACGTTTAGCGACTAGTACATTCATCTTACGGTTACTTCATCTTACATCGAGTATTTTATGACACTTGTGGTAGATAGTACATTCATCTTACAAAGTATATTTTATGACACTTGTGGTAGATAGTACATTCATCTTACAAAGTATATTTTATGACATTTGCAGTGAGTAATACTCGATGTGTTAGTGTGTGGCGTGGTATGGAATATATTTCAATGCACTTCACACTCTACACCAGGCAGCAGCCACTCAGACACCGATATGTTGATGCTTGGCATGGCGTGGTGAACCTGGCACTGCACTGCACACACTGTACCGGACAGCTGCCAATCAGACACCGATATGTTGATGCTTGGCGTGGCGTGGTGAACCTGGCACTGCACTGCACACACTGTACCGGACAGCTGCCAATCAGACACTGATATGTTGATGCTTGGCGTAGTGTGATGTATCTGCATGGCACTGCACTGCACTGTGCACACTACACCGGGAAACTGACAGTCACACACCGATATGTTGATTCTTGGCGTGGCGAGGTGAACCTGGCACTGCACTGCACTGCACACACTACACCGGGCAGCTGACAAGCAGACACCGATATGTTGATGCTTGGCGTAGTGTGATGTATCTGCATGGCACTGCACTGCACTGTGCACACTACACCGGGAAACTGACAGTCACACACCGATATGTTGATGCTTGGCGTGGCGAGGTGAACCTGGCACTGCACTGCACTGCACACACTACACCGGGCAGCTGACAAGCAGACACCAATTGATGATGCTTGGCGTGGCGTGGTGAACCTGGCACTGCACTGCACTGCACACACTATACCGGACAGCTGCCAATCAGACACCGATATGTTGATGCTTGGCGTAGTGTGATGTATCTGCATGGCACTGCACTGCACTGTGCACACTACACCGGGAAACTGACAGTCACACACCGATATGTTGGTGCTTGGCATGGCGTGGTGTATCTGGCACTGCACTGCCCTGCACACACTACACCGAACAGTTGCCACTCAGACACCGATATGTTGGTGCTTGGCGTAGCGTGGTGTACATGACACTGTACTACACACACTACACCGGACAGCTGACAATCAGACACCGATATTTTGATGCTTGGCGTGGTGTGATGTATCTGGCACTACCCTGCACTGCACACACTACACCGAACAGTTGCCACTTAGACACCGATATGTTGATGCTTGGCATAGCGTGGTATACATGGCACTGCTCTGCACATACTACACCGGGCAGCTGACAATCAGACACTGATATGTTGATGCTTGGCGTGGTGTGATGTATCTGGCACTACCCTGCACTGCACACTACACCGAACAGTTGCCACTCAGACACCGATATGTTGATGCTTGGCATAGCGTGGTATACATGGCACTGCACTGCACTGCACACACTACACCGGCCAGCTGACACTCGATATGTTGGTATTTGTCGTGGCGTGGTGTACCTTGCACTGCACACACTACACCGGGTAGCTGACACTCGATATGTTGGTAGAGCAAGAGGCAGCCCGAAAGGCGAACAACCCGGCCGGAATACTACTAGCCTTTTGCGTTCGCTCGGTCAAAGACTGTCCTAAAAACATTAACCACGCACAGTGCATTATACATATACAGGAAGTTTGCAAATTCTGTAGCCAAACACTGGGGTTTTGTTCAAGACATGAAAATAAACAAAACTTGTTCCTAAATAGTATGGTCTATCTTGTTTGCTTAACCGTGTCTCTTTATGTTATTACAGTAATTTGTATTTTAAAAAAAATAATATCTCAGGAACCATAAAGGCCTCAGGTCTTAAGATTTGCTTACCTACTAAAGCTAATATTACGTAAATGGCCAATTAGTTGAAATGATTTATGTGAAAACGTTTGAAAAATATTTATCTTACGTTTTAAATTAAAAAAAATCATGAACAAAAACCACTGATTGTAAAATATTATGAAGTATTTTATGTTTTTTTTCGATGTGCCGCATGATAATAATTGTTTACACAGTTATATAATTTAATAGTCCACTGTTATTTTATAAACACAATTACTTAAACTAGGCCTACTAATAAATAGTTTACAGGAAAAAACGTTTCTTTAAATTAAATTGCTTACAGTTACTCTGCGAGAAGCTCACTAACACTCCACAATCGACATCGTCGTCTTCCTCTGAATCAGAAGATGTGTCACTATGAAGTCTTATGATGAACTGTTCCATGCCAATTTCCCACATATGCTCTTCTTCAATGTATTTTTTCTCCTGGTCCGTTTTTTCTCCTGGCGACATACTTTGGCCCACTGTTCCTCAGAAAAGTCATTGAAGGCCTCAGCTTCTAGGTGAATAATGTCATTAATTTTAAATGTAGTATTTTTCTCAGCTACTTTTCCTTCACTGCAGCCCATATTTTTTTCAATTGCGTTAAGTTCCGGGTGATATGGGAGCAAACGCAAAACACTGTGGCATGTTCTGCCAATATATCGTCAACTTTGTATTGCTTCTCTTCTCCCTTTTGAACTCTTATAATTTCATAAAGTTCTGGTTTTGTTAATTTAGAGTCAAAGTTGATGTTCCGTTCATTTAACCAGTTAATCATTTCTGATTTAACAATATTTCTTGTAGGCTGACTGACACTTACTGTATTATGGTACGATGCATTGTTCAATACAAGAACTGATCTAGGAGGTAGGTTGGGGATAAGCTTTTCCTTTAGTCATTTCTTGTAGTTCTCGCTGTTCATCTCGTTATGGTAGTCACCGGGATTTAATCCAGATTTCCACATCAATAAACCATTTTGAATAAATCCTTTATTCCAAACTGCATGGAGAATAGTTAATCTGGATCCCTTTGATACTGGTTTTTTAGACCGAAATTAGAATTATGTGAATCTATTCAGGACTGTTGCTTCGTGTGTGTACTATGAATGTAAGTTTCATCTGTAAAAATTATCTGTCTACCTCTTGCTGTATATTGGGTAATTTGTTGAAGATATTTTAATCTTAAGAGTTTGATATCATGTCGTTCCACAAGTATTTTTCTGTAATCTTCATTTGTCTTCCATTTCAATCCCATTTTATGCATAATTCGTCGTAGAGACCATGCGCTTCCCTTAAAATTAATATTTGAATTTTCAATTTCAATCATTATTATTTTACAGTTACACATGATTTATGCGTTATGTGAAATTATTTATCAACAGCCTCAAGGCTTCCAAATCGAACAAATCTAGATCACACACTGGCTTTTTCCTGTTCACATTTTATTAGGCGTAAAAAATGCTAGTGGAGTAATTTTTACATCGGAGGAACTTTCTTTCAGAATTCTTTTTACTGATCGCCTGGAAACTTTAGTGGCTTCAACAACTTTATCTATTATTACTGACTTTAATTTATTTCCTTCTTGAATATTACAAAAATAATTATATACTTTGAAAACTATTTCCCTACCTTGACTGTAGAACAGTTCCTTTACCACCTAACTTAGGCATGATAATACTTAATAATCGTTATTAATATATCCACTATTAGTCACTCAATAGAAACTTAATACTAGTAATCATTAATTAACTCAATGTATTCAACAGTCAACATAATTGCACTAATCAATAAAAATCACAGTTAATTTTAACAACTAACGGTGTTAATAAACTGACAAATACTTGACCTATGGATAGAGAGAGAGAGAGCGCCCAAATAAATAATTCTACAATGAGAAAAAGGATTTTTTGAAACAACGCCGTTAATACTGCCTTTAGACCCACCCCTCAGTTTCCGGGAATTCAATGTTTGCAGGCACGTTAGTACACAAAAGGCAGGCGAAATGAGTAGTAGCGCGGCTCGCCTTCTGAGATGCCTCTGCCTCTATTTGTCGTGGCGTGGTGTACCCTGCACTGCACACACTACACCGGGCAGCTGACAAGCAGACACCGATATGTTGATGCTTGGCGTGGCGTGGTGTATCTGGCACTGCACTGCACGGCACACACTACACCGGGCAGCTGACACTCAGACACCGATATGTTGGTGTTTGGCGTGGTGTACCTGGCACTGCACTGCATATACTGTACCAGTAGTAACTTTTCCAGGCAGCTACCACTGCAACAGTGTTCGTGTAATTTTTATTTGTAATAGTTCTAAGCCTGTTTCCACCTCTTACATCCATAATTTGTTTTAAAAGTTTATTGTAGACCTTAATAAAATAGTGTTTGTAAAATATATAAATATGCTGTATAATTGTTACAAGCTATGTTGTAGGGTGTATTATCGTTAAAAATATGAGTTGAAGGAAAATGATATATTAATATTTCTTGAATGTGTAGGGACGGAAGAGCTAGAATTTTATTTTCCCTGGAAAATCTAGGCAATCGGATATTCATAATATCACACTGCCATTCACATTTTATATTTTAATGATAAACATATTTATTTATCGTCATATATACATACAAATGCATCAGTCTTTTATAATCAGACATTCAAACTGAGTCCATATCTCTCTATATGAGAATAAAAGCAACCTCAATATGCTGATATCAGATCGTCTCGATTTGTAAAGAGTATTACCTGCAAATCAACATATTACACAAATCCATTTGCTGCAAAGTAAACTGATGTGTTATTTAATTTTTTTATTTCTTTTTTTAGATTTTACTAAGTACCTGGGTCTTCAAAAATAGTGCTATTATTTGATGTTGTTACAAAATCGTCAATCAAAGTATCGTAAAAATTACCATTTTTTATCTAGAGTGTATTTACTTAAATATTATAATTACAATCTTATTTAGTCTTATTTAATGAAACGTTAGGTTAGGTTAATTTTGGTTAGTAACTAAGATACCTACATCACAATGTTTATATCTACACGTCTAGTACATGCATCAGATGTTGTTGGCTATTCTCGAAAAGATTCAGAATTCAAATTATTTATGTGTTATGCTAAAATATGTGACATTACAAACTTTGAGAATAATGGTGTCTAAAACGAACGGTGTTTCCCAAAAGTCCTGTTACGCTTGCATTATTTGTTAATTTATTTTATTTTCAACCCCCCTGCTGATATTTCAAATTATTTCATCTTAAGTGATGTTAAATCTATTCACATATGTATTTTTTTTTATGTATATATACCGAACATTTTTGTATCCAAATCAGTCATAAAAGACACAGCAATGTTTTTTTAATTTAGATTAAATTCATAAGGTAATAATAATGTATACAATAATAATAAATGCATAAATAATAACTATATTTAAATTATCTTGTAAAAATGTATGTTAAAAATCGTGGATGGAACTTGTTTAAAGATCTCACTATTCAAAGCCACTATATTTTTGACAAACGTAACATGTATTATTTTGTCAGTAACACAGATAACAATTTAGTTTATTGTTAGTCTGGTGTAACGGTTAGCTGTAGTTGATTGAATTCCCTCGGGGAAAAACAATTTTGTGATGTGTTCGTGGGAACTGAAATACACTTACCAGCATTCTTAAATAATTGTTTGTCCTATAGTAGATTATTATGCAACGATGAGTAAAAATTGAAAGCTTAAAAATCTAAGCTCAGTAAGTCAAAATATTTTTCTAATATTAGTTACATCCTTTATGATATATAGTACTATTTATATAAAATTTATAAAAATGTAAACAACTACTTAAACAATTAAGTAACCAATGTATTGTTACCAAAATTAGTCAATAACATATCTATTCTTTAGTAGGTATGTAGAATAGCATATACACTAGAAGAGAAATGGGTCGAGAATCAGGCACATTTCTTGGCCTCTGATTGGTCTTTATCAGGCAAACCACGGTGGCGTCACGTCACGTCATGACACGTCACGTCACGTCACGTCACGTCTCATAGTGCTACCAATCCTTTAGAAATCCTCCTCCCAAAATTTGCACAATATTCAATTACCTATATTGAATTATACTAAATTACTATATTAAACCAGTAAACTATATTAAATTATTATTCAGATGGTGCTGTTCACTTTGTTGAAGTTGACAACTCGTTTACCATTATTTAATTATTCTCTTTACTTAATGATTCGTTATTTTAAGTCCTCAGGTTTCCACATTACTCAGTACGTATTGATCTCAGCGAGTTTTTTATATAGTGGGTATCCGAATCCAACCTTCTTACAAAAGTCATAGTTAATTATTATTAAAAAAGCATATTTTAAGGTAAAAGAACATTTAAAATATTCATTAAGCCACAGTTGGGCTTGCAATAAACGAAGTATATTTTTATCATGCCTCATATTTCAGTTGTGCTTAGGTGTAACATATTTCACTTACAACTATGTCATACTAAGTTCCAACTAAAGAAGTTTTTATATCAATGATACATCTTGAAAGAAAGAAGAAGTTCATCTGCAGCTGCTATTTTCCATACTCTATTTTTAAACTGCTTCGACCATTGGAAATGTATGAGATGCTGTCAAACGCACCCTCAATATTAAAGTAAGCACCTAATGCAAACTATTGTCTCGACAGGAAGATATCAGTCCTGCCCACCGTAGTCTCGCTAGGGAGATATCAGACCTGCTCACCGTAGTCTCGCTAGGGAGATATCAGACCTGCCCACCGTAGTCTCGCCAGAGAGACATCAGTCCTGCGCACCATAGTATCGCCAGGGAGACATCAGTCCTGCTCACTGTTGTCTAGCCAGGGAAACATCAGTCCTGTCAACGTATTCTCGGCAGGGAGACATCAGTCCTACCCACCGTAGTCTCGCCAGGAAGATATCAGTTCTGCCTACCGTAGTCTCGCCAGGGAGACATCAGTTCTGCCTACCGTAGTCTCGCCAGGGAGACATCAGTCCTGCTCACTGTTGTCTAGCCAGGGAGACATCAGTCCTGCCAAAGTATTCTCGGCAGGGAGACATAAGTCCTACCCACCTAGTCTCGCCAGGGAGATATCAGTGCTACTCACCGTAGTCTCGTCAGGGAGACATCAGTTCTGCTCACCATAGTCTCGCATCACTAAAATTTAACACATTTATTCTCTCGTATTTATTTAATATGGCTTGCAGTTAAGTAGATAAACCTAGGTATTATAACTGAGTTAATAGGATTATATATTTAATGTAGTGTATGTCGGACTCTAGTATGAATACGTTTAGTACTAGATCCCAGCCGTTAATATTGGGCCGCTGTTTACACTTGAAAAATATTACGAATATATTGTATAAATCAGTTTTAGTTTTCGAAAAAAATTGTTCACTGCATTGTTAAAATAGTGCAGTCTGTTACAGAGTGTAAGTCAAACCCTGTAAAAACCCGCAGAGAATACCCACCTGACCTCGTACGGGCTGCAGGTATCCAAACTGAACCCTCTCGGATGACTTCATGCCTGGCCGCGTGTCTTGACTTCCCTTTGTGACTACTCAGAACGTCTAAGTGTTAGGCATCCCGCTTTGCGTTTTTTCATAGGTCCAGTAAAACATAAGCAAAATCTATGTTCCACGCATTCTCGTTCAACAATGGTATTTAACGGAACAGCACCCATAATGGAGGCAAGCTGACTTCTTTCCTCGGAGAAGGAATTACATACTACGAAAGTACAGTAAACAACGTCCTCCGGGAAGTAAGTGCACCGAGTAGACCTGACCTCTTCATTGCGTGAAGATACTTGCTATAGTAGCCACGTCCTAAACAAAAATTACTCAGATAAAAGTTGATTAAAAGTAGGTAAAATTGTAACTAATATTATAAATATAGTCACTGTTATTTACCACCAAAACATCTAAACAAAAATAATCACTCACAAGAAGAATAAGAAAATAAATCCAAATTAATGAAAAGACTTGAATAAAAAGACTGAATTGGCGAAAATAGATCATTAACAATAACAAAATAAATAAATATATAAGAATGAAATACATGTGTCACGGGAAATGGTCGTAGGACAACCATAAATCATTGTCATACAATGTGTTACAGGGAAATGTGTTGCTGAGACATTTCAACCAGCAAATATCTTCCTGGGATGACATCAGCTTATGTTGTCAAAGTGATTGTGAAATCTTGACCACTGTACTAAATAAACTCACAAACACTTACTTGAGCTGACAGTTTTAACTCAGGTTTAAGCTATATAATGGCATCTGAATGCTATATGGCAAGTTTATTTTTTAAATTTAAAGTATATAAGTTTAAATGTCTAAAAGGATGTATATTTTTTCAAATAATTGGAATTTTACATGTATAATAAATGGTTACTACACGTTGTATTCTAAAGAAAATGTATGTATCCATTTCTATCTTGAATGTATTTAAAAATTAATTGTGAATTCGTTTACTAGATATTATAGGTAAACCTTTTCTTTACATAGTTTAAAATAAATGTTTACTATAAATAATAAATTATTTTATGAAAAATACTGTTCCATTGATCATTTAATTAATTTTTTTTAATATTTAAATGTATAACCATGTGGTTCAATTATGATTAAACATAGAGTTCCAAGAGAGTCAAGAAACAATATGTCACAGCAGTTCCAAAAATATGATATATTACATATCTCCAGGCTGACAGCTGTGCCTGGAGACGTGTAATTTAGACAACTTGCTGGACAATGAAAACACTTTTTTCTCGGTAGGAACTGACATATAAAACTATGAATTTTAAAAAGTGATGTGTAAAAATAACAATGACTTTTGTGAACTTATAAATTAAAAAATTTATGAAACATAGGTCTGGCACAAAATAATGATCTAAAATTACACTATTTTAATTTTACATAGTTCATATTTTCTACGTTTTAAAATGAACACAAGTTCACGATACACGGCTTTTACTGTAGATAAAATAACCAAAATCAGAACTAATGCATGTTCCCTTAACTTATCATTCGTTAGTTAACTTTTATCTCTGAATGGGAAAATATCCCATTGGAAAGCATATGAGTTCATTTTATAAGGTCCAATAGAAAACTGAAGCTATAATTTAAGCAAATATTTTATTACCCTAGGGATCTTGTACAGAAAAGAGAATACTATAAATATACAAACCAATACGTTTGATTTGATAGGCATCCACCAATATGTTCAAGAGAGAATTGTTGTTTGAGAGTAACACTGTCACTGCATAAAACAAATTGTTTGTTTTTACGAATTCAACTATGGTTCATTAGCAAAACGTGGCAAATAAGTGAATGCCATATGTTGATATCAACTATTCATATCAATACTATCAGTGCTGATTCGTTGAGTACGTAATATGTTTATTCCTAGTGGACCCTAAACGTGTCACAGTACTGGTTCTGCCAACGTTAACCTCTCACATCCTTAAATATTGTTTTTTACGTGTTAACTGTACAAACAGTATGGGCTTACCGAAATTATGGTGCTATAAGGTTGAAATGTTAAATAACATAATTAATCGTAAAATTAGTCTAAACAATTAATTGTATTTTTTAAATTCTGTACAGCTTTAATACCTTTTCTTTAATACCATAGCGCGTGGGAAACCATACATCTAATAAGCAAAGGTAGAACAATATTATTTGCTCGTATATCAGTATAGTCAGAAAGACTAGTGTATTACGTTTTGAGTTGGTTATTAATTCCTCTAGTTGAAGAAAGACGCGATTTGACCTGTGTTACAAGAGTAAGTCACTTGAAATGCAATAGCAATTATTAATATAACCAGTAATTCCTGCCCGTTTTGAGGCAATAAGCATTAAGCAAACGTCAGCGATCCGCAAATTCATTAAGATCAAGTCAACTAACGTAATTAACCTTAAAGTTCCTTTAAAACATTACAAAAAATCCCTCTATACGTTTCCACTTCATCTACCTTAATCAAATAAATCGCAATATTAACTAAATATTGTTACCATATTTGAGGTTTAAGAAACCTAATCCGAATGAGAAACTTTACCGATGTTTCTCCTACTTGTATCTCGTATTGTCGTTTGAAGAACAATATCCACAATATGAAAGGGTTCTATATTTATATACAAGGTTGGACAAAAGTCTGGAATATATTTATTAATTTCACAACCATCGAAAGAATTGTAATTAAACTTTGCAGCTATGTACATGTTCCTATGTACATTTAGACATATTTAACTTTTTTTTCATAGCCATGTGACGGGCCATGAAGGAAGTCTTAAACATTTTAAATGTAAGTCTATCTTGAGTTATACCTCATTTTAAAGGTATTTGTTTGTAAAACACAAGAGTGCAAACCTGAGGTCCAACGGATGACCCAGTTAGAAAATATATCCTCTCAAAGAATTTAATGTCACATAACTAACACAGCTTAAGACAAAGGTAAGATAGTTATTATCTATTACTAGGTAGAGCTATAATTTATCTAACTAAATATGAGAAATTAAATTTCACAAAAAATAAGTAACAAATTGTTATAATAATAGTCTTAAACTATTTTAGGTAAACCCACTGTCAAAAGTGTTTTAGAACATTTGTCTTATTTTCAACTTAGTTAAATAGCATAGCTATTTTTTTAACGTAGTCGTTTGTTAAGATTGTTAACAATCAACAACATAATCAGCAACAGAGACCTGAAAAATGTTAAATAAACAGCCGTATAACTGAGAAGAATTAGTAATATGACATTAAATTCTGAGAATCGCTGTATTTTGAGAATGGGTCATACTTTTGACCCCAGATTTGCCCTTTTGTACTGTACAGATAAAGACCTTTAAAATGAGGTATAACTCGAGGTAGGCTTACATTTACAATTTTTATGACTTCCTTCATAGGCCATCCTCTTGATATGCAAAAATCACGTAAATAATGTCTATATGTTTGGCATAGAGACACGTAAATAATTACAAAGTTTAATTACTTTTCTTTTAATAGTTTTAAAATTAATAAATACATTACAGACTGTTACCCAACCTTGACATTAAATTCTTTGAGAGGGTGTATTTTCTGACTAGGTTATCCTTTGTCTTCAGGTTTGCATTCTTGTGTTTTACAAACAAATAACTTTAAAATGAGGTATAACTCGAGGTAGACTTACATTTAAAATGTTTAAGACTTACTTCATGGGCCATCACCTTGAATAATAACATTGAGTATGTTTGTTCCAGGGTGTTGTCTGACATTTATGTTATTCTGAGAACACTAGCTAAATTGTGCCCACCACAAGTACTGTTGGCTGCATATTACGGTCTCATCTACCCTCATCTCTCCTATGGAGTGATACCGTGGGATGACTGTGCAGGGCCGATTCCTAAGGGTTTTTAGACAGCAGCAACTGTGATCAGAATCATTTCAAAATTAATGACAAAGAAATCATGTAAATCCGAGTTCAAAACATTAAAACTGTTGACTCTGCTTTGTAATTACATTCTGCAAACATTTCTTTATTGTAAAATTAAATGTGCTCTCAAATGGGGCACAGAAGTCCACAATTATGCAACTAGAGGCGAGGAAAACTACCGAACTGGTCAACACAGAACGGTTGTTTACGAACACCTTCCTTCAAGGTTGGGATCCGTTTTATCAACAGTTTACCATTCGAGTATAAATGTCTTATGATGCTAAAAGTATTAAAGGCAAAATTGAAACAGTTTTTTATAGCCAAGGCCTTCTACAGAGTGGCAAATATTTTTTAGCGTATGATTGGGAGACTAATCAACCTGACACCGGGAACGGACAGGCAAGCCACATGTGGTGCAGGTTGAGAATTAATGAACAAATTTTGTATGTATAAATGAATTATTGTTGGAGTGATTGTGAAGCTTAATGTTTTAAATAAATAATTAATATAGTTATTATTATTTTGACTGTTTTAAAATAACCGACGGTTACAATACAATTTCATGTATATTGTTCATGCAATGAACAATGTTCTAGTCTATCCTATACTTTTTACTCAGGAAAATGTGTAACAGTTTTTCCCCTTTATTAGAGGGAATAAAGTAGGACTACCTTTTAGCAATGCTTCTTGTTTACGCATTAATGTCTTAATGGCGTGTATCTATATTTATAAAAGAGGATGTTTGTATATATATATATATGTTTGAAGTTTATGCGCTACCAAACCATCCAACCGATCACCATGAAACTTTAGGATGTTATACTGTATACTCCCGAGATGGTTTCTGTGAAGTTTGATGCAGATCCGTCCACAGGGTCCCGCCCCACGGGCTCCTAAAGATCCCATGTTATTCAAATGGAGAATCTGAATTGTTTACAAAAAACATATGACTGTGTGGTTTAATGTAGTTTCACATGCCATAAGCAGATTGAAGTTCTCACAACAACAGTACTGTATATGTTTTGATTTATTGTAGTTCTACATTTCACCTTGGAGTGTAGCACACACTACAAAAAACCTTTACATTTATACACCAAATAAGAAGACCAAAAATATTGTTTACCCTCTTGCACTCATTTAATAAATAATGGTTTTTTTCTATAATTCTTTTTATTGCTTTATTTTGGTATGTCAATGAAAAATGAAAGGCGAGACAACGTCCGCCAGGTTCAGCTAGTATATTTAAAAAGTCTGCTACTTTTACCATACCACGAATAAGACTTTCTATAACTTGTCCTAATGTATATTAAAACATCGCTTTTAATCGTTTAGTACAATTTCTATGTGTTTAATCACAATAACTAGGACGATTAGATCAGTTGATCTAGACGTTACTTTACCATAAGTGTTGCCTATTCTAAACAGTCAAATAGTATTGTTAATAAATTCCTGAAATACCTCAATAAAACCTGGATTATAAAATATTTTCACAACTTTCAGTTGTAATCAAAGTCTATTTTTTTCTTAAATTAAATCAATTTTGTAAATAATAAATGTGGGCTTTCCTAGTATCAGTGTTTTATGTGTATCTGAAAATGTCTTCTATTGTTCATTTTACAATTTAACTATACTTGTAAACCATTTTGTCTTAGGTGGGAGTATATGATGTAAAATCCTGTTTCCTACAACCACTAATATGTCTTTACTTGGAGTCACCACTTCTTTGTGAAATCAACATTGACAATGAAAATATGATATTCGTGATTTCCATTTCTTACTTATAAGGAGATGCCAACGTATAGAGAGACCTATGGCGATGAATGTAACACTTGTAGGGTGATGGGTAATGTCTTTTAGACCAATAATCTCGACCATGTAGGATGGGTGAGCCCTTCAACTATACAGCCAGAATTAGGGGTGGATGAGTAGTAGTCATACGTTCACTCTCTTTTCACAGAAATTGTAAAATCTGAATTACTACTCATGTTTCAAATTTACGTTATATTACTTGCGTGTTATTTAAATGGTACATATAATGAATGTAATTACTGAAGAATCGAAATTTTCGTTAAGACTATACTAATTTGAATATGTTCTGAGTTATTATGGTAAATAAAATAAGATTACTATACTTAATATTGAGGTTTAAATTAGAAAAAAAATAATTAAAAATGAACATTCTGTTTTCAATGTAATGGATTTAATTAAAAGTGTCGGTTACCTTGGGAAACACGAACGACTCGTACAAGTCTTTGATATATGACTCATTTAATACATGAACCGTATATCATTGTAACATGTTAGAGAAGTCTTTACAAACGTTTTTACAGGTTTAATCAATCCCCAGTGTGTAATCTGTTTAAAGAGTTAACAAGAAGGAAAATTTATGTAGCCAGATTACTTTGTTCAAAACAAGGTAATTAACTCTTATATTTTCATTCCTTTAAGGATATTCTCTGACAGTTGAAAGTAAAATCTTTGAATTAATGAAATGAATTTTAACTACAATCCTTTCTATTTAGTTTTACCTTTGAAAAATTTGATTTTATAAACCAGCTGGCCAATGATAATATCCGTAATAAGAGACGACCTAGCCCACGATGGCTTGTTTGTCATCCGTCAGCGGCCCAAAGTGGTTTATGTGGTCAACCCTCAGCACATATTACGTCATAACTCAACTCAGTACCCTCAGCCCAAATAAGAGTTTAATGCCTGATAGACAGTATTAAGTAAACAGAAATTATATTAGTTGGGCAACACTTACACAACAAATTAAGGATAAAATATAAATGTAATAATCACCATTGTTTTACTAAGACAATTTCGACAATTTAAAATATATTGCACGACCTACAGGTGTATGATTACCAGAATATGGATGGCTGAATATATTAGTATTAGATTTTTCTTATTAGATGCATAAAAGAAACTTATACTCATAGTATAGTAACAGAGTGATCCAGACCAATATTAAAATTGTTTTATTCCTCCTGATATAATTCGCTGGTGCTGACTGTTGGCTGGTCTTCTAGTGCAATCTTGGCATAAGAAATATTAGCCCTTGGTATTCCTGATATAAAGTATTAATATTAGTGTGACTGCAAACAGAAATTAATTTTTACAGAAATATTTGTTAATTAATATCCACATCCTTCTTTCTGGTTGGTGACATGGCTTAAGACTACAAATAAACAAATATTCGCTCTCGACCTATCTTACTTATAACTGAATGACTAAAATCACTAATATTAAAATATTACTAACATTACAAGTACATCAAGATTTAAAATATTACTGTTGCATACCTTATTATTTCAGAAAGGTATGAATTAGTAATATTAGTAATATGATAATAAGTAATATTAGTAACATATAGTATGTATGAATATTAGTAATATTTAATGTTATATATTTTTAACTAATACTTTTCTGTAACTAATATGAAATAAACTAATATAATGAAAGTTCTAATATGGCCCAGACTGATTATTAACTGTGACAAAGATTTCTAGTATCACTGCTAGAGACTATTTATAAATGAGAATACTTCATGAAATATCGTGAGTGTAGGCAGTGTAGAGGCGCCGATAAAATTGTGTATGCCATAATCAAGGGGTGGGGGATTGGATTGCTTATCAGTACATTATGTGAAGAATAAATAAATTAGCCAGAAAGTGCCATATGTGCAAACACTTTATGTCAGGTGACCACAAGAGACAAGAAGTGTTAGTTGGCTTGAATGGGGTATGTTGAGAGGGGATGAATGGAAACGTTTCCCCCTAATTATAGTTTGAGTATACAGTTTGTGTTTGCTTGTTAAGCTGTATACTCAAACAAATATTCTTTTATGGTTTGTGTATGTTACTAGTTATGTTAAAGGAAATTAAGCTTGCCATGAATGAAGTTTATGTATTCAGTTTGGACTTGTCTGTACAGGAAGTATTCAAGTAATCCGATTTGCTATCATGTATTTTCCAACCTGTCGAATACGTAGTAGATGGTACGTTACCATAATTTGTTTTGTGTTTGGATGTAGTTTGAGTTTGTCTCTACACGAAGTATTCAGGGTCGATAGAGTTTCTGTCATATTTTACGTATATAGTTGGATACGTTTAAAAAGTTTGATTTTCTGTAAATTGTAGTGTTTGTGCGCATCTGTACAGGAAAGTAATTAGGAACGGTAGAGTCTTATACATGATTGATGTAATATGTTTTATATGTTTGATTATTCATGGGCTGTTAGTTGTAAAACCCACACACATACACGTACAGTGGTGTTAACCTACCCGCCCACCCATACACGTACAATGCCATTGATCCACCCGCCCACCCATGAACGTACAGTGTTACTTTTGGTTTAGGAATGATAATTAAACTTAATACAAAAAGGATGTACGCGACAGAAGAGTTTAGGAATGAGGACATCAGAGAAGAACTAGGGATGTAATCAATAAATATGAGGTTAAAAACGTATAGGAGGAAGTTGTGTGAACAAGTGGAAAGATGCCGCCAGGAAGGATCCCTACGGAAGCTATAAGATACAAACTAATACAGGGGATATGAGATGCTGGAAGACCGTAGAAGCGATAGAAAGGGAATCGATATGGTAGAAGGGGGCAAAAGGATCGGAACCGGCAAGACATTTAACCATGAAGAAGAAGAACATTGTCATTTAAGTATTTGTTAATAACAAAGTACCTACCCGCCCATATACGTAGTGTGGTATTGACCCACCACCCGCCCATACACGTAGTGTGGTATTGACCCACTCACCCGCCCACCCCTTCACATAGTATGGTATTAACCCACCCACCCACCCCTACACATGCAGTGTTTATAACCCACCTCTATACATACAAATAAAGTGGTATTAACCCACCCGCCTGTCCCTACACATACAATGGTATTAGCCCATCCACCCACCCATACACATACAGTGGTAATAAACCACCCCTACACATACAGTGGTATAAACTCACCCGCCCATCCCTATACATACAGTGGTAATAACCCACCCGCCCACCCCTACACATACCATGGTATTAACCCACCCACCTACCCCTACACATACAGTGGTATTAACCCACCCATACACTTACAGTGGTATTGACCTACTCGCCCAACCGTACACGTACAGTAGTATTGACCCATCCGCCTTTCCATAAACGTACAGTGGTATTGACCCACCCACCCACCCATAAATGTACACTGGTATTGACCCACCCGCCCACCCATACATGTATTGTGGTAATGATGAATGAGTTGTAGCATTTCAAAGCAAAATAAAACCACTATCTGTAAGAACTATGTACTATGTAACATAATAATTAAAATAACCCGCCCATCCTTACACGTACCAATGTTTGGCCAATGCATTGAACCACCCGCCCATCCATACACATATATTGGCATTTACCCACCCGCCCACCCATACACATACAGTAGCATTGACCCACCCGTCCACCCATACACGGCAGTGATAAGTGTGCAGTGATATTTACCCACTGGTGTAGACACTATACATTATTGTACAATACCAATGGTATTGTATGGGTGTATGCACTGTGCAGACCCTTCCGCACACGTACAGTAGTATTGACCTACCCGCCGACCCTAACACGTACAGTGGTTTTGACCCAACCGCCCACCCATACACTTACAGTGGTATTGACCTACCCGCCCAACCATTTACGTACAGTAATATTGACCCATCCGCCTGCCCATATACGTATAGTAGTATTGACTCACCCAACCACCCTTATACGTACAGTAGTATTGACCCACCCAACCACCTATATACGTGCTGTGATATTAAAGCACCCGACCACTCATATACGATCAGTGATATTGACCCACACACTCATCCATACACGCACAAAAGTATTGACGCACCCGCCCACCAATACACGTACAGTAGTATATTGACCCACTCGTCCACTCATACACTTTCAGTGATATTGACACACACGCCCACCCATACATGTACAGTGGTATTGACCCAGCTGACCGTCCATACTTGTACAGTGATATTGGCCCACCTGCCTACCCATACACACACAGTGGTATTGACCCACTCGCCCAACCATACACGTACAGTGGTAATAAGCCAACCACCTACCTATACACGTACAGTGGTAATGACCCCAATTACGAATGGATTGACACACCGCCTAGTACGTATACTAGGCGGGTGTTTCAATCCACAGTACGTGCAAGGGTGGGTCAATACTAATGTACGTGTAGGGATGGGTGGGTGGGTCTATACCACTGTGTACGTAATAACTGATTATCAATCCCACAATTCACAATACTCTAGTGACCAAAATGACAGCTCAGTACCACTGAGCCTGTATGAGTGGGCGGGTGGGCTAGTACCACTCAGCCTGTATGGGTGGGCGGGTTAAGGCACAAGTTTTTATGATAAGGTTGTAAAATGCTGAAAATGAAGTTATTTTGGTTATCCAATAGATAACACACCAGTGATTGGTGTGTTATTATATGGGTGGGTGGGTGTGTTAGTACCATTGTACGTGTATGGGTGGGTGAGTGGATCAGTACAATGGTAAATTAGTTGTGTATGTATGTGTATGGGTGGGCGGGTGAGTCAATAGCACTTTAGGTGTATTGGTGGGTGGGTGGGTCAATATCACAATATGTGTATAGGTGGGCGGGTGGTCAATACTCGCGTATGTGTGTATATTCTAAATATATTCAGAGAAAATTTGTTATATTTTTTTCTGTTCTGGTTCTGTTTTCGGATGTGTTTACTGAATATACTGTTTAGAGTCAATTATTTTAAGAAGATAATTGTATTATCATGTTTTGTATATGTTTTATGATTTGATGAAGGTAGATTTGGAATCAATCCAGTTTGTATTTACTTACACAGAAAGTTTTCGGGTAAGATAAATTAGCTCTCCATGTCATGTATGTTTAAGTAGTTGTAAATACTTAAAGAAGCCATGATTATCGTCAACCGTATGTTTTCATATATTTTTTGATTATCTGCAAAGTCAAATGTTCAGAGAAAGGGAAGTTGCTGTATTGTTTTGAGTGTATAATTAGATATTATTAGTGAAGGTTTCTGTGTATGGAGTTAATTTGAGCATTTGGAGACCCTATAAAGTAATGACGTCGGAACCAACTGTGAGGACGAAGCTGCCACACGTCACAGCCGTGAGAGACCTACTGAGGAACATTTGGAGACCTTCGTAAAGTAAAGACGTCGAGAACACTGTGAGGTTATGGCTACCATACGTCACAGCCGTGGGAGACCTACTGTGGGTCATTCGGAGACCCTCGTAAAGTAATGAAGTCGGGACCAACTCTCAGGTTATGGCTACCATACGTCCTACACAGCCGTGAGACCTACTGTGTGTCATTCAGAGACCCTCGTAAAGTAAAGACGTCAGGACCAACTGTGAGGATATAGCTGTCATACGTCACATACAGCCGTGAAACCTATATCTTTTTTTAATATCTGCAAAGTCAAATATCGAGAGAAGGGGAAGTTGCTGTATTGTTTTGTATACATAATTAGATATTATTAGCCGAGGTTTCTATGTATGAGTTAATTGTATCGGGAGAATGCTTGGGTTGGGCTTGTCTGAGCAGTAAAGTGTTCAGGAAATGTGAACTTTATGGCGTTTTTTTTTTTTTTTTGTAGCCTGACGAATGATTGAAGAAGGTAGGTTTGCCTTGTTATTTTGTGTGTGTGCACAGTTTGGGTTTGCGTGTACAATCAATATTTTTTTTTTTTTTTTTTTTTTTGAGGCGTGAATTCCCTTGTTCTTTTTTCAGAGTGAGAGAGAGAGTTTTACTTGACCATTAAATTTGGATCTGACAAATGGGTAATTAATTAAATATAAGAACTAATCAGGTTTGCCCGATGGTTGTGTCTGTACATAAGATGGTTTTGAGATTTAATAGACATGTTTACGTAGATTGACCTTATGGGCCTAAGAAACAATTATAGGTCAATTCAAGTTTGTTGGAAGATCCATCTTACAGAAGTGACTGTGCAAATGGAAGTGCTGAATGATTCTTCTCGAGAAAAGTCTTCATCGACAAGTATTAAGCTTGTATGAATAAATTGTAATAGTTAGTAAGTTAGTTTTATTTTACAATTGAGATCAACCGTATACCATTACATTAAGCATTAACATACTAAGGTACAAAACCCATAGAGCACACAGAATGTGTGAGAAAAACTATGAAACTTAGCTAATCAACTATTCTTTACCAAGCTAGTTTTATATTAGGAAAATGTGTACTCCAACATAAATCATCTTATATTTAATTCACTAGTTACAAACCAATCAGATATTTTCTTTAACAAAGTCACCAACTAATAAAAAATAGGAATGTCTAAAAAAAATACTAGCTGAGCAGATACCAGCTTCTTATGTGTAACGTATTCATATTATTTAGGTTCATTTTTAGACACATCTTCTTTTTGTCAGAGTTGAACTAGATTTCCTAACAAATGACTGTAAATCATTGTTGTGAGGGGAGTGTATTAAATACTATGCAGGCAACTTTATCGACACATTTTATGGAGAGCTTTATTATGCTGAGGTAATACTGAAAGTATAATTACTTTCTCTTGTAAGTGTTATATTATGTTACTATAAGTTTGCTAACTCATATTAGGGAATATTTTTACATTAAATGCATACATTACTCTAAGAAAATATAATTTAATGCTTTGTTTCTAAAACTAAAAATGTAGGATACAGTGTTTGTAAACGATAGTATAAACCATTGTATTTATTTACAAACCATTGAACATGTAATTTTATTTTTTTAATCCATCCACAGACCTATTAAATACATTATGTTGATAATTTATTTACAATTGACAGTAATTAATTCTTTTCAGTCATTTACAACACAAGACAGTATTTATTATTAGCTTAGTTGTAATTTACTTATTTCATTAAAGATAAATATTTTTACATATAATTACTATAATAAAATTAGAGGAGAATGCAAATAACTCTAAGTAAACTTGGGATATTATTGGTTAGTTATTTAACAACAAATAACGGCAGAAAATTCGGTTAAAAGTAATTTCAATATAAAAGATTTGGAGGCTTTAACATCTTTAGTAAACTCTTTTAGCTCTCATTTTGAAAACTAAGTCGAAAATGAACCAAGAAAGATAAAACTGTCTATAGTATATAGAATTAGATGAAAGCAACTATTATTTTATGGAGAAAATAATAATATTTTCTATAAATAAATCATCAGATCATAAACACTGCTTTCATGAACGAAATAATCAGCAGGCCCAGATAAAACTAGACCTCTTGATATTATGAATATTTTTTACCATCTAAAATTAGCGCTTACTCATATTATTAAAAAGATCATTACTGCAGGCATTATGCCTGACCAATGAAGTTAACACACCTTAGGCCTATATTTACAATGGGTTCAAAGAAAACAGGTGAACTGCTGCGGGGGAGTGACTTCAGTTTCAGTAATCACAAAACAACTTGAACATTTTATAAATTAACAATTAAAAAATATATAAATAGTTGTTTATTAACATAATACGTTTCGGTACAAATACAGTACAAGTGAACGTGACACAACAGAAATTTATTCCAATATAAGCACAAAATGCACAAATATATTTTAATACAAGTACAAAATGTACAAATATTGATCACAAAGGTGATCGATTTCGGTGAACCACGCTCACCTTCCTCAGACTAAAGGGATTCATAAAAGAATGGAAAATGGTGTTCAACAACTCAATTTATAGGCCTACGACCTCGTGACCCAATTGGCTGAAAATGTAAATATAAATATATATATATATATATAAAGTAAAAAATTAGGGCTACTTACGTATTTTTAGGATGTAATAAAATTAAAAACTGAGTACCCTTTATATTTTTTTATTAAAACTGATTAACACAACATGTTTCGACTTTATTGTCATTTTCTAGTGTAAATTAAATAATTCTAGTGTGAATTATTTACACTAGAAAATGACAATAAATTCGAAACATGTTGTGTTAATCAGTTTTAATAAAAAAATATGAAGGGTACTCAGTTTTTTATTTTATTACATCCTAATATATATATATATATATATATATATATATACATATATATATATATATATATATATATATATATATGGTGATCAGTAAAACTGTTTCAATAATTTGGGATGTTATTTTACACATAAAAATGAGCAAAAAGCTTCATATGAAGGTATGTCCTAAAATCTTTAGTTTTCCGTCTATCTGTCTTTATGTGTTTTTTACATAACAATTCATAAATTTGGATCCACTGAAGGTAAATTGTGAAACTTCATGATTGTACTACCCTATAGTAGATCTATTTTTAATAAAAATATAAAAATAAATATTTATTAAATATTTAATAAATATTAAAAATGGTGGACGTTTATTTTTTTCTAACCGAAATAACTAAAATCTGACTAATTTTACAAACAAAATGCAAGAATAATATTTTTTAGTAAATCTTAGTATAATATTCACAGTGTTTCAACAAAAACTGATAAAAAAACAGCCAAGCTATGCTGCAAAATGTAAAACTATGTTTTACTGCACTAACCAAAGGCTAGTTCTGTTTTAAATATGTGTGTACTTTGAACTTCTGATTTCATGTCAGTCTGCTATTTCATATGAACAGCTGTTTATTTATGTTATTAATATTAGGTTTGGTTTCCATTGTTGACAATATTCATTAGTAACAATAAGAACACTGTCATGTACACGTTTTTTGTGAGTGTTTCTGTTAAGTTTTTTTTTTTTTTTTTTTTTTTTTTTTTTTTTTTTTTTTTTTTTTTTTTTTTTGTATTGTTAGTTTTAATTAGTTAGTGTTTGTAATTTATTTTCTTATGACATAAATTTTTTTATTATTTTCATAGTTTCTTGCTTGAATACTACTACAATGAGCCATACCACATATCAAAAGCATGTCTGCCATTTCTGAGTTGGTAAAGTTGTTTATTACATTATCTGCCACTATTTGTTAATAAAAGGAAACTTTTCAACATAAAAGTTAATGATATGGATAGTTTTCAATTAACAGCAATTTGCTACAGTATGTGAACGGTCATTTGTTCTAGAAGCTTGGTTTAGACTTATTAAACAATATTTAGATATGATATGTAAATACTTCTATAAATAGTTTTTTAATCAACACAATACGTGTTGGTACATACACAGTAGAAGTAAACGTCACACAACACAAATACGTGTTGGTACATATATAATAGAAGTAAACGTCTCACAACACAAATACGTGTTGGTACATATACAGTAGAAGTAAACGTCACACAACACAAATCGTGTTGGTACAAATACAGTAGAAGTGAACGTTACACAACACAATTATGTGTTGGTACATATACAATACAAATAAACGTCACACAACACAAATAAGTGTTGGTACAAATACAGTAGAAGTGAACGTTACACAATTACGTGTTGGTACAAATACAGTATTAGTGAACGTCACACATTACAAATATATTACAATATAAGCACAGAATGCACAAAATATTTACTATATAAGTACAAAATGTAGAAATATTATGGTTGAGAAACCTTCTGGTCTGAGGAAAGTGAGCGTGATTTCCCGAAATCGATCACCATAATATTTGTGCATTTTGTGCTGATACTGTAATATGTTTGTGTTGTGTGACGTTCACTTGTAATGTATACTTTAATAGTAACAAAATTAAAAAAACTCTCAAAATACTAAGATAACTATTGTTTTAAGTCCTAGGATATCAACTAAATCTATTATTGACCAGTGTCTTACATGTGACTCAAAATATTGCTTAGTTGGTCAATTTCTTATATGTTCACAAATGCAACACAACCAACAGGTGATTTCAGTGAAGCAATGGCTACTCTAATATGCATTTTACATTCAATATCATATGCCACTGATGTGATTTAATATTACTGCAACATTTAATATTACCATAAAAATATCCCAGATAGTCGCATCTTAAGTGGATTGGGTTTCACATTTGTATTATTTGTGGAAAGTTTCTACATCTTTTGAATAATATTAGTTAAAATATAGTTTATAGCTTTCCACTCCATATTTTTATGATCAACTTTTCACTGCCCAATTTTTTCTTACATACTTATTTCTGTAAATCTCAGTCAAAAATTTACAGACCGGACGCTAGTACTTCGCTATAATAGGGTACTTCACTGTGATTTGCAATCGTTAAGTGGATTGTAATATTCTATCTATATTGCGTGTATGTTGTTTACTCATATTATGAGTTTAAAGCTTTGTTATTTATAAAAATAATCTTTTAACAATTAATGGAAATAAGGTCACAAAAATACTATTTTAATAAAGATGTGCATCAATAAATAAAAGTAATGGAAAATATAACTTATGTTATTTGCATTCTCTTGAATGCCTTAAATGAAAACTGTTTATCTGAAATCCAGTTTAGAGCTGATCAGCACATATCGCTCTCGTTTATCCCAGACTCGGAGTTACTTTGAACGCCATTGATTATGTTGGGATATATCGCTAATATGATGTCACAGAGTTAGGATTGATATTTACCAGTTTGTAAACAGTTTTACTATAGTTACCAGGGTATTACATTATTTTATAATAGTTCCTCTTTTTCTTAATCACGTTACTGTATTTGTAAAATAATGTACATAATTGTCATGTTATATTTTTCTAAACACTTCAAAATTGTATTAACTTATTTGTTGTTAAATAAACTACTAGTACTAAAGTATTGAAATATAGTTGTCAATAATAATTTATCTAATTAAGAAAGGTGGTTCAATCATCATGATATAAACATCCTAGTTGGTTCAAACATCATTATATAAACATCCTAGTTGGTTCAAACATCATGATATAAACATCCTAGTTGGTTCAAACATCATGATATAAACATCCTAGTTGGTTCAAACATCATGATATAAACATCTTAGTTGGTTCAAACATCATGATATAAACATCCTAGATGGTTCAAACATCATGATATAAACATCCTAGTTGGTTCAAACATCATGATATAAACATCCTAGTTAGTTCAAACATCATGATGTAAACATTCTAGTTAGTTCAAACATCATCATATAAACCTCCTAGATGTTTCAAACATCGTGATGTAAACATCCTAGTTGGTTCAAACATCATGATATAAACATCCTAGTTAGTTCAAACATCATGATATAAACATCCTAGTTGGTTCAAACATCATGATATAAACATCCTAGTTGGTTCATACATCATGATATAAACCTCCTAGATGGTTCAAACATCATGATATAAACATCCTAGTTAGTTCAAACATCATGATATAAACCTCCTAGATAGTTCAAACATCGTGATATAAACATCCTAGTTGGTTCAAACATCATGATATAAACCTCCTAGATGGTTCAAACATCATGATATAAACATCCTAGTTAGTTCAAACATCATGATATAAACATCATAATTGGTTCACACATGATATAAACATCCTACATGGTTCAAACATCATGATATAAACATCCTAGTTGGTTCAAACATCATGATATAAACATCCTAGTTGGTTCAAACATCGTGATATAAACATCATAGTTGGTTCAAACATCATGATAAAAACCTCCTAGATGGTTCAAACATCATGATATAAACATCCTAGTTGGTTCAAACATCATGATATAAACATCCTAGTTGGTTCAAACATCATGATATAAACATCCTAGTTGGTTCAAACATCATGATATAAACATCCTAGATGGTTCAAACATCATGATATAAACATCCTAGTTAGTTCAAACATCATGATATAAACATCCTAGTTGGTTCAAACATCATGATATAAACATACTAGATGGTTCAAACATCATGATATAAACATCCTAGTTGGTTCAAACATCATGATATAAACATCCTAGTTAGTTCAAACATCATGATATAAACATCCTAGTTGGTTCAAACATCATGATATAAACATCCTAGTTGGTTCAAATATCATGATATAAAAATCCTAGTTGGTTCAAACATCATGATATAAACATCCTAGTTGGTTCAAACATCATGATATAAACATCCTAGTTGGTTCAAACATGATATAAACATCCTAGATGGTTCAAACATCATGATACAAACATCCTAGTTGGTTCAAACATCATGATATAAACATCCTAGTTGGTTCAAACATCATGATATAAACATCTTAGTTGGTTCAAACATCATGATATAAACATCCTAGATGGTTCAAACATCATGATATAAACATCCTAGTTGGTTCAAACATCATGATATAAACATCCTAGTTGGTTCAAACATCATGATATAAACATCCTAGATGGTTCAAACATGATATAAACATCCTAGTTGGTTCAAACATCATGATATAAACATACTAGTTGGTTCAAACATCATGATATAAACATCCTAGTTGGTTCAAACATCATGATATAAACATCCTAGTTGGTTCAAACATCATGATATAAACATCCTAGTTGGTTCAAACATCATGATATAAACATCCTAGTTAGTTCAAACATCATGATATAAACCTCCTAGATGGTTCAAACATCGTGATATAAACATCCTAGTTGGTTCAAACATCATGATATAAACATCCTAGTTAGTTCAAACATCATGATATAAACATCCTAGTTGGTTCAAACATCATGATATAAACATCCTAGTTGGTTCAAACATCATGATATAAACCTCTAGATGGTTCAAACATCATGATATAAACATCCTAGTTAGTTCAAACATCATGATATAAACATCCTAGATTGGTTCAAACATCATGATATAAACATCCTAGTTGGTTCAAACATCATGATATAAACATCCTAGTTGGTTCAAACATCATGATATAAACATCCTAGTTGGTTCAAACATCATGATATAAACATCCTAGTTGGTTCAAACATCATGATATAAACCTCCTAGATGGTTCAAACATCATGATATAAACATCCTAGTTAGTTCAAACATCATGATATAAACATCCTAGTTGGTTCAAACATCATGATATAAACATCCTAGTTGGTTCAAACATCATGATATAAACATCCTAGTTGGTTCAAACATCATGATATAAACATCCTAGTTGGTTCAAACATCATGATATAAACATCCTAGTTGGTTCAAACATCATGATATAAACATCCTAGATGGTTCAAACATCATGATATAAACATCCTAGTTGGTTCAAACATCATGATATAAACATCCTAGTTGGTTCAAACATCATGATATAAACATCCTAGTTAGTTCAAACATCATGATATAAACATCCTAGTTGGTTCAAACATCATGATATAAACATCCTAGTTGGTTCAAACATCATGATATAAACATCCTAGATGGTTCAAACATCATGATATAAACATCCTAGATGGTTCAAACATCATGATATAAACATCCTAGTTAGTTCAAACATCATGATATAAACCTCCTAGATGGTTCTAACATCGTGATATAAGCATCCTAGTTGGTTCAAACATCATGATATAAACATCCTAGTTAGTTCAAACATGATGATATAAACATCCTAGTTGGTTCAAACATCATGATATAAACATCCTAGTTGGTTCAAACTTCATGATATAAACCTTCTAGATGGTTCAAACATCATGATATAAACATCCTAGTTAGTTCAAACATCATGATATAAACATCCTAGATGGTTCAAACATCGTGATATAAACATCCTAGTTGGTTCAAACATCATGATATAAACCTCCTAGATGGTTCAAACATAATGATATAAACATCCTAGTTGGTTCAAACATCATGATATAAACCTCCTAGATGGTTCAAACATCATGATATAAACCTCCTAGATGGTTCAAACATCATTATATAAACCTCCTAGATGGTTCAAACATCATGATATAAACATCCTAGTTAGTTCAAACATCATGATATAAACCTCCTAGATGGTTCAAACATCATGATATAAACATCCTAGTTGGTTCAAACATCATGATATAAACCTCCTAGATGGTTCAAACATCATGATATAAACATCCTAGTTAGTTCAAACATCATGATATAAACATCCTAGATGGTTCAAACATCGTGATATAAACATCCTAGTTGGTTTCAAAACTTCAATTGTTACATCATCATTCTAAGTTAGTCATATTATTAAATATTAATCATATCTTAAATCGATACGTTTACTATTAAAGATAAATAAATAAATAAAGATAAATCGAAGAAAATTATCTGAATACCCAATATATTAATAAAAATTAAAAATCATAAACATTATAATTTTAATTTTTTGTGAAGAAATGTATTTGAAATGCGTAGGTCCTTTAAAACTCGATAAAAATGTTAATTGAACCTTTTAAATGTCTTGTTATATTCATGTGCTCATACATCGATTTTTAAATAAATAACTGTTAAAAAATATATCAATCATTATTTCAGTTTTAATTGAAAATTGTTACCAAAGCAATCACTGTTCAATTGAATTATAAAAATTAAGAATACCTCTGCTGATAAACAATAAATGCCTAATCTAAAACTAGTACAATTTACCTCCTCTTAGTACATATCAAATAACAAAAATATTTCGTCAAACACTTTACAATAAGTCGAATAAAATATTAAGAACAATTTTATAATAATATTAATAGTAAACACACGTGAGCATTTTATTTGTAATATGAAGTTTTGGATATAAAACACACCTGAACATCATCAAGTCTCATAACCTCAGTTGAGCCATACTTTAAACTTGTAGTTTTTGTGGTGTGAGACCATTTATTACATACGCCATGTTTCAAAAGAACATTCTCTCAAAAGAACCCACATTGGTCCATTCAAGCGGCCTTTGTATAGAGATGCATCGTTCGGAATAAAAGCTCTCACATTACGTATTGCAAAATAACTTCGTTATATTATTTGAATAAATGGAGCTTTTTATTAGAAGGTTAAACAGTTAAATATAATAAATAATAAGCATTTAATATTCAAAACAGTTAAATGGCACTGAATATGCTTACCATATCATCGCTTGTTCTAAATATGGGAATTCAAGCCCACCTAAGTGAGTTTGGTTTAAACTTGCTATAAGGCAAATTCACTTCCTTTTTAAGGGCTGCCACGAATATTCATGCACTCTAATACATTTATTTCAACCATTACATTTTACGATTAATAAATAGTTTATATCGGTGTAGTTTTATGTAAGGGCATATTTTATTTAATGAATGTTTATTGATATTACAACTAAACGTGTTGAATTGAGGATTGAAATAGGAAACTTATTAATCATTTATCAATACTACTTTCTTATTAACTAATAATAAAATAAATTGTATAATTATTGTCCAATTTAAAAAAAATAAACATTTTTTGTTCATGGAGCCCTGAAATGTATATTAGACCAATTTCTAAAAAAATATTGTTGGACGATCAAAATACGTTCCTTATGCCAATGCATATGGAAAAAATAAAATCCTAACCATATTTTTTATCAACAGGTATTGATGTGTTTTTCATTTTGACATTTTCCATTTAACCTTAAATTAACAATGTCATTATCTTCTTTATCCAAAAATATAGTCCTTCTTGTATTACAATGGTAGCAGTTACCCTATAAATAAAAAGTAACTAAAATAAACAACAAGGTTAAAAGACATCAAGAAAATTTAATTTTTTGATAAATTATTTTAAGTTAAAATAATTGTGTATCTATTTTTATCGCATGTATAAATATATTTTTTTAGAAAATTAACATATTTATTTTATGTGTTTGACACTATACCATTCATTCATTTTTAATATTATACTACGAGTTTAATGTTCAGCTGTTAAACAAAAACAAATGAAATGAACACGTTTGAAATAAACTAAGTAATACCATTAGGTACTTAAGCATACACTAATAAATAGGTATCAACGCAAGTAGTGTGAGTGAGATACTGTAAATAAATTTAATATTATTACTTTACGTTATACAGTTATTACTTACTATTTGTAGTCAAAAGTCGCATGCCGAGGCCAAAGGCCGAGTTGAATCGAGCGCAGTAAGCGTTGGAGTTAGCACGCGAAGTGTGCAGGGGTATCCCATAGTGTATAATATACTGATTTCCTTACGTTATTTAAATAAAGTCTATGCATTTTTTGTCTAAAAGAAAAATAATTGTATCATATGAATCAAACGCTATCAAAAGTTATATAACCAAGCTGTATATAAAAACAAATTCACTACATCAAATAAATAATAATTAAAAATCAGTAATAAATCAGTTTAGTTCAAAACAGAAAAAAATTTAACCTGTGTAAAGTGTTTTACTCGTAATTTTTAGACGTCCTGGCCAACTGTGAGGTTATAGCTACCATACGTCACAGCCGTGGGAGACCTACTGTGGTTGATTCAGAGACTCCGTAATGTAAAGACCTGGAAACCAACTGTTCCATTATGGCTGCCATACATCACACACAACCATGAGACCCTCGTAAAGTAAAGACATTGAGACCAACTGTAAGGATATAGCTGTCACACGTCTCTGTCATGGGAGACCTACTGTGTGTAATTCGGAGAAATTCGTAAAGACGTCTGGACCAACTGTGAGGATATAGCTGCCACACGTCACAGTCGTGTGAAACCTACTGTGGGTCATTCGAAGACACTCGTAAAGTAAAGACGTTGAAACCAACTGTAAGGATATAGCTGTCACACGTCTCAGCCATGGAAAACCTACTGTGGCTCATTCGAAGGCCCTCGTAAAGTAATGACGTTGAAACCAACTGTAAGGATATAGCTGTCACACGTCTCAGCCGTGAGAGACCTACTGTGGGTCATTCGGACACCCTCGTAAAGTAAAGACGTCGGGAACACTGTGAGGTTATGGCTACCATACGTCAAACACAGCCGTGAGACCTACTGTGGAATATTTGGAGACCTTCGTAAAGTAAAAACGTCGGGAACAATGAGAGGTTATGGCTGTCATACGTCACAGCTGTGGGAGACCTACTGTGGGTCATTCTGAGACCCCGTAATGTAAAGGTGTCGAGACCAGCTGTTAGGTTATGGCTGCCATACGTCACACACAGCCGTGAGACCTACTGTGGGTCATTCGGAGACCCTCGTAAAGTAAAGACGTCGGGACCAACTGTGAGGAATATAGCTGCCACACGTAACAGCCGTGGGAGACCTACTGTGGGTCATTCGGAGACCCTCGGAAAGTAAATACGTCGGGACCAACTGTGAGGATATAACTGTCACATGTCACAACCTTAGAGACCTACTATGGGTTATTCGGAGACCCTCGTAAAGTAAATACGTCGGGACCAACTGTGAGGATATAGCTGTCACATGTCACAACCTTTGGAGACCTACTATGGGTTATTCGGAGACCCTCGGAAAGTAAATACGTCGGGACCAACTGTGAGGATATAGCTGTCACATGTCACAACCTTTGGAGACCTACTATGGGTTATTCGGAGACCCTCGTAAAGTAAAGACTTCGGGACCAACTGTGAGGATATAGCTGTCACATGTCACAGCCATGGGAGACCTACTGTGGGTCATTCGGAGACCCTATTTTCGTCTTTCAAAATTGATTTCATTATCTTTAATGATATATTATCTTCATTAGTTGCTTTCTATTAATAACGTTTATGTAAGCGTCCATATACTATTTTATGAATTCTTTTTTATACTTAGAGTTTATAAGCCTACTTCTATATTTCTAATGTTTTTCTTTTTAAATAAAAATCCATCCCTATTTTCAAATATTTCAGCCTAGTTTTTCCGTCATAACACCTTTATTTTTATTTATTTAATGTAATAAACTAAAACTACAAGTAATATTTTTGTAACAGTTTTAGTTACTAATTTGAAAGTTATAGATAATGATCAAAGTGATATTAAAATAAAAATAAAACTTTGAATAAATATAAGTAAAATTGTCTCATAATAAATGTTTATTCCCTAAAGGAGTGATTGAAAGAGTACAATCTCCTTTGATTATTAGATTGAGATAATCTTTTCAATATAATTTCCAGCATGGTGGCTTAGTTGTTTTGGTTTCAGGCTGCAGAGGTCATACTCCAGAGTTTGAATCCAGAACTGAGCTAAATATCGGCACTTCAATCATTCAATAAAGTTAACACACAGGCCTAATGAAGCCCTTATGGAAGATAATGCACATAATATATACAGTTGATTGTAAACACCATGTTGGCTCTTTTCTTTAAGACAAAACTTTTTTAGAATGTGTAGTAATATATTTATAGTTGTCTCACCACTACTGGTGGTTAAAACTGCATTACATTTACTGGGACTACACAAGCTCCCTAATACTAGACTCCAAAACAGCTAATAGTTAGTCAAACAGATTCAGAGTTCAATCAAAAAACTATCAGTGTATATACAGAGTGTCACAAAAAATGTAACCTGGCTGTACACTTCCGGATTCTACACTTAATTTAGATCAGAAAATTAGGGATACAATTTTATTCGTATTCCACTCCATATAGTGTATATACGTCTTTTCTTACTAAAAAAATTAAAATGATAATTCAAGAACAGTTTTATCGATTGACTTGATATTTTGCACACTTCTTTACATTAAAAAAACAGTGGAGTATAGCTATTGTGTTATCTGAAGTAACTTTAAAATGGTGGCCATTTAAAATCTCTATATCCAAATAACTTGTAAAATGTTAGGTTTAATAATATTACATAAAAATAAAATTTCTAAAACATATTCAATATACAGGGTGGTGCACGAAATGATCCAATATTTATTTTTGTTAAAGAAAATGTATTGTGAATGCAATACAGTAAATTCATTCATTATTCATTTATTCAGTAAAGTTTGATATAAGTTGTCTACTGCATACCTGGACATTAGTTTGAGGCCATTACATGTTCAATGTGGCCACCTTCTTGTCTGACAACTGCTTCAACACGAACGCCTATGTTATTGATGACTCTGCGACACATATCCTCGGTTATCTCGTTACATGCCTCAATGATAAGCACTCGCAAATCCATCAGTAGGTTAGGATGTTTAGGAAAGATCTTCTCCTTCAGAAATCCCTAAAGAAAATAACCACACGAATTTAAATCAGAACTGTTTGGGAGCCAGTTATGGCCACATGCAAAACTATTAGGAAATCGGATTTAAATTACATTTTGGTTGAAATTTTCATGCATAAAATCTAAAACAACATTAGCCGTGTGTGATCTGGCTCCATCCTGCATGAACCACTGGTTCTCTAATTGAAACCCCTTTGCGATAAGTTGAGATACAAAATAATTACGTAGCATGTTTAGATAAAGCTCACTATTCACAGTATGTTCAAAAAAAGAATGGCCCTATTAACCCAAGGCTCGAGATGGCTGCCCATACCGTAATTCTTGGAGCATGATGCACTTTTTCATGAAGCACGAGTGGATTTTCGGAAGCCCAAAAAAGCACATTTTGTTTATTTACAACACTGTCTAAGTGAAAATGTGCCTCATCTGAGAACCAAACATTGTTAATCAATATGTCTTGATTAACAGCCCATTCTGCGAAAAACATTCGTTGAAGTTTGTTGTCAATCGTTAATTTAGGTAACACTGTAATTTTGTATGGATACAAATGCAAATCTTTTTTTAAAATTCTCTGAACAGATTGCCTAGAAATGTGAAGATCTGCTGCCGCTTTTCTAGTCGACTTGCCTGGACTCCTCACCAACGCTGCTATGACAGCTTCAACATTCTGTGGAGTACGAACAGTGGAAGGCCGTTGACGTTTCCTCTCTAATACTGAGCCATCACTATTAAATTTGTCATAAAGTCTACGAATAGTTTTAAATGATGGTGACCAGCGAGTTTGAAAATGAGCACGAAACCGTCTTTATGTAAGCACCGCACTTTTTATTTCATTAAAAAACAACACAGTCTTTATGCGTTGATCCACAAACAATCTTCCTTTGTCAGCCATCTTGAAATAATAATAATAACGGAAGCGGTAACAGAGGGAACTAATCTCCATAAACATCTGATAGTTTTGCCAACTTACAACATAGTAATAATAGGTAACTGGAATAAATACTACCAAAACAGATGTTGGATCATTTCGTACGCCACCCTATATATCTATTAGTACCGTAACATATTAACCTTGTACACATATTATTAGTGAATATTTGGTATATATGCTTAAACAATACAATTATGCAAAATCAAACATGTTTTGCGAAATGTACATGGTAGATATTCCCTTAGAAATTAAGGACAGTAGTAATACTTACTGTCACGAGCAGTTCTTAAATAATAATTTTTAAGAAAATTAGAATGGACACGGGGCATCTGGCATGGCCAGCTAGATTCCCAGATCTAAACCCACAAGTTGTACTTGTGAGGATTCTTAAAATGCATACTTTAAGGTACACCAATGGACCGCAAGGAATCAGATGTAAGGTACTTTTATAAGCACCTTAATATGCCCAAAACACGGTAAGCACCTCTGACTGCCTGAATCCCTTAATCCAGATTGTCAGAATGCTGCTAATTTATCTTAAAAATAATTTGTTGATTTTGTGCCTTTCAATTAAATTCCTGTTGTACTCTTTTCTTTGTTCAACATACATAATCCAATTGATTGGTAAATTGGGAGAAAAGTCATGCGAGCAAAGACGGTTTACTATCAACAAAAGAGACTCAGTTGGGTTCTGACAGCGTAACATCATTGGCAAACAAGGGAGCAATTTCTTAATATCTCTATTGGGGAGAGGTATTGGAAACAGTTGTGGTATCCTATGCTGTTAATATTACAACACAAACACGACTATTGTTGATAGTAGAAACAACAAGTTTATCTCATTAATGTCATTTAATATTTTACTTAAGATAAATAACCCCACCACTTCCTTACAGTAGGGCGTGGCCTAAGCTCAGTCATGCATCACTTATTTTAAAGGTCCCATCGGCGTAGCATCAATATTTACTATGCTATTGTCATCACCATTGCTTTGTTTGATGGCCTAATGGACTGTCACTACCATTGGCACTACAGGGCAACACTGGTCCATGTTTAGTGGAGGTTAGAGTTAGAACGTTGTCCAAGGAAAGTAAAACACTAAACCGATACCAGTACAAATTAGTTCAGATTGCACGAAACGTAATGAGTGTTTATACGAGCTATTTCTGTTTTTTCCTAGTTATTTAACTTTGATGTTGCATTCCGATGGCTTTGGGAGCTGTTGGACTCCTTCCTAGATTTGATGTTGCGTTCCGATGGCTTTGGGAGCTGTTTGACTCCTTCCTAGATTTGATGTTGCGTTCCGATGGCTTTGGGAGCTGTTTGACTCCTTCCTAGATTTGATGTTGCGTTCCGATGGCTTTGGGAGCTGTTTGACTACTTCCTAGATTTGATGTTGCGTTCCGATGGCTTTGGGAGCTGTTTGACTCCTTCTTAGATTTGATGTTGCGTTCCGATGGCTTTGGTAGCTGTTTGACTCCTTCCTAGATTTGATGTTGCGTTCCGATGGCTTTGGGACTTGTTTGACTCCTTCCTAGATTTGATGTTGCGTTCCGATGGCTTTGGGAGCTGTTTGACTCCTTCCTAGATTTGGTGTTGCGTTCCGATGGCTTTGGGAGCTGTTTGACTCCTTCCTAGATTTGATGTTGCGTTCCGATGGCTTTGGGAGCTGTTTGACTCCTTCCTAGATTTGGTGTTGCGTTCCGATGGCTTTGGGAGCTGTTTGACTCCTTCCTAGATTTGATGTTGCGTTCCGATGGCTTTGGTAGCTGTTTGACTCCTTCCTAGATTTGATGTTGCGTTCCGATGGCTTTGGGAGCTGTTTGACTCCTTCCTAGATTTGATGTTGCGTTCCGATGGCTTTGGGAGCTGTTTGACTCCTTCCTAGATTTGATGTTGCGTTCCGATGGCTTTGGGAGCTGTTTGACTCCTTCCTAGATTTGATGTTGCGTTCCGATGGCTTTGGGAGCTGTTTGACTCCTTCCTAGATTTGATGTTGCGTTCCGATGGCTTTGGGAGCTGTTTGACTTCTTCCTAGATTTGATGTTGCGTTCCGATGGCTTTGGGAGCTGTTTGACTCCTTCCTAGATTTGATGTTGCGTTCCGATGGCTTTGGGAGCTGTTTGACTCCTTCCTAGATTTGATGTTGCGTTCCGATGGCTTTGGGAGCAGTTTGACTCCTTCCTAGATTTGGCGTTGCGTTCCGATGGCTTTGGGAGCTGTTTGACTCCTTCCTAGATTTGATGTTGCGTTCCTATGGCTTTGGGAGCTGTTTGACTCCTTCCTAGATTTGATGTTGCGTTCCGATGGCTTTGGGACTTGTTTGACTCCTTCCTAGATTTGATGTTGCGTTCCGATGGCTTTGGGAGCTGTTTGACTCCTTCCTAGATTTGGTGTTGCGTTCCGATGGCTTTGGGAGCTGTTTGACTCCTTCCTAGATTTGATGTTGCGTTCCGATGGCTTTGGGAGCTGTTTGACTCCTTCCTAGATTTGGTGTTGCGTTCCGATGGCTTTGGTAGCTGTTTGACTCCTTCCTAGATTTGATGTTGCGTTCCGATGGCTTTGGTAGCTGTTTGACTCCTTCCTAGATTTGATGTAGCGTTCCGATGGCTTTGGGAGCTGTTTGACTCCTTCCTAGATTTGATGTTGCGTTCCGATGGCTTTGGGAGCTGTTTGACTCCTTCCTAGATTTGATGTTGCGTTCCGATGGCTTTGGGAGCTGTTTGACTCCTTCCTAGATTTGATGTTGCGTTCCGATGGCTTTGGGAGCTGTTTGACTCCTTCCTTGAGTTGATGTTGCGTTCCGATGGCTTTGGGAGCTGTTTGACTCCTTCCTAGATTTGATGTTGCGTTCCGATGGCTTTGGGAGCTGTTTGACTCCTTCCTTGAGTTGATGTTGCGTTCCGATGGCTTTGGGAGCTGTTTGACTCCTTCCTAGATTTGAAGTTGGGTTCCGATGGCTTAGGGAGCTGTTTGAATCCTTCCTAGATTTGATGTTGCGTTCCGATGGCTTTGGGACTTGTTTGACTCCTTCCTAGATTTGATGTTGCGTTCTGATGGCTTTGGGAGCTGTTTGACTCCTTCCTAGATTTGATGTTGCGTTCCGATGGCTTTGGGAGTTGTTTGACTCCTTCCTATATTTTGACTACGACTACTTTGCAAAGCATTCATGATTAAATTTAATTAATAATAACTGTTGTCAATTATGTAGGCTGATGGGATAAATGTAGGCTGATTTTACTTTACGGAAATCAACTTAGTCGGCTCTTTCAAGCCTTCCAAGTAGTACACATCTTTAATGTAAAAGTCCGAGTAATAGATCCATTACGAAGTATAATAATTAATCGTTAAAGAAACAAAATATACATCTTCTAAACAAGTTTTAAGATAAGTTTTAACAAATAACTAAACGTTGTCATAGAAAACAATCAAACAGTTAAGTTTACATTATAATCGATAGCGAATTTGTAATATATTACAAACCCGATTCTGGAGTAATTCACTTAACACTCTCCGACCACTCACCCATATTTTATATTTTTATTTACGAAATATATTTTCGTATATGTCTTTCACTGTGTATTCTTTGCATAGTGATTTTTTAAAGAGAAATATATATTGTGTTGTTTTTAATACATGCAGTATGCCTTAGGATACATTGCTGATTATTTTTGATTTTTTATAAGCAATATGGAGTATAAACCATAGAAATTACATCAAAAGTAAGAGAAAAAGCATCAGAATCTATATTTTTATAGCATATGTTTTTCTTTGAGTAAAATATGAGCATCAAATATTTAAGTGACTAAATATTTTAGTCATGAAGCCAGTGATTATATAAAAATGAAATCAGGTATTCAAATACAAAAATAAATGGAAATGAGTGAAGACGTCGTGATATTGGTGGCTAGAAGGGGAGGCTGTCCTCAGTTTGACATATAGCCGCCATAACCATTGGCATTTCTTTACTTTATGAGGGTAGCTGTTCTTTGCTGATATAATACCATTGTTGACAATAATACACAATCTGCTTCGTTTATTTATTTATGTTATTGAAAATAGGGAATTATATCCTTGACATCAATTTGCCCTTAATAATATTCGTTAAATTAAAATGTATTTTATATTAAGAGGAATGCAATAATCCAACTTGGAAGAATATTTTAAGAATATTTATTTTAATCAAGAAAGTTTGTTCTTTGCATAGGTGATCAAATTATATGCTGATGCTACACGTATTGGCTAAGATTATTATTGGATTGTTTCATAAATCAAAAAGAATAGCCTACACTAAGAAGCGTACATATAGTTTTCAAATACAAAGTTTATATTTTAACCTCCTACCTTTCCTAATGAAATTAAGATTTTGACAAACCTAAAAATTATTTTCATTGATTGGACATACAATCGCAGATCATCGTCTACTTTACACAGGCATCCCATTGCTGGTAATTTAATCCTATTGCTGTGCGGAGGAATCCCAACGATCCCAGAACTACGATACGATTTTAACGTAGTTTGTCCTCCCCCCTTATAAGAAGCTGGGATAGAAAAAGAAACTTATAAACTTCATGTGAATGAGAACAACTTGAAATGACATTAGTGGTGGTATCAGCCAAATTGTTAAGAAATGTCATTAAATGTGTGCCAACCAGTGATGGATAGTTACCTACTTATTTATGATTTTTAGGGTTAACTAGATATACAGGTTGTGTTGTGTTGTGTTGTGTTGTGTTGTGTTGTGTTGTGTTGTGTTGTGTTGTGTTGTGTTGTGTTGTGTTGTGTTGTGTTGTGTTGTGTTGTGTTTCCTTAGCCACGTAGGTTTATGTGCTCCTATTATGTCCCAGATCACCTTAAGTTTAGTTTTGGAAGATTTTATCTTTTATTCGACTGTTTCTGATTTCACTCTCCTAATATATTTCCTATATGCAGATTTACGTCTTAGATATGTGATTATTGATATACATTACTGTCATATCATTAAACAATGATACCATATCATTAAACTATTCTGTGTACTGATTAGTAATTAAAATTAGTTATTTATGAAAAATGCATAATAAGAACAAACTAAACTTCTAACTTTATAATTCTTTACATTTGTGTATTCAACAGATAATCTATGTTGTCTATTATAAAAAGCAAATGTTGTGTTATTTTACAAAAAGTTGTTTGTTTTTACAATTTCTTACGTTAATGTGAGTTTTATTGTAGAGCCAAAGTGTAATAAATAAATAAATTATTATTAGGTGTTGGTACCTTAAAACTATCAGCACTTGTTTTATACTTTTTTTGATACATCTTTCATAATTATTGCACTCATGTCATAAAAGAATCTTAAATATTTTAAAAACGAAAAGTGTACTTTAGCCGAAAGATTTTCAAAGTAAGAAACACAGACAAGAAGCTTTAGTTATATTGTTTAATTTAAGTAATCTAATAAAACCTTGTTGCTGCAAAGACTTTATATAGATATTAGAAAAATATATGTGCTAACCATAAGAAATAGTCCATATTTTATGTGTTTTTCAGCCAATACAGAGTGTAACATATGCATTGTTCTTTCACAGCACGTTTCTCTGAGGAAATAAAATGATCTAAGAGTATTATTCAGTTTATAATTAAGTTTTTTAACATATATTTTTCAATTCAAGCCCTGATCTATGAATATGTATAAATATTTAAGGTTACAGGATTTATTCATTATTTTTTATATATTTTTGGAACAGTCGTTTCAATTCATAATGCAATCAGTACACTTATAAGTAACTTGTCTCAAGAAATTTATATATATTTTTTTCACGTTAAAATTAACATATATTGATGTTTCAGTTCTTAGAACCATATGATTCATGGTCAACCACCATTGAATGTAAATGTTTGCTTTGAAGGTATTTAACGCCTTTTTAGAGTTCAATCCTTCTCTAAATCCAAATTGTTTGTATTAAATAAACCCATAGAATTAAAAAAAAAATCGTACTAGTTTCATTTTATTATATTTTCAAATATTTTTTTAAAAGGAACTAAGGAGAGATATAGGGTGGTAATTAATTCATTTATCCTTTTATGTGCTTTTCAATATAGTGATAACTATTGCATTTTTCAGTTCTTTTTGGGAGGGAAACTCCAGTTTTGAAAAAAAAAATGATAAGTAAAGGTAAGACATTTTAAATTGTTCGTGTAACTTTTGTTATTAATGGAGAAGTTAAGTTCTTAAAATAAAAGCAAACTAGCATAATTTGATTGTTTATATTAATGTATTATGTATTAATAAAAGCAAGACAAACATCTACATGTAGAGTTACAACATATTGGTGAAATAAATATGCACCCCAGAGTAAAGACTGTTTTAGGGTTCCTATTACTTAAATAAACTAAAGCTTCCGGTAACGATCGCTTGAAGGTGTATACTACAATATTTACATCACCAAACGTTTCGCCCATGTTGTGATGTGGCATCCTCAGTGGTATCTCTTAGACTTGTTACCGGAAGCTTTAGCCGGTAATAATAGCCGGTAATTATGGTAATAATACAGGCCGCTTAATCCCACGAATTAAGCTAAAACTAAAGGTAACAAGCTGGTTGTAAATTCAAACTCCATATAAATAAAATAATAAACACGCGCATAATTTGTTCCACAATTTCTTCCCTGATGTAAATACAGTACTTTAAGATATCTTAATTGTTATTTACTGGGATCTGGAGATTACCTGATATATTTGTAACAATTTAAATGAATAATTTTGAATAAAATGCGGGTTTATTAAATCGGTAGGAGGGTTTTAGATCCGCTTTGATCCAGCAAACTCTAGATTGACTTTTCTCTAAAAAAAAAAAAAAAAAGATAGCTCTCGAGGTATAAAAGAGATATTCTGACTGGTGAAGAGCTGGTTAGGGTATATATATTTTCTCCTTTGTAATCAATCTTCTCCACTTATTTCAGCTTTTAATCGAATAGTTCATAATTCAAAGATATTAGGAAGTATATTTTATGTTGCCCTCTCTTTCTAAGGTAGTAAGAAATACAACACAGGTTGGTAGTCATTAAAGTCAACCTCTGGACTGCATAAATTATCCCTTCTAACCTGACGTACAGACTGAATATGTAATCTATTTGCATAGGGTCTCTATTGAATCTGTATTTCTAATTGGATTTGCGTTTATTTTGAATATTGCATTGAATTTCCTTCTTATTAATATAAAATTATCAATCAGGTAAGTTAAAAGAGTTTGTAAAATTTTCATTAGTCAAACATAAATATTTAATATTATGTGTGTTTCTAATACTAATTCTAATTAATTAACCTATTACCTTTCTCTGTCTATAATATTGCATAGCTCAACGTGTTTAATTATTAATATAAACAATATAAATGGAACAAAGCATATAAAATAATGTGAGATATAACTTAAGCTATCTGACTTTTGAAGTTTATGTTTAAGAAGAAGATGATCTCAATTTAATGCAATTACCTAACAAAGTTTTAATGAACAAGGAGATCCCTGCCTTATTTAAAGTTATATGTAGTTGCTTTTCCGTTAATTACGAACATTATTTGAGAAAAGTGTAGAAAGATATTTCTAATGATTTACTGAAAGAATTAATAACCAGACTTTCATAAAAAACGAAAAAAATACATGTCAATAAGCTCACACAAGTTAATGTCAATAAAATCATCATATCAATTTTATTTCCTATTTTGTTGCTTTCCAGTTAGGCCTTATGAAATTAAAATATACCACTTTTTATGCTATAAGCTTGTTTTTATTATACTCTTATAGGCAACTCTTTTCTTTTATTACCTTTCTTACTACCGTGTCCCTTCAGAACAGTTAATTTAAGATGAGGTTTGAAATGATTTTTTACAAAATAATAGGTTCCAGAAATCATGGTCCTGAAATGTATTCATGCAATTGTGATCATTTTGTGAACGTGTTTTTGAAAATATATTAAATCACGAATTCCAAAACAAAACTATGAAATTCCTATCTAAAAGCGTTTTTATCTAAATAATTGTATGACAAATTATAATCAATTATTTAATATAATTTACTTTGTAGACATGAGTGTAATACCCTCTATTATTCTATTGAATACATGACCAACTTAATACTATACAAACTGTTTAGCATTCGAAGTGGAGCACTAAAATTTTTGATCATAAATATATCCATATACAGTATACATTTTTGCTAGTGCAAAAAACTGTTTGAGTTAAGATAAGCTAGTGGATAGAAAAAAAATGGGAAACTGCCCTCAAAGCTTACCTATATTCATATTGTCCATATCTTATTAAGACCCATATATTATTAACCTTTGCTACAATAGCAATAACGTTGAGACGGTTTGCTATTGCACATATGAGTTCACCATGTTTAGTATCTCTAGGGCTGTTACGATACTCCAATATTATGGGAGATGTTGCATTTGTTTTCTCTCGACTTCTTAGCTATATTCTAACCGATGATAAGCGCTGGTTCGTTGTTTATTGCATTTATAACATTGACAGTAAGTGATTTTATGTTAATTTGGTTACAAACCACTCAGAAATATTTCTAAAGTAGTAAAATTACACCAATTACGGCAACTTCCAAATTTATCAGCCAAATTTTAAGGATTATATTTTAATATTTCAGAACCGTAATTATTTGACAAATACTCCTTTTATAAGTGATTTGTGGTAATATTCTTTCCTTGTCCACTCCTTTAAATGAATATGTATATAAACCTATACTTACATTAAAATTATTTACTGACTCCTCATGGACTGTCCCCCATTTCAGACGGAGAGTCGGTAAGGTCAATAAAAATAGGTTTTCCCTGCAATTTTAATTTGCAAATTTTTAATTTTCTAGCCAAATTGATTATAAAAATAGTCAACTGTAACTAGACCTTTTAGCACCCCCGTATTTTCTTTCAATAACAATATTTAAAATACTTGTGGAAATGTTAAAAAGGAATTAAAAACCTTGCAGTGTTATATTTTAACTGATGTAAAAAAAGTGAAAAAATAACATCACTTATCTCAAAACGTAAGAGAGGTACAAGTTTTGTAGATATAATGTTTTTTCAAATATGTGTTTTCCTCACTCGTTCTTGTAAAATGTCTACATTATTTTCAATAAAATGAAAGAGAACGGTTTTAATTTTGTCTCAATATCCTCAATATTAACAAACAAAAGGGAGAATTTTGTTTTTTAATATTGTTAATTGTTTACGGTTATTATTTAGTTTATCTAAACTTAAAAAGATTGATTCCGTTATAGTTTTACAAGCATAAAAGCAACATACATATGGTATTTATAAATCTACTAAACTACCACAGTAATTTCCTCCATGTTGTTAAACCACTACCAACCTGAGTATTAGATTGAAGTTTCATCCTTTGACCCAATAATTGTTAGTTACTTTACAACACAACATTGTCGATTCTACAAGGTTTACTGAGTCTATATTATATTTTTAGAACTATTTATAATTTTTTTATTTATTTACATATATTAAACCGTAGGTTATGAAAAGTGGAATGTTTTCTATTTGTTGATAGCAGTACAGCATGTAAGAGCTCATTTTTGTATCTTCGGATATTCAATAGTTCCTCACTTTGCAGCATAAATAGAAATCTCGAAGATTTTCACACCATCTGTAAAATAACACTTTTCGCAGCTATTTCACACGATCATTCTTGTTTTAAAAGTTCCGTACCAGGCTACTATTGGATTCCTAATTTACGCTTCCATATACAAGAACAAAACCAATTAACAATTGCATGTGATATTGATATGAACTAAAATATCTTAAGTTATATTTAACACGGTTTGTTATAATCCTTAAACCTGAGAACTTACTTATAAAGCCTACTGATTGTCAAACAAATTTGATTTATACGTGAGCTTGAAGTTAAAAAAGTTTAAATATCTTAGTAGTAACTGGTATAGCAGTAAGTAAGTGTAAGCTATGATGTAATATTAGGGCACACCTTACATGTACTCACCTTACACGCCCACTCGAACGGGTAGTGTTGACCCACCTAGCCAAACATCAATACGGTGGTATTGACTCACCCGCCCACTCAAATGGGTTGTGTCGACTCTCTTACCCGAACATCAACACGGTGGCATTACTCACCCGCCCACTCATACGGGTAGTGTTGACTCACCTATCCAAACATCAATACGGTGGTATTGACTCACCCGCCCACTCAAATGGGTTGTGTCGACCTCTTACCCGAACATCAACATGGTGGCATTACTCACCCGCCCACTCATACGGGTAGTGTTGACCCACCTACCCAAACATCAATATGGTGGTATTGACTCACCCGCCCACTTATACGGATAGTGTTAACTCACCTACCCAAACATCAATACGGTTGTATTGACTCACCCGCCCACTCATACGGGTAGTGTCGACTCACCTACCCAAACATCAATACGGTGGTATTGACTCACCCGCCCACTCATATGGGTAGTGTTGACTCACCTACTCAAACATCAATACGGTGGTATTGACTCACCCACCCACTCATACGGGTAGTGTTGACTCACCTACCCAAACATCAATACAGTGGTATTGAATCACCCTCCCACTCATACGGGTAGTGTTGACTCACCTACCCAAACATCAATGCGGTGGTATTGACTCACCCACCCACTCATACGGGTAGTGTTGACTCACCTACCCAAACATCAATACGGTGGTGTTGACTCACCCTCCCACTCATACGGGTAGTGTTGACTCACCTACCCAAACAGCAATACGGTGGTATTGACTCACCCGCCCACTCATACGGGTAGTGTTGACTCACCTACCCAAACATCAATACGGTGGTATTGACTCACCCTCCCACTCAAACGGGTAGTGTTGACTCACCTACCCAAACATCAATGCGGTGGTATTGACTCACCCACCCACTCATACGGGTAGTGTTGACTCACCTACCCAAACATCAATACGGTGGTATTGACTCACCCTCCTACTCATACGGGTAGTGTTGACTCACCTACCCAAACTTCAATATGGTGGTATTGACTCACCCTCCCACTCATACGGGTAGTGTTGACTCATCTAGACAAACATAAATCCTTTATATTATTTATTAATTTCCTACCATGATTACATTGTTCTCCTCTTAATTAAAATATAATACTGTAACATTGAAATTGGTTGCAAGTGGACTTCAGTTATCTGGTTTCACCTTTATTTTTGAGTTTTTATTAGGATCTTAAGTTAATTTATTTCATGGTAAACTGATTTGCTGTAGTCGCATTGCTTTTTATATCATATCTTTCTTTAGTATTTTTTTTTATTCTTTTTATTATACTGTCATGTGTTGTATGTATCTAATAAAAATACATTAATTTGATTTATTTTTTCTCAAGCTTACTTTCAACACTGCTATGTTAAAATCTGAAATATAAAAACCTTTCCTTACCACTTAAACTAAGTATGTCTTACAAATAGATTTGCTAAATAATCTTTAAAATTATTAATTTGTGCTAATCAATATTTCTATCTAGCATTACACTGTTTATGTATCCTTGCAAGATATTCTGAATTAAATCTTTTACTTCAAATAAATTTTGCCTAGCTTTGATCAAGTGCATTGCTTCTGTATATTTCTCACATAAATCTCTTACTTTGAAATATTTATTTGTGAATGTTTGATATTTCATGATTTACGTGTGCTGTTAATTTAATTTAAGAACACTAAATGGATAAGGTTTTTTTTAGCTTTTAAAATGCAAACTGTTTAATAGGGTTTAAATTAGAATTTTAAAGATTTTTCAAAGATTTTGATTGTTTGTTTTAGTTGCAGTTCTTTCTTTTTGATCTAAGAATACTCAATAGATCAATTTCTTTCACTCTAGTTTTCAAACACCCAAATGTGCATCTCGTATGACCTTGAGTCAAGCTATCAATGCAGCTGAATCCCGATATCCTGAAGCAAATCAAGTTTAGAATTCCCCAACTACGCTGAAAGCTGAGATCCTCGACCAAAGACAAGGCAGAGATTCCTTTCGAGGCCAAACACTGAGCCATTCTACCGCACTACCCAAAACAGAATGATAGTTTTTTAAAAACTATAAACCTGAACATAAAACTAAATGTATTTATCTCCTGAATGCGAGTATACTCTATCTCTCCGAAAAGCTAAAACACAAAGGGACTAAAAAAGTGAAATAATTTATTAATTTTTTTAAGAAGTGATGAACTAAAGCCGAATACCTATATTCGTACTAGTGCATTTATTGATGGACCTGGCTCGTGAAAGATGTTGAAAGAAAAGGTTTCTTTTGTAAATAACTAATTTTGTGACTTTTTTTATATAAAATTATATATATATATATGTATTTTATATATAAAAAAAACATTTCATATTCAATATAACATCAATTCAGCACGGAACAGATGTTTCTACTTCCATAAACTGGCAATAGATGTCTTGGTCAACTATGCTGGTTACGGCTGTGATGTGCTATGAGCCAGGGAGACCTATTGTGGGCAGGCTCCCTCCCTTTTTCTAGCTCTCTGAATATTCCCCTTTCCACCAGCAAGATTTGTGACTGTGATCGAATGTATTATTTCAGTCACTTTGGGATATATTCACCACATTGTTTATTTATTTTAGTAACATATGTAGACATGTCTGTTTATATAGATTCGAATGTAGTTTTAATATAAATGTATTAAACCTATTTTTATTTTTTGCGAATAGGTTAACTCTACACTAGCTAAAGTGAAAAACATAAGGAAACTCAGGAAAAAGTCATAGTATTTTTAAAACATGAAATAATACATTTTAAGGAAATGCCACATAAATGTGTTACTTTTTAGTTCTACCGTCATTTATTACATGATAGGCTGAACTAAATATTTTTTTACATTTTTCTTCTAGCTTTTCAAACTGAAAACCAAACTATCTAGAAAATAAAATAAAGTATTGTGAAATATAATACCAAAGTAATACGAAATGAAAATGCTATCCTCATTCATCAGATGTGAAACTTGTTATTAATTGTCACATGATAAACTTTCATTTGCTAAATGGTTGTTCTAATTAACTACTTTGTACAGAGATTCATGAAGCTAGAAGACAACGCACAAAAGAGTTGTACATTTGGCTGATATTACAATATTACCACCTTATCTTTGTGAAAACATAGTTTGGACAGTGTAGAATAACATTGGTCTTAAAACATAAGTTGCAGTGCTTTATAAAATTAACATTAAAAAGTAGCAAGACTAACAACTTTTTTAAACCTACCTTGTACGTAAAAGGCCTCACAAGAATAACACATTTTATTGGATTGTTTGATAATTTTTAAATTACTTCTTTAAAATAAGATTAACAAATTTAAAACATTGTCGGAATTTATTGCGTTAATAATATATACAAAAAGGGTGATAATTTTGATTTAAAAAATATAATATCTTAAAAAAACTTTGGATATCTAAAATTTATAATTATAATTATTTAGGATTGATGTCATCTTTAAAAGGAACTCTGTTTATCTCTAAATCACCTGTTTATTTTTACTGATTGGGCATCTTAACATTTTAAATTTTCATTAAATTGAATTCCTATGTCACTAATTAATTACCTTTCTCCTGTCCAATTACATATATAAGAATAGTTAATTTAGAAAATGGTGTTAATTCATTTGTCCTGAAAAATAAATAAATAGAAGACATGTTGGGAGACCAAGCGGGTTTGAAATTTGGCGCCAAGATCGGTTGCCAAATGGATCGCCGCCTGACCACACACATCCGTAAATACTGAGAGTTGCATGAAATAAGAAGTGGGACTAGTGGCTTATGGAATTTATTTTCGGGACCTTAAAATTAATTAAAAAGTAAAACCTATTATAATTAAGGATAAATAAATTAATAATTTATGTTTACTAATTTCATTTATTTATCATAAATACATCGGACGTCAAAATATCTGAGAGTACAGATGTAAATTAGTCTGATGAGTATGTACGGATAATATAGGCCCATTTAATAATAAACAAAACCAAGGGTGTCTAAGAAACCTGCTGCCTATCCTGGAATCCAAATAAAAAAATCTTCATTGATTTTTGGTTGAAAGAATAATACTTAATTATCTCCCCTGGACAGCCTCGAATATCTTCTCGATTCCCGGCAACACCCAATAACACTGGAGCGGACTCTCTCTAGACCTCCTATACCAAACTATCCAATCTTCCCACTTCACTCCCAACTATCTGGCCTACAACAGTAGAGTCGATAGATTGATAATTGTTTAATAATAATCACTAATACACGAAAAACGTTTTAAAATCAATTTTTAATACATTTTGTTAGCTTATATTACAAATGACCGTGACTATTAAGTCCCATAAGACCCTATTGAAAAGTATATTTTTCTCTTCTAGGTATTGTACGTAAATTTGACGTATTTTTTCTCTAAGTCTCGAAATTCAATAAAAATGACACAACATCGATACATTCGTTACACTAAAGGAAGGGGGGACTGGACAAACATCTGCCATGATAAACAACTAATTTTGAACAAAAAAGTAACTAACAAGACGTCAAAATTACGTACTATACTAAAGGTTAATAAGATGAATGAAAGTGTCAGAATGTGAACTATTGTGTTTCTTTCATTTCAACTACTCAAAACAACAACACAAATTCACTTACTTATCTGAGCATACGTGGGAGGGATAATATTACTTTTTTATATACTTATATACATAAACACACTATTTCCCGAAAACACATTAGTGATGTACCTGATAAACTTTGATGGATTTCATTATAAGTATGGAATATATAGGTGGAATATTAAGGAGAGGAATGTTAAGTACCAAACTTTCTTTAGTAATAATCATATAATGGCCACATTTGTTAAGTTATGTTTTGAATGTAATCAGAAACTGATAAAATGTTTTTTTTTTTAACAAATACAACACGAATCGAACTATACATTGTAATTGAATTTCGTTTATTGTGTTGACTTTATACTGTATTTCCTACCACCATATGGCTGCATTAGACATCATATGACTTTAGAAAATAAATGTAGCCTATACGTCTATTGATTTAGACGTTTTAGAAGGAATAACTCTCGACAAGTTTGTGTTTTACACTACCCTAACAGGTATTTATAATACTCATCACTGTTACGTGCAAGCAAGAGTAGTTTTATGCGTATTATTTTTCTGTTTATAAGTAGTGATATACAATAAAAACTTAATAAAATGTTAAACAGTACAAATGTAAAAATAATAATATAGTGTTAATAATAATTATGAAAATAGTTGTTTTAAGCCAGCTTAATAATCTAAGAGTTGTGAGCACAAACAGAAGCATAACAAATTTTGAAATAGATCAGCTGATACCCATTGGGCTATTAACTAATGACACTTAATAGGGAATAGTCACCCTTAGTTTGCAGCAATTACTAAATTCACTCATCTACACTCTACACTTAGCACACTCATTCGAAATCCATATTCCCCCATATGTTGATGATAAGTGACTTAAGATTAAGCAAATTAATCAAAATTAATAAGGAACATGTTATTTTAATATGTAACATGTTATTAGGAAAATGAAAACAATTATAGTAAAACTGTTAATTGAGATATCATTAAACACCCACGAAATGTTATTTCTTCTCCGATGCTCTATTGGTGTTTGTGTCACACGTACGAGTCCTTGATATCTTTGATACATTGACGGCGTAAAACTAAGTTAATGTATCAAGTAGATTAACTGTAACGTTTGACATAACGGTGGTTATATATGTTACAAATGTTAATGAATCCATAGTCTATAAAATGTTTAAGGAGTTAATGAAAATGTAAACTCCTGTAGGCCTATTACTGTTTCCAAAACGTGGAAAACAGTTCTGGTCTTACATACCTTCGACTCAAAGGAACATCCTCAATCCCATAGTGATGCATAGAACTCACTTATTTGCTTTTCGAAAGATAATATATTAGTAACCACTTTATTTTTTCATTCAGGTTGCTTTAAAAACAGATTCTTTTACCAAACCAAATAAAAAGAAAGTTGCATGAAATAGACGTATGACGAGGAAAAATTTTTATCTGCAAAATGAAATGAACTTGTTTTCGATTGTAATAAAGTAGTTCATATAATAAATGTGGACTCGGTTCATGAAACTCGTCTCCTATTTATTTCCTTTGTAACAAATGCTATATATTACTGGCTGTAAAAGTAAAGTGCTCAACTACAGTATAATTTTGTTTTCTACATGAACTGCTTGAATAAAGTGCAGGATTCCCTCTACCATACGTTTATAAATGAAAATTATTTTAACCAATTTGGATATTTCGATCGAAATCGTTGGAATGCATTTTTCGTCGTGTAGTTCATTTATAAACTTATAAATAAAATTGCCTTCATTACATAATTTTAGCCACGAATGTTGTAACTACAAACCATGATATGGTGAAAACATCTTAATTATAGAGTGTAAGTACAGCATATTTACAATAAATAGTCTAGTGTTTGCCTTTAGGTTTGGCTACGTGACATAAGTCATGGAATCGGGATGGTTATATTAATCTAGAGAAAGGAGTCTTGTGTCTAGCATTTTCTTCTTTGCAGATATAAGTCATGAAATAAGGATGAATAACAATTTCAAATGACGTGTTGGCATAATGTGTGTGTTAGAGGCCTAAGGCGTGGAATCACAGAGAGTTGACTGGTCATCAATTGTGGTGGGTGTAGAATTATTATGTCGGCAGATATGAGAGAGAGAGAGAGAGAGAGAGAGAGAGAGAGAGAGAGAGAGAGAGAGAGAGAGAGAGAGAGAGAGAGAGAGAGAGAGAGAGAGAGAGAGAGAGAGAGAGAGAGAGAGAGAGAGAGAATGATGGGTCTAATGACTGCTGAAATTTTACGTCTTTTCTGTGTTATGTTAGGGATTGGGGGGCTGTATAAGGTATTTAGTTGAAGATTTTAGATATACATACAATATATGTATGTATTTTAGATATTGATACAATATCTGTATGTATTTTAGATATACACAATTCCCATACTGTTCTTATAATTGCCATAGGAACTGGGATGGCATGACTTGTAAACTTAACGCTTTGTTTTTAATTTAAAATTTGTATAAAACTTGTTGCTCAAGAACTTTATTGTACCAAATTTATTTAAATATAAGGGATATCATTCTGAAGACGAAACATTTTTAACACGACATTATTTCTATAAGTAGGAAAGCGTAATTATCAGCCATTTTCTGATTGAAGGGGCTGTCAAATACTCTAGATTGGACCTCCCACGAATGTGACGTATGGCAGCCATAACATCCACACTGGAAACAACTTCTCTTTTTCTTCTTTTCTGTGGAAATAAATAGTTGTAGTATTTTCATATAATGAGGTTGTTACAAATAAAATATTTGGTGAAGTGTAGGCTTGGCCATTAAATATCAAATTATCAAATATTAGATAGTATATATATATATATATATTAGAGAACACTTGTTTATCTTAGACAATTAACTCAATGTTGTAGAAACTAGGCTTTTGTGGTAGAATTATGTGTAGACAACACAGTAAATAAGGCACAATTTGAACTCTTCACAATATTTAATAACATTGAACACAATGACTTTACAAATAGCAAATAAGAAATATTGCTGAATAAAAGAACAATGTATTACTTAAAAATTATTTACTACACAAACCTTGTTATCGAATCTTAAAAATATTGAGAAATGCACTCCCTACTTGGATGCTTAACTGTTGCAGGTAGATATGAAATATTTTTGGAGTCATATAAACAGGACAGTGCTCAAAATGATGTAAAATATATATAACAAATGCAGTAAACTTTACTTGTTGCAGTTGTGTGAGTCATGATGATACTGCTAAAAAATAGTATGTTAGTTTTTAAAAGTATAAGATTATAACATACTTACAGACGTGGAGAACGTGATGGATCTAAAAGAGTATAAAACATAAATTTCCATTTGTTGTGCTAGTTTTATAACTAATTTTATGTTTACCGACACAAAATACAATAACGTATCTAGACTGTTATCACATCAACATAAACACTATTTAGCAAGTGACGAAACTTATTATTTTAAATAGTACACTCAAGTGAAGTAGCAGAATGCATGTTTTATATATATGAGTAACATTGTTTACAACAGAAAATACACAGTCAACAACACCTGTTTTTAAAACATGTTTCTAATTTAATAAACAGTTAACATTGCAAAATAGTATATTTGATAACAAGAGTGGAAAGTGGGGTTTTGCATGTTCGAGACCATATGTTTGAAGTGCGAGACTTGTCGAGCACTTCGAATGGTCGAGAACATACAAAACACTTGCACTCGAGTTTTGAATGATACTTTTCACTACACTACGGAATAAAAACAGGTGTTGTTGACTGTGGAAAATTTTCGGTTGTAAACAATGTTACTTTCGGTAGTAAACAATAGACAGCTGTTGAAAATATAATATTTCGCAGGTTGTAAACACATAACGAAAACAGCTAAACTCATAGTAGTGTAGTGAAAATAAGTTTTTATTCCGTAGTGTATTGAAAAGTATCGTTCAAAACTCGAGTGAAAGTGGTTTGTATGTTCTCGACCATTTGAAGTGCTCGACAAGTCTCGCACTTCAAACATATGGTCTCGAACATGCAAACCCCCACTTTCCACTCTTGTTATGAAATATACTATTACATTTACATACTTTTTATTGATATTTATTTCATAAATAGTCGTGCAAACCAGCATGTTTTAGTGGTCAACTGTGCTGTACAATGTTCCTCTCCAAGTCTTTACCAGGCATTGTTAGTGTGATGTTAAGGAAATGGATGTTATGAAACGTAATATTAACTCTCCTGCCTTTAGATACAATTAACTGTTAAAAAATTTGTTTTTTTTTCTATAATTCTTAACAATTTTATTTTAAGCTAATATTCTAACTATAGTAAAGTTAAACAGACAAAATTCGTTTTTGTAATATTAAAACGATGAAAAACATGAATTGGTTTTAGCAACTTACTATCTAAGAATATGTGATGGTATAAACTAAAACCCAATAAATGTCTTTTATGTGGTCATATTATACGAGATCAATGACGTGAACACAGAAGGGGTTGGCCAGCACAGTCCGTTCTGCTTTGTCAGAGTTTCATAAACTACTAGCCGTGGTCTGGAAGGACCTTGTATGAGAACTTTATGACGACAGGGAGCTAGTTTAGATTACAGATTAGTAAATAGTATAAAGTTGTCTTTATCGCATTTTAAATCATCACTAAGACTATCTGGAATATCTAAAAAAACAAAAATTAAATGTAAACAGTGTAAAAGGAAATGTATTACAAATACATGCTGTATTTAGTAGTATAGTAAAATAATTACATTGTTGATGAAATCTAATCATAAAAACACTGGAAACAACTTCATTTTGTCTTTTTATATTTATTAAATATTTCAACGTATATTAGTTAAAAATCAGAGATCGCTTTATTATGGCCACAGCAAAAGCCTCACCGGCAGTTTTAAGTATATTGCAACTAATGTACATCTTTATAAATCTATATTAATAATTCTACGTTTATACTTGAGGATTTTGGGGGAATAAGCCAGCCCAAACAGCTGAAATCCAAGGCCACAATATTAGTTGTTGTGGCCTTGTGTGGGTGGGAGGATCATTAGTGGTTGTATTCTTAGAGGGTGGGCCGTTACTAATCATTCTTTGAATAGGCCATGAGAGGTTGTGGCCTTAGGTGGGTAGGTTAGGGCCGCTAATGGTGACTGTGTTAACGTGTAATCATATATATCATATATATTTACGTAGGGGAAATGTCTTTACGCCCTGAGTGTGGGACTCGCCCCTACGAATAAACTTCAATGAAGGAATAACCACTAAAATCCCTACCGGCCGTAGTGATCCAAGCCGGAACCCTTTCGGATGACTTTATGCCTGACCGGGTGTCTTGCCTCGGACAATACGATGTCACCTTTACTTCATATTGGACACCTGGGGGTCAGTCAGACATCCTTCCACACTTTTCGCACGTAGTACTGTGTTGGCGTAGTCCACAACAGTTCTCCATGCTTCTTCACTTTGCAGCATTGCCTCCACTCATCCCTACTGCTTTGCCAAGCTCGCAAATTCTCCACTCTGGCCTCTATCACTGCTTCTTTCCTACCTCGCTCGAATAAAGATAACTTGCCTCTCAAAGGCGAGTAAATCAAGGGGAGTATATCCCACTACCACCATCACTACCGAACCCGCAACAGTACGGTAGGCGCAGGTGACTCTTAACGCTGCTCTTCGTTACACTGCCAACACGCGCTTACTATACCTCCTTATCTTCATCGCATCCACCCTGACTTCCACACTGTGCAGAAGAATGTCATTTACGGTGGGCATAAGGAGTCTTATTTTGCTTAACCTAGGGCCACCAACATCATCCATTAATCTGCTGAGAGACATAACCACCTTTGCTGCCTTTTCACACACTGCTTCGATGTATTGGTAGAAACAGAGACGACAGTTGGGCATCACACCCAAGTGCTTCACTGCTCTCGTGGTCTGGACTTCGACAAACCCTAAAGTAAAGGGTATAACTGTACGGATTCTCTTTCGAGTCCCATAACGATTTCAATCTTGGCAAATGCTAACTCGAGTCCATGCCTTCCAGCTTCCAACCCGGAGTATCACCTGTTTCAGGTGGAGCTGTGATAACTCAGAAATCCTCTCTATGATGACGGCGGCCACGTAATCAGCAGAGCCTACCGAGAACACATCATGAGGCATCTAAAGGCTACGTAAGCCGTCGTACGAGATGTTTCAGAGGTCGGGACCGAGAATCTGGACCTGTGCCACTCCGGCGCGAGCAATCTTGGCTTTAATCTCTCCAGAAGTTTCCCCGCCGTGTCAAGCATACAGAGTGGTGATACGCCAACGGTAATTCTGGTTCGACCTTACACTTACTGATCAACGCCAGTCTAGCTGTAATCCAGCGTGACGGGAATACCCCTGCTACTAGGCACGAATTGAACAACATGTCCAGCAACAAGTTCGGGTAACTCTTCACCATCACCTGCAGCACTTCCGCTGGAATGTCATCAAGCCCCGCAGCTATGTTTTTCCGCATGGAGGCCACTATTTCCACGAGCTTTTCTCGAGAATACGGGAACATCGGTACCAGCCTTGCTATTCTCTCCTCCCATCACCTGGGATGGGTTGGGAAGAGAGCATTCACTAATGCTGTTACCATTTCTGCCGATAGTGAAGCACGTTCTGTTCCCATTCCTCCAAGTTTTCTGGTCACAAGTTTGTATCCTTTTCCCAAGGAATCAGAATCCCCGTCCTCAAAAAGCTCTTTGCTCTGGATTATCGCTTTCTTTAGTGCTTTCTTTGAAATATTGTGCTTTTTGAAGAACTTAAATGTATTATGTTCTTCAAAGAGTAACTTCGGATCTAACAAGTTTTCTGGGTATAATAACACCCTAATCAAAGTATAGTAAAAAAATCAACAAAATAATCATAACTTGCCCTTTAAGATAGTAGAAAATAAATACAATATTTTTGTAGATTATTGTTTTTTAACAGTCTTTCCCAATCAAAAATTGATTTTATTAAATTTTTTATTTAGTTAATAATCACAAATACAAATGACTCAATCAGTTACCTAAACTATCTTCCAATAGTCTCTTTTATCATTTATTGCCTTTTCTAGACTCAGTAAGTACTTGTACAAGAGGCCGTATTTGGTATAGTTTTACCAAAACAAATTGATCAATTAACCTTCTAAATCTGCAGTAAAATGCAGGTGCCCAGGTTTTTATTAAGACTCTGGTGTATGAAAATCAGGCACACGACTTCAGCGTCTACATTCTGGGCTAATGAAATATTGGTGCTTCAAGTGAATATCTCGTTTTATTCTAATGAATATTTATTGATTAAATTAACACTAACTTACTGAATACGTTTTCCCACAATTAAATAATCAAATAATGTTCAACACATAGTAACTTTTTTATATTTTCCTCTTGATCTTACTGCCAATAAAAACTGTCGGTGAAATTAAAAAAAGCATCACAAGCACAGTATGTGTACTAAATGATCTAATAGGGTTTCTTCTCCAAGTTATTTGGTGAAATCCCGTATTTACAACTTTCGTATTGTACATAAGAGTAACTGGCAAGCTTCTTAGAAACGACAATATTTGACAATAGTATCCTTCCCAGTTGACAAATATTTAACAAACAGAAGTCATTTTGTCTTTCTTGGTTTTCTGACCAAGGCAATACTGTAAGGAAATGTGTTGATAATACTGTAGAAGCACAATGGCAAATTCCACTGCTCATTTACAGTGTCTCAAATGTACGTATTTATTATAACTAATCTGCTTTATTTCCTCTGTAGGAGCAATAAATGTGTATCTGTTTTTTAACCAACCAACCTTCGTTTACTATTTAACCTACTAATATAACAAAATGGTTTGATTTACCTCTTAAATGAATATTTATTCATTAAACTAACACTAAGTATTCATTACTGAATACTTTTTCCCACAATTAAATAATGAACTAATGTTCAACACATAGTAACTTGTAATAAAATAGTATTAAATATTATACTCTAAAATTCTAGTCAACAAAATATTTGTACACTCTGTGAAATTTTGTGAATATTTTGTACATAATATGTTCAAATGGATTACAGTACACTTTGAAATACAGTAACTCTGGGGACATATCCTACAGTTGACCAAATAATGTTATAACATTACATTCTGCACAAAGGACAAAGTATTTACTCTACACCTACATATGATCGCTTGTTTATTCTAAGGCTGTAGGCCTTTCTGACATCAAAGAATATGTTATCGTCTACATGACTGTTTTGAATTTATTTTGATAATAAATTATAGACTTTATGTTTTTCAGACATTTTTTATGTTTATTTAACTCACGCTTAAATAGATATTATTTTAAGTAAACAGACTTTTTATTTTGTTGAAATTCATTATATTCATATTTTTATATGTTTATCTTTAAACGTCATAATACGTTATAGTAGAAGGAATCATTATATTTAGCTGTATTATAGTGTTGTGATTGTTATAAAGGAAGGCCCTCCATATATTGTAATAAGCCTCGGCTTATTGTTCCTTGTTTGTATGAAATATAACTAGCCTAATCATAAAAAAAAGAAGTTGTGAAAGCGCTTCCATATTTTTTTCAGTCTGTATATTAAATATAACAGTTTAATATACACTATTAAAATTAAATTTAGTTTTAAACATTTCAAGAAAATAATAATAATAGCATTTATGTTAAAAGTAATTTTAGTGATTTTAAACACTGCATAAAATTACATTGGGGGTGCATGAATACTGATCACTGTGATCAGTACTGATTTTTAAACTCCTCATTGATTCAAACTACATGTTTTCGATTTTATCAAGATATTTTGAAATGGAGTTTTGACTTTAATTGATAATTGTTACTCCAATAATAGAAGAGTTTATCACATTAATCAATAACGATGTCTTGTTCAAACGCGTCTTTTTTAAATTTAATTATTTAATGAATTCGTAAGAGAAGTTTATCAGCAAAACAAAATTTAGCAATCTTTATTATCTTAAGCTCTAATAAATAATACCCAATAAATAGTTCTTTAATAAATAAAGGTTTACAATCAAAAAAGCTGGTGGCCAATATTATTTTATGACATACTCAGTTTATAAATTATAAAAGCAAACATAGAAAACTTGGCTGAGATGTTAAAAAGACGTTTAGCTCTTTAAATATGAAGACTGCTTTCCGAATATTAGTAAAAAATGAGATCTTAAAAAGACGTTTAGCTCTTTAAATATGAAGACTGCTTTCCGAATATTAGTAAAACATTGACATGAATTGGATGTTTAAGTATGACAGTAAATATTTAATATAAAGTATGACAATAAATAAATAAATATAAAGAGCAGCACGTAATTGAGGAAATAATTAATTATCTTCGTTTGCAAGGGATGGCGTTCCTCTAAGAGACGACTTGGAAAACCAATACATATCAAATATAGCTGTAAATTTTAGGTAAATAAATTTACTTATTTTATTTAAAAATTATTAAGTAAATATTTAAAACAACAATCCCCCTTAGTCACCATCCAAACTAAAAATTAGTGAAATATTTACTATACTGTATATACACAACATTACATTCTACAAGCCTGGCCATTCTAACAAAAAAAGTATGTATCTATTTTGCTAATTATTTACTATAGATCTCATCCAACCCCAACAATTCAATGATATAGAATAACATTCAAGGTATCGCTTGGATTTCCACAAAATTCGCAGTAAAAGTAAATTTGATTTATTTGTTCCCCGATAAAAAATACGCACTATGTTATAGAAGATCAACTTGAAACTATGCTTAGCTCGTAGATTAGGAACAAATGTATTCCAAACTATAAAAAAAAAAATAAAATAAAATAAATAATAATACTCTCCAAGGTTTGACAATTATAAAACGAGATAAAACTATGTTAACAATACACTTCGCAACAACATAATAAATTACTGTCACTAACAAACCCGAGGTCTATGACTTGGATCCACTTCTGACATTTCAACAAGTATTTAACGAATGCTTCAATCTCATATATCAAACAACTAAACTGAACCAAACGTATTATAAGTTTGCATTAAATTCATATTAAAACGTGTTAGTGATATAAATTTCTTTAAATAGCAAATAAAGATTATCTGGGTACTAAATAACTAATCCAACAAAAAATGTGATTGTATATTATATTTAATTATAAGTCATTCTATTAAAAAGTGACCATTTTCAAACACTCACATCAACTTTAATAAAAATGTATTTTAACTAAACTTCTAGGCTCTACTTGTAATGACAAATTCAAATTAACCTAACCCAGGAATCAAGTAGATATTTGATCAATGTTACTCGTCAATAGCGTGGTTGGTTAAAGCCAAACGTCAAAAGCTTAAGTTTCTCAGTGCGATCCACAAATCAAAGTGAAGACAACATTTGAAGGGGGTCAGCTTTCATAAACCACAGGCCATTTGCGCTATTAATAATTAATGAATTAATGACACTTTCTAATTAATAGTTGGCCTTAGAGTCTTACAAATATTACAATCATTCGTACACTTTGAAAGTTACATTACTTCATCACATGAATTTCGAATGTATATTCTCTCATATTGTCTTGATGAAATTAATAAATTAGTATTTTTACCAGAGCTAAAAGTAGGATATTCGTATTAGCTTTAATGTAACGCCAAACTACTAAATAAAAATGACAATATATTAAAAGATTTATTGGTTTTCAGTCCAATCGTTAGTAGTCCATTAATTGTAAAAACCAGGGAAAATAACCAATTAATGCGCAGTTCAATCATAATAAAATAATACATATCTGATAGGATTTAATCAAAAAAAAAATGTTAATAAAACTAATTTCATTAAGAGGGAAACCTTTCTTTTATCCATTGGTAATTTCAGGCAGTTAAAAGAGTTCCTTGGCCAAATTACATTACTTCCTGTACAACTCTTTATGAGTAGGAACGAAAGGTTCTTTTATGAATTCGCCCACTGACATGTCTTTATATACGTTCACTCAAAGGTAATTTGGTTCTTGGTTTGGAAAAATAAAAAACTCTTGAAACAAGATTTTTTTAAGTAAAAACACTTGCTTCAGAGTCCAGCCTTTATCTTTAATAATTAAACTAAATGTGGCAAATCAATTTCAATTTGTTTACAGTATGAAGGTAAGAAATTAATTTTACCCTATGACTCTATTCTACTGTACATTTTGCTAACTATTTTTTGTATATTATCACTAAATTGTGCATTTGCAATATCAGTGTAAGTTGTAACGGTTCCAACCACGCCGTTTCTAGCTATGGGTGGTTGAAAATAGTTTCATTTAATTTTGTTGCTAGTAAATACTGAAAGTACATTACAATAGTGAAGGCATGTCATTATAATATATCTGCAGCTCAAAGCGAAAACATGTTCATGTTAAACCGGACAAATCACGCACAAGCACAATGTTTCAATGTTACATCACATTAACTTCAAAGGATCCTTGAGTGACAACGAGTGATGTGAATAAAACTATCACTGCAGAAGTTGTAATATTCTTAGTGAATGGTAGGTATTGATCAAATGAACGGGGACAGCACATGCATGGTTCAGAATTAATTGCTAGGCATTTCCGAACAGCTGTTAAATGCTCTTCTCTCTAGTATTTACATTAGTTTCAAGCTGACTGGGGTAGAACCTCACATCTTTAGTCATATGTTTGACTCCGTTCAGTCACCTTACGGACATAGTATTATATATTTTTGTTCCGACTAACCTTTATATTGGTCTTTGTCTCCATCTTTAATTTTATATTGCTCAAAGCTTTTAATTGTTTACCATTTCAGTCAAGTTTTCTCAAACGGTCCCCAGAACAGTAAGTCTAGTTGGAACTAGAAAGATCCTAGGACGTTTTTGAGCTCTTATTGTTCAAAAGTGTTGGTTTTTTTACGTAGACGTGACTCCTTCATTTATTATTTAGTGACAGGCAGCTGTGCTACATACTGCACACAAGAGATCATACATTTGTACTGCTAAAACTATTTTTATATGTTTAGATTGATAGAAGTATTTGAACAGACTTTATTATGAGAATAAAGCTTATCTCGACAATTAATTATAATTATTAAAATCATTAAAATTTTTACTGAATTTGAAAAATTAAGTTTTATATAACGCAAATTGTCATGTTTTATTTATATATTTATTATAAGTTACAAAATTATTTAAATATTGGAAAATATACATGTATATATTATTATAAATAAAAACAAAAAGTATTATTTATAATAAGTAAACTTATCCTAAAATATTTATCATATAAAACCAAATCTAACCATTTGAATAAAAAAATGTGGTATCTTTATATTTCTTCGTTGGAATTACATTTTATAAATGAGCATACATAGTATATGAACGTATACTTTTACATAGCTATTTACTAAATATTTTATGAGAATTTTAAATTGTATTAATACATAAAATGTTTATTATTTAGGAATGTTACCATGTAGTATGAATACGGCAGTGTATCAGTAGGATAATTAGAGGATAATATTTTTTTGTAATTTGCTTATAAACACACGTTTGCTTTTTTACATCAAATTACATAAAAAGTTGCTTATATTACATAATTTTATCAGTTCATACGTTTGTAATAGCTTCTTATACGGGTTAATAAAATAAACTCTGATTACATATAAAATATATCTTATATGGAATGAGAATTGGAAAATGAGAAAAGTAAATTAACCATTGTAGTTGTATAGTACGTCCATATCCCTCTGGTCATAAAACAAATAAAGACTGAATTAATTGAGTTTTATGAATATTTAAAAACTGTTAAGTAAAAAGCAGTTCAAGTTCCTTTCAAATTCCTTACCAGTTGCCCCGAAAAAAAATATAAAAATTGTAAAATGCCTTTAGGAAAAATATGTGCGTTCATCAAAAAACAACATTTAAAATCTATTCCTTCACTTATACAAAGTCTATTTTCCCTTTAATCCTGAGATTTATTTAGATTTTTGGGGGGAACCCAAATAAATTAGATACGTACAAGCACAATCTTTTAGGACATACAAGATCACATAAGGACAATCGAAGTTTCCTTAATGTCCATAGTTTCAAACTCATGCTTCATTTTCATGCGTGAGTATACAGTTATTATACATGCATATTGACATCAGGTACATGGTTTTAATAGACTCAACATATGATCATAGTATATTATCATAAGTTTAACACACGATAGAATAAAATTATTTACATCGTTAATTTAAATGTTTAGTACATTTAAGTGTTAGAAAGGACTGCTTAGTCCTACATCTTACCTAATAAAGTCATTTTCATTTCATTCAGCCTAATATAATTATCAAATATAGGAAATGCAAGAATGGATAAAATACTACCAGAAGAAATCTTTGATAACAGAACAGTACACAAGAGTGTAAAGGTTTTGAATTAACCCAAACTGACTAGTTGAATCTCTAATTAACCAAATCAAACTTAAAAGACCCATTATAATAATTATTGATTATGTATAATCCTTAGTATGAAAATAAATTAATAATTCTCAATAAAGTTTTACATTATTAGTATGATAAGTAATTCTTATCATACATTACTTAAGACAACTAATTTTTGACAAATTATTTTGTTTATAAATTGGTTTAAATTTTATTTTTTCCAAATTTCAGATAGTTTAATGGTTTTGGATATCATACAGACAACGTTCAACTAGTTCTTCCCTAAACCAGCTCCCTATTACCATAATGTTCATATACAGGTTCCTTCCAGACCACGGCTAAGTAGTTCATGAAACTGTGACAAAGCAGAATTGACTGTGCTGGCCAACCCTTTCTGTGTTCATGTCATTGATCTCGTATAATATGACCTCATAAAATGAGAGTATGAGTCTTCAACACCACATTTTACCATAAGAAAGTGATTCGTTTCAGTATTAAAATTACATCAATCATAAATACTATAAATTTAACTTCGTTGTAATTAATTTATGATCTATCAATGTATAGTTAGGAAATGAAAAGTGTAACAGTCAGAAAAAATAAACATATTGAAAGTGAGGAGAGTTGAGATTGCAATTACTTAAACTCCTTCAATATACAAAAATTATAGTTTTTATGGCAATTTTAAGAAGTTCATCAGAAAAAATAACCCCAAATACATGATTTTTGTATTGTTTCACATGTATTAATGCGTATTTGGGAACGATATAACGATATTACTTCCACTTTTCCGAAGTTTTAAAATACTACCCTTGCAGTATATATTTATTTTTAAAGTTTTAAAAATGTTTTACATTCGAAGTGGTAACATTAATACGAACACATTTAGCTATAAAACTAGAGCCACCTCGTTAGGGCTATTTATAAGACCAAAAGTAAATAAAATTATTTTTAGGAAATCATTTTTATTTTTAGGACCTAAAGTGTTTAACTTGTTACCTGTAAAAATAAAAAATAGTAAAAGTTTCAACATATTTCAATGTAACCTGAAGGTTTGGCTTCTACAACAAAATAACCTAGACCAAATCTTAAGCGTTTTACAATAGTGGTTATTTTAATTTCAATATCATATTGTTTTAGCTGTATAAATATGATAGTTTAAGTAAATTCTTATGTAGATTATTTTTATTTGAAAGGCCTGTTTTATTCTTTTGTTGTACAGTACTTGTGTGTATGAATGTGTGTATGTATGTATGTATGTATATGTAAATATATGTATGTATGTATATTGTCTCTTAATAAATTTTGTTGTAATTTTGGTTTTAAGGAAATTTTGGTTTTTATTATTATTTTAGCATAGTCTAGAAGAGCAAAAACTTTGCAAACATTCAAAGAGTATAATTTTAATTTTATTAGTAATATAGTGGATTTTTATTTTCTCAAGATAGATAACGATAACAAATCAGTAATTGTTAATATAAAAGAGGAATGTTTCGATCAGCACACTGCAGCAAGCCGAGCCGCTTATTATTATATCTGTTGTTTTTTTTTTTACTGACTGTTCAATGTTATTATAAAGTTGATATAATCTGAGCTGTCATCACTTATCAAGAAACGGATGACAGTAATTCCTAGAGAAATACATGTATTTTGTTTCTGTTAAAATTGGTGGAATAAATACATTCTTATTCTATTCTTATTCTTATTCTTATTATATATCAATAAAATGAAGTTCAGATTGTAAAATATATTCAACAATACCAAAAATACAATTGATATTCGAGAAAAAATATGAACACAAAGTTTCATTTTTGCAAATCACTCTAATGTCTTGATAGAACAATTAGTCTCTGCGTGTGGTGGTGTCGCTACTGACCGTATTACTAGCAAATTTTACATTAATAAACATCTACTGATGGTAATTATAGACATGTAACACCTCTTCAAGACAACTGTTTGAGTAGGCTAATGTTTTCATGAAAAGCCCCCTCCTCACTCCTTACCTATGTCCAGCTGTCACTGGTCATGCGCACAGACTAATTGTTCAGTCAGTATACAGATTTGAAGTTTGTAATAATTACACTAGTCACTTTTCTCGTGAAATAGATAAAAAACACACTATAATATTTGTATTAGGGAGCGATCTCATTATGAGCTTATCTGTACATGCCCCGTAGATGCTTCATCGGTACAGGTAACAAAGGGGAGATGGGAAAGAACCAATACAGTTCAAGGATAATAGTCTTGATAGACGATGTCAGCCAAGGCCAAGATTCGAATCTTCTCTCCCAGCTCTCCAAGCTTTTAATTGACAGCCTTTTGAAATAAATATAAAATTAAAATATCGAGCAAGGTATATTTTGGCTCGAGTGCAAATTTAAATTATACATTGACTGTACGTAAGTCATAATTTAAAATGGTTGCTTTATATTGTGCCTTTATGTATATTTAGAATATCAATACAAAAATGCAGTTTTTTTACAACAATAAAATGGCTCACACTAACTATATTCCAGCAAAGGTAAACAAACAAATAAATTACATTTCCAGTACATAATTCATTTCACAGTCTCATGACTATAGGAAGGTCATATCACAAAAACATGACTATAGGAAGGTCATCTCTGCAATAGCAGTTGAATAGAATTGCATCTTTAACGGTATTAAATGTTTGTTCTTCAATAAATTTTAAAAGTCAGTTTTACGTAATAATAATTTATTTTACTTGAAGCATCGTATTTATAATTACATAAATTTTGCAAATATATATTGCTAATGTTTATTTTACATTTTTGTTTATAGTTAAATTCAAACATAGTCTGTATATAACAAGAAATACCATGAAATTAATAGTTTTGTTAAAATGTTCTTGATAATCATCAATTTAACTCTTAATCCTTATTTTCTTTCATCTTGATGATAAAAATATAAAAATAAATAAATGGATCATATATGCTATTTTATAGTTTTTTAAATTATGATCTGTTACATCCCAAAAATTAAATTCCCTAACCCACTAGTCCCACTTCTTATTTTATCCAACTCTCAGTATTTACGGATGTCTGGGGTCAGGCAGCAATCTTTGGCGCCAAATTTAGAACTCACTCGGTCTCCCAATATGTCTTCTATTTATTTATCATTTGGAGTGGATGAGTTAATGTTATTTTCTTACCTAACTATTCTCCTGTATGTAATAAAGCTATAATTGTATTAATGTTAGTGTTACACATAGACTTTAAATGTTAATAAAAGCTACATATCACTGGAGTATATTAAAATTGAGTTTATTTTTTACGTTGAGAGATCCAAGTTTTCCCCTATGTATATTATATTCCTATGTTACAGTTTCTAAACTATGTGTTCACTAAGTTAAGATGCAGTAATGTGTTTATAACCAACTTCGTAGCTCTTGTGTGCTTTATCGTTCAGCCACATAATCCTCTATACAAACTAGTTAATTAGGACAACCCTTTAAGTAATGAGAGTCTAGGATACAAATATTACATATCTTGGAACCGAGGCTTTAGTGTTAAACAACTTGCAAAAGATAGTTTGATGTATTTATAGTAGAATAACAGTGTAAAGTTATTTACAGTGATATGCCCAAACATGTTATTAAAATGTTGCAAGTAAGTTATATGACACAAAGGTATTAAAACAATGTGTTCAATCACTGTCCTAATTATTGCTAATGGAAAGGGGGTTATTGGGAACTAGAGATAAACAGTGTGGGTTGGGGAGATAGAGAGGGGCTCCACACAGCCCACAGTAGGTCTCCCTGGATTCATTACTTATGGCAGCTATAACCATCGCAGTTGGCCATGACGTCCGTTTCCACTTTATGACAGTAGAAGAAATGTTTTGTGCTGAGTCCATATTTTACTGACTTAAAAATAATATTTTATCCGATTGGTATAACTATCTATATAAGATATTGCTATGGAAGTACTACTACAGAGCCTGCACCGTTTCACATAGTTAATACATTTGAATGAGACGGAAAAATTATTGTTATATAATCGACTCTCAAGCTCTCTAAAACATGTAATTCCTATTACACAAGCGTTAACTTAAACACTTCATTTGTTTACCCATGGCTAAGTCTAGGTGCCCACTTAGGCCGAGGGGGGCAGAGGAGCCCTTTGATGGTACAGAATACACCTTTAATTTTAACATGGTTGTGTTTTATGTCTACTTATGCGTTGTCTCATAATCAAACAGTTTCAGTACTTAAATGTAAAATTAAACATCTTGATCCATTTAAAGTTTTGCTTTTTGGAACAACATTTGGTTTAACAAGGTTCATTTATTAGCACATATAAATTATAATATATTTACCATGCAAAAGAAAAAGCAATCTAAGAAATAGGTGTGTAAAAAACATTTACAGAAAAAAACACGTTTTTTCCAAAAAGGGTAACAGTTATGTAAAAATATTGTACAGAATGTTTGTATGAAGTCATAAAAAATACATAGCTGAAAAAATAACCTCAACAAACCGTTTATTTTAATTTAGTTAACAAAACTATGAAACATATATGACTATGTGGAAGCGAACAAAAGATAAAAAAGGATAACATCCACCGTTAGCTATGACAAGCCTTTCAGCATTATGACAGCATAGAGAAGAAACACTCAGGCATGTGACATATGGCAGCCACAACATCCACAGTTGGCTATGACAACCCATTCCACATTTTGACAGTGGAAGAAAGAACCACACACGTCTCCTAGGCATGTGACATATGGCAGCCACAACATCCACAGTTGGCTATGACAACCCATTCCACATTTTGACAGTGGAAGAAAGAACCACACACGTCTCCTAGGCATGTGACATATGGCAGCCACAACATCCACAGTTGGCTATGACAACCCATTCCACATTTTGACAGTGGAAGAAAGAACCACACACGTCTCCTAGGCATGTGACATATGGCAGCCACAACATCCACAGTTGGCTATGACAACCCATTCCACATTTTGACAGTGGAAGAAAGAACCACACACGTCTCCTAGGCATGTGACATATGGCAGCCACAACATCCACAGTTGGCTATGACAACCCATTCCACATTTTGACAGTGGAAGAAAGAACCACACACGTCTCCTAGGCATGTGACATATGGCAGCCACAACATCCACAGTTGGCTATGACAACCCATTCCACATTTTGACAGTGGAAGAAAGAACCACACACGTCTCCTAGGCATGTGACATATGGCAGCCACAACATCCACAGTTGGCTATGACAACCCATTCCACATTTTGACAGTGGAAGAAAGAACCACACACGTCTCCTAGGCATGTGACATATGGCAGCCACAACATCCACAGTTGGCTATGACAACCCATTCCACATTTTGACAGTGGAAGAAAGAACCACACACGTCTCCTAGGCATGTGACATATGGCAGCCACAACATCCACAGTTGGCTATGACAACCCATTCCACATTTTGACAGTGGAAGAAAGAACCACACACGTCTCCTAGGCATGTGACATATGGCAGCCACAACATCCACAGTTGGCTATGACAACCCATTCCACATTTTGGCAGTACAAGAAAGAACCACACACGTCTCCTAAGGATGTGAAATATGGTAGTGACGACATCTATAGTTACCGTACAAATAAACGTCACACAAAACAAATTGATTACAATATAAGCACAAAATGCACAAATATATTTGTACAATTCAGAAGGTGTTAAGCTACATTAGATCATTCAAGTTTCTTGATTTTAAAAGCAGAGACATGGTTTTTATATCTTTTGCTAAAATTTACACATACATAAACAATAAATAAATATATAATTAACACAATATTTATTTATTGTGTTAATAATATATAGTTTATCCGTTTTTATCCATCTACATTAAATCTATCTATTTATGTACCATATGTTAGCACTCAGTATTATCATTCATATCTTATTCATTGTCTTTCTTTTTATAACTGATTTTTTGTCAAAATATCTATTTATGTAATACATGTTAGCTTGTTAGTGATTTTATTTGGATGTATGTCAATAGTACCTAGCCATCTATTATGTAGTTTTGTTAAATATGTAATGGTTTTGCCGTTGGAATGAAATAAATAAATAATTAAAAGCTACTGATAAATTGAATTTCTTAAATCTATTACCAACGCTTGTGTAAACCTTCCATTTTAATACATACTTCTTTTGTTCTTTATCGGATTTTTTTTCTTTTTTAAGTGTTGTTCGTTTATCATCTCGAATTTCATTTTCTATTTTCTTCTTTATTCTACTTCCAATTTAATCAATGATTGATGCCTTGTATCCATTTGCAATAGCTATTGATTTTTATTACATATATTTCCTGTTTTCTATTTGCAACACTTAATGGTATTGAATACGCCCTATATAACATACTTCTGAAGCTAGCTGTTTTGTGAGATGGGGGATAGACAGAACTGTTATTTATTGTACAATTGTTTTGAGTAGGTTTCCTAAAAATTCTATATCAAAGTTTGTTATGATGCGAATTATTTTTAGATCCAAAAAGTTAATTTCATTCATAGATTCAAGTTCACTAGTAAAACTAAGCATTATATACAGATAGACAGATACAATACAGATTCAACAATGGCTACAATCGGCAACCTAGACACTTCGACAGCAGCGAAGAAACGTGGGCTACGTATGTACACACCTATTATTATTATTTTATAGGTCCCTACCTGCCCACCCATAAACCTACAGTGGCATTGCCCACCCGCCCGCCTTTATACGTACAGTGGCAATGCCCACACGCCCGCCCATACACGTACAGTGGGAATGCCCACCCACCCACCCATAGACGTATAGTGGCATTGCCCACCTGCCCACCCGAACACGTACAGTGGTATTGACCCACACGCCCACCCCTACACGTACAGAGCTATTGACCAACCAACCCACCCCTACACGTACAGTGGTATTGACCTAAATGCCCACCCCTACACGTACAGTGTATTGACCCACACGCCCACCCCTACACGTACAGTGGTATTGAGCCACCCACCCACCCTTACACGTACAGTGGTATTTACCCACCCATCCACCCTTACACGTACAGTGGTATTGACCCACCCGCCCACCCTTACACATACAGTGGTATTGCCCCACCCGCCCACCCTTACACGTACAGTGGTATTGACCCACCCGCCCACCCTTACACGTACAGTGGTATTGACCCACACGCCCACCCCTACACGTACAGTGGTATTGAGCCACCCACCCACCCTTACACGTACAGTGGTATTGACCCACCCATCCACCCTTACACGTACAGTGGTATTGACCCACCCGCCCACCCTTACACATACAGTGGTATTGCCCCACCCGCCCACCCTTACACGTACAGTGGTATTGACCCACCCGCCCACCCTTACACGTACAGTGGTATTGACCCACACGCCCGCCCATACAAGTACAGTGGTATTGAGCCACCCACCCACCCTTACACGTACAGTGGTATTGACCCACCCGCCCACCCTTACACGTACAGTGGTATTGACCCACCCGCCCACCCTTACACGTACAGTGGTATTGACCCACCCGCCCACCCTTACACGTACAGTGGTATTGACCCACCCGCCCACCCTTACACGTACAGTGGTATTGACCCACCCGCCAACCCTTACAAGTACAGTGGTATTGACCCACACGCCCGCCCATACACGTACAGTGGTATTGAGCCACCCGCCCACCCTTACACGTACAGTGGTATTGAGCCACCCACCCACCCTTACACGTACAGTGGTATTGAGCCACCCGCCCACCCTTACACGTACAGTGGTATTGACCCACCCGCCCACCCGTACACGTACAGTGGTATTGAGCTACCCACCCACCCTTACACGTACAGTGGCATTGACCCACACGCCCACCCCTACACGAACAGTGGTATTGAGGCACCCGCCCACCCTTACACGTACAGTGGTATTTACCCACCCACCCACCCTTACACGTACAGTGGTATTGACCCACCCGCCCACCCTTACACGTACAGTGGTATTGAGCCACCCACCCACCCTTACACGTACAGTGGTATTGAGCCACCCGCCCACCCTTACACGTACAGTGGTATTGACCCACCCGCCCACCCTTACACGTACAGTGGTATTGACCCACCCGCCCACCCTTACACGTACAGTGGTATTGAGCCATCCGCCCACCCTTACACGTACAGTGGTATTGAACCATCCACCCACCCTTACACGTACAGTGGACTCACCCACCCGCCCATCCTTACACGTACAGTGGTATTGACCCATCCGCCCACCCTTACACTTACAGTGGTATTGAGCCACCCGACCACCCTTACACGTACAGTGGTATTGACCCACCCGCCCACACTTACACGTACAGTGGTATTGACCCACCCGCCCACACTTACACGTACAGTGGTATTGACCCACACGCCCGCCCATATACGTACAGTGGTATTGAACCACCCGCCCACCCTTACACGAACAGTGGTATAGACCCAACCGCCCACCCTTACACGTACAGTGGTATTGACCCACACGCCCGCCCATACACGTACAGTGGTATTGATTACCATTTTTAAGATAATTATTACACATTATTAAGATAATTTTAAAGTGAGTGGTAACAATTAAGTATATTTAACGTATTATCTAAGTTACATGATTTATCGTTAAACAAAACCAGAATATCATCGACGTAACGGCTGTAAAATATGATATCATGTTCTTTTAAAAATTTTTCTAAAATGCAGTCTTCATGAAGCTGTAAATAAACGTCTAACAAAATGGCTGACAGTGGACTACCCATAACTAAACCATCGTTTTGTAAGTAAAATTTGTTATTGAAACGGAAGTAATTTTATTTCAAGATAGTTTTGAGCAATTGTACAATTTGATTTACAAACATTTTTTCATATTATGTTCTACGAGTTTTTCCTTAACTAAGTTAATCACTTCATCAACTAGAATATTAGTATACAGATTACATATGTCAAATGAGGCTAACCTAGTTTTATTACACAGTTTTACATCATTGACCATATCGAAAAAATCAATACTATTCTTAACGGTATATTTAATTTCAAGGTTCAAAGTAGAAGTCAAAATATTGGACAATATCTTTGATACAATGTAAGTAGGTCCAAATTTGAAATTTTTAATTAATCGGTCACCATTTTCCATTATTTTGTGAATACCTCTGGTCTGAGGAACGTGAACGTGGTTCACCGAAATCGATCACCATAATATTTGTGCATTTTGTACTTATATCGTAATATACTGTATTTGTGCATTTTGTGCTTATATTGTAATACATTTTTGTTGTGTGACGTTTACTTGTACTGTATATATACCAATACGTATTATGCTAATTAAAAAAACTATCTATAGTTAGTTAGGACTACTCTTTTCACATTTTAACAGTGTAAGAAAGAACCACACACGCCTGACAGGGCTGTGGCATATGATAGCCACAACATACACAGTTGGCTCTGATGACTCTTTACGACACTTTACGAAGGTAGAAGAATGAACCTAATAGATCCCCTGAGCAATGACGTATGCTAGCCATGGAACCCACAGTTGGCTATGACGTCTCCACCACTTTATGTGGTGGAAGAATGAACCATATAAATCTCCTTTTCCTGTAACGTGTGGTAGTCATGAAAACCACAGTTGGTTATGACGTATCTTTTCCCTTTACGAGTATGTGTAAGAATTAACCACATATGTCACCCATGGCTGTGATATTTCGTAGCTATACCATTATGAGGGTGGACGAATGAACCATATAGGTCTCCTTCACCTGTAACGTGAGTTACCCATAACACCCACATTTGGCTATGACGACTCTTCACTTTATGAGGGTGGACGAATTAACCATATAGGTCTCCCTCAACTGTGACATGAAGTACCCATAACACCCACAGTTGGCTATGACGACTCTTCACTTTATGAGGGTGGACGAATTAACCATATAGGTCTCCCTCAACTGTGACATGAAGTACCCATAACACCCACAGTTGGCTATGACGACTCTTCACTTTATGAGGGTGGACGAATTAACCATATAGGTCTCCCTCAACTGTGACATGAGGTACCCATAACACCCACAGTTGGCTATGACGACTCTTCACTTTATGAGGGTGGACGAGTTAACCATATAGGTCTCCCTCAACTGTGACATGAAGTACCCATAACACCCACAGTTGGCTATGACGACTCTTCACTTTATGAGGGTGGACGAATTAACCATATAGGTCTCCCTCAACTGTGACATGAAGTACCCATAACACCCACAGTTGGCTATGACGACTCTTCACTTTATGAGGGTGGACGAATGAACAATATAGGTCTCCCTCAACTGTGACATGAGGTACCCATAACACCCACAGTTGGCTATGACGACTCTTTCCACTTTGTGAGGGTGGACGAATCAACCATATAGGTCTCCCTCAACTGAGACATGAGGTACCCATAACACCACAGTTGGCTAAGATGACTCTTCACTTTATGAGGGTGGACGAATTAACCATATAGGTCTCCCTCAACTGTGACATGAAGTACCCATAACACCCACAGTTGGCTATGACAACTCTTTCCACTTTATGAGGGTGGACGAATGAACCATATAGGTCTCCTTCACCTGTGACGTGAGTTACCAACGACACCAACAGTTGGCTAAGACGACCCTTCACTTTATGAGGGTGGAAGAATGGTCCATTGTACATAACCCAGGGATGTGTCGTATGGCAGCCATAACCCCATAGCTACCCGTGACGATTCGTTCTACCTTAACGAGAACACAATTAGTTTTAAGCTTGCTTAAAATTGTTTCATAATAGTATTGAAATGAGTGTCTTATCTTTAAAAAAACGTAGTGCAAGCTATATCAGTTTTAAATAGAATTGTTTAAAAACACAAGTAAATCAATTAATAGTGTATAAAATATTACTTATTTTAGACTCTATTCCATTGTAAGATTATTGAGTTTGTCAGAACATTAATTTGTTTTGTAGTTCCTCATCCTTTAATGTGAATTTTTAGTTTATTTTTATTTATGATTATATAATGTACACTGTTGTTCGAACAAACTTGGTATTATATAATCATATATAAGGGATCCTACGTAGTTGTGTGAAATTCTGGTACTGATTACTTCTTAACACACTTTGGAATTTTTTAATTTATCCTTGGTAGTACACTAACTAAATTCAGTTAATGGAGGATATTATAACTTTTCTTTAAATTAATAATATAAATTGTTATATATAAATAACTTTCTATATTTTATTGTAACGTTTTACACAGAGCAGTATAAATATACTAAGTCAAATAATCGTAAATGGAAATAAAGAGACTTGGCAAATAATACGTTGGACTTAAATGAGACCATTCCAGTGTTAAAGGGGTCCCCAGAGACAGACTCCACCGACCTTACTTACCTTTTCATTTGCATTTATGATATAGCGTGATTTTAATATCACTAAACCAAAATTTGTACCTCAGTCAATTTTTCCGACTTAATAAAGCTGACAGTACTATAAAAATGTTGAAATTGTATATTTTTATTGCCTCTCAATTTGGCCTTGGTTGGTCTTATCAGAATTAGATTTACATTTCATCACGAAGTTATTACAAGCTGTATGAACTTAAAATGTTATAGTAAATACGTAAAGAGTTTAAATAATTTCGTAAGATAATTTGATGACTTTGAAAACTATGAAATGTTGAAATACTCGTAGTTATTTGATTCGCATAGACAGTTCACTGGATCAATGATCTAACCTAACCTAGCCTAACCTAACCTAAGTGGCCTGTTTGGCTTTACTTCCTCTAGTTCTGTGTTTTATTTTTACATGCCACAGTGACATAAATCATAATGCTTTGACGTATCATCTATCATCTACGTATTAAATATTATTTGGATATTGTATAAACTAGTCTAATATTTAGTTAAATTTATATATTTAATTTAGTTCCCTCAATGTTTTATATGTAGAAAAATGTATATTTAAATGGATTTATGTATTTATAGGCAAATTTAGAAAATTTATAAATTTTATGAAAAGTAATTATTATTAATATTCGTTCGTTAAGGTTTTTTTTATATTATCACTTAGGCTGAATGGTTTTTAGTTCATAGTTATCTTTTAGTGTCAATATATTTATAAAACTGTAACTCCTTATTAGTTATCTCTTTATAATTGATGATCAAAATAAAGTAAATATTTATTTTATCTGATTGAGTGTATGGGTCATATTTTAGATGGTCCCGTTTCAGTTCAATTAAGAGAGAAGCAAATATTGAAAGAGAACACTTTGATAGTCTGCAATATTCGCTGTCATATTTTTTGTGGAATACTAAGGCTTGACTTTTGCAAAAACTGCATTCACTCATGTTCATTAGTATAGTAATAGACCATACCTCTAATAGTGGCTGATTTAGAACAAGTATATTGTCTTATTAAATTAGTTATGTTTGTCTTTTTTAAGAGCGTGGCAGTAATCAATATATATCTGCCATTATTCCTACTTATATTTCACATATAATCTAATAAAAGCCACGTACTTTACACAAAATACTTTACATATTGAGCCTTATCTCACTTTTTTTTAAATAAACGATAGTAAGAAATACTAATTAATTATAATAATCAGTTTTATTCACTACCTGTTAATAAACAAATTTTTAAAACGTTCATAAATTATTACTCTGTTTAGTTTTAGGTTTTTTTGACTTTTTGTTTTGATAAACATCTCAATCAGTTAAAGTACATAAATATACGTTGAAGGCTCTCAAGTGAGATTTCAAGTGTCCACTTTAATCTGAGACAGGAAATTGCGAAATGACAACGGCCATCCGAATGTGCTGCTGAAAATTTTATTTGAAGAGATAAAATAAAGAGTCTATTTCTGAGACTTGGGTAATGTTCATTTCAGCAATGTTTCTCGTGAGCTTAAAATGGTTTATTATTTATCTCTTACTGGAATCTGACAAAAGAACAACATAAATAGTTTAATAATCCAGAGCGTTGTGGATATATTGAAAAATAATATAAGTATATATTTAACGGTGTATTCGAATATAAATAATACATTTTTAATAAATATAAACACGTTAATATATTTTGATTGAAAATTATTTATCAATGTGATTTTTTAAAACTTATAGTAACATAATATTGCATATATGAGATATAAAACGTAATTTCAGTAATGTCTTTTGTATAATAAGCTCTCCAAAATTATGTAACAATTGTATCAAATTCATATCACAACAACGATTTATAAGTCTCCCTCAAACTTAGCTACTCAACTAGGACAGCAAATACCTAACTAGAAAAAATACAAAAACATATCATTGATTAATTAATATTAATAACTGTTTAAAAGGACAATTATACGACTTATTTCTTTCCGTCTTATTAATTAAATACAAGGCGTTAAGGTTGGAGAGCATTGTTTCCCTGGTTAAGATTTGTTTAATAGAACAGGTTATTAAAGACGAATTATAGTTTGTATAATACCTTCATAATATTCTGTTATATTCCGATATTGCATCGTGGTATGTTGAAAATATGTGTACACTTGCATTTGTAAATTTGCACTGACTTAATTGAGATTGAGCTGTTATAATTTTATATATAAAATGTAACAGTTTCTAATGAAGTTGTTTGTGTCTTAAAGAAACCTATTCAACCATTTGTTCATACCGACGTTCGTGAGATCAATCTTGTTAGACCTCCCCACTCCAACGTATATGAAGTATTACTGGCACCTTCCACTCACTCTAAGTACTTTTGGTTATTTATATCTATCAGGTGGTCATATATTTACATGTATGCCAGCAGCCATACACCTCAAACATGCATACTTACAAGCACCTTCAGGTTACTAATTCTCAACTATTGCAGATCCATTAATAACACGTTAAAAGTATTGTTGGCCGATCGATCTTCTCTGAATACATAAAACACAATAATAAATCCGTCTTTCCTAAATAATTGACTGTAGGTTTCCTAATATTTGAAATTAGATAGGACAAATTTTTACATAAATTTTCAATCTAAATTTTAAAGGTTTCCTGACAAATATAAAGTGATGGCACAGTGAATAAAAAGAAACCAAATTAAAAATACAGGCAGGAGGGGTTCAGACGTATGAAGATCATTTTTTCATGATCGGGATGGTTTATTCCGAAATCCTAGCACATTATATTCCCTAGCCATTGGTCGATTCTCGTTTGTTTACGCACTTTTCTTCCCCTTACAACCGAGGTTGTTAAGGTTGAAGCTCGTCCTATTTTCCAGTATCATCAGAGAGTAATGTGAATGCTTGTGGAAAAGCTTCTTATTACGGTTGGTGAACCTTAATTTGAACCTGTCTAGATACTAGATGAGTTTTCAAAATGTATTTAAACTGTAAAGTGTGCCAACATTATTGTTACATACCATCACGATTGTCCAGTTCAGTTGTGTTTCTACACAAATCGTCTAAATTTATATTTATTCACTGAATAAAGTTAATAATATCAGTAGTCAGCACAATATGTTTTTTTTTTTTTATGTTATCGTGTTCTAAGAATGTTTATATTAAATTTGTATCAGACTCATCCAATAAATAAAATAATTGAATTAAACTTCAGTCAGTTCAAAAAGACCTTTTAATATAGAAAGTCATAAGTAAGTCAAACTTGAATACTTCATAAAAAAATTATAAGGATAATAATATTTTCTTGAAAACAGAGGCAGTTACAACACATCCGATAACATACAGGTAACCATTAATAATCACCACTCCACCATCAACATACCACATTTGAGACTAAATCACACTTGTTGAATGTTGGGGTTGGTCAATATAATATTCCCACACGTTTTATGGAAAATCTATTTACCCTTCATATACCAATTTCACTGTTTGATCACTATAGAGACCCTTCTTATGACTCTACAGGTGTTCCTACACTATCAACCCTAACGGTATATGACTAAGTATTCACATTTACTTAGGTTCCATTCGTTTGTTCTGTTGTAATTTAAACATTAATTCATTGATCGTAAAAACATCCATTCTGTACACATTATTCAATTCAGGCTGGGCGTCGCAGCGTTTATGTATGTAAGTAGGGCGTGCCTTATTAAATGCAACGGTGGACCTTCAATTGAATATATTTGTTGTGAGTTTGACGTATTATGTACAACTTGGTCTGTTTAAATTTGGAATTCGTATATATAAATAAACGAATTCGTATAAATTATTTATATTAATACTGAATATCTGGTAGAGTTTGAATATCAGGTAATTAAATTCATATATTCCAACGAAACATTTTTAAATAAAACAATTTGATAACAATCTAAAAATCACTCTTTTAGTATTCAAACCTTAATCCTGTAATCTGGCATCGTATCCTTTAGCCCTTATTTTGGCTGATGGTGCTGAGTTGAGTTATGACGTAATATGTGCTGAGGGTTGACCACATAAACCACTTTGGGCCGCTGACGGATCGTTGTATTTGTCATGACAAACAAGCCATCGTGGAATAGGTCTTCTCTTAATACGAATATTATCATTGGCCAGCTGGTTTATAAAATCACATTGTTCAAAGATAAAACTGAATAGAAAGGATTGTAGTTCAAATTAACTTCATTAAGTTAAAGATTTTACTATCAACTTTCTGAGAATATTCTTAAGTAAATGAATATGTAAGGGTTAATTACCTTGTTTTGAAGAAAGTAAACTGGCTACAAACATTTTCTTTCTTGTTAACTGATTAACAAATTAAAAACTGGATATTAATTAAACCTGTGAAATCGTTTTAATACACTTTTTAACATGTTACATTCAAGAGACTTGACTGTTCTGAAATTAAAACGAAAACAAAGTTAATGATCATATATCAAGCGCTTGCACGACCCTTTCCAATTACTCAAAGTTACTAACATTTCCAATTAAATCCACTTGGTTGAAAACAGTACATATATTTTTGTTTTTTTGACAGTCGCTTGTAAATGAACTTAAAAAGAAATAATTGATATGTATAACAAATAAATTTGAAGTATATCTTTGTTTGTATTGTTACACTTTACTATCTATGTGTATAATATGTAGGAGTTATATGAGGTTTTATTATATCATTATATTTGTTTGAATATAAATTAAATATGTTTACAGTTTTACCGTGTACATAATAATACATATCTTATTAATTTATTACATTGGTAGGTATAAATCTTTTTTATACCTTTTTTTAATCATCTAACGGCATGAAAGTAATTTGAAAAGCATTTTTTCTGTATTCCCTGAAAATGTTGCCTTCAGATGAAGGAGTTTATCTTTATATAATCGTGTATTAATAGTTTGGTTTTTCGTTTCTTACATATTAGTAAAAATAATATAGTTTTTTTATTAGCATAATACTTGTTTGTACAAATACAGTACAAGTAAACGTCACACAACACAAATTTATTACAATATAAGCACAAAATGCACAAATATATTACAATGCAAGTACAAAATGCACAAATATTATGGTGATCGAGTTCGGTGAACCACGCTCACCTTCCTCAGACCAGAGGATTCACAAAAGAATGGAAAATGGTGTTCAACAACTCAATTTATAGGCCTATGATCACGTGCCCCATTGGCTGGAATCGTCGAAATGGCGGCTGCTGTGATAAAAATAATATATAAAATTGTTTATTTTTTTTTTTTTTTTTTTTTTTTTTAAGGTGAACTCAAACCATTCAATTCAAAATAAATTTTATTACTTGTTCTATAAACTAGTTTGACTAATAACATAGTAATACTTTTAGTTATATTTTCAAACTCATTATTGAGAAATATCACATGGTAGTTTAAAAATATATTTGTTACCTAAATATAGTTAATTTCCATGCCCTTACCTTAATAAAGCTACAAATAACATTTTTAGATTAGTAAATCATATTTAGTTTTGAAAGATGACATCTACAAATATTGTTGACAAATTTAATATTCTTTTCACCTCGTTGTCATCCCTAAAGAACTTTATTTACGATCGCAAAGCACACTACGTATTTAATGCACTGACAGTTTTACTCACAAATGGAAGTGCTTATTTGCAAATAATGTATCAAAATAATTTGTTTTGTTTAGAATTCATTTTTGTATTTGTTTCAATTTCCCTAGTTTAATTTCAAATGAATTTAAATTATAATAGCTCTTTATATAATAATTAATTAGTTCATTAATCACAAATATACTGTATCCACTTTGCTAGAACACATGCAATAGACTTGTTATTTTCCTTTTAAAGCATACACAGTTCATCCTTACGCTATAGCATATTTAATTGTAACAACCAAAATTGTTCTACATTCCAACCCACGAGCAAAAAACGTTTTCATTGTCCAGCAAGTTGTCTAAATTACACGTCTCCGGGCAAATCTGTCAGCCCGGAGATATGTAATACATCATTTTTTGGCTGCTGTGACATGTTGTTTCTTGATACGTTTAATCATAGCTGCAAATTTACTTAAACTGTTCAATTTCTTTATATACGAAATGACATTAATATGTCATTTCACACTATATTATAAGTGGATAGTTAATGTTTAAATGTGTGGTCAAGACTAAGAAAAGTGTACACGATTTACTGATCAAATTTACAGATGGATTTATAAAGAGACTTGCATTTACTCTTGAATGGCATGATTCAACAAATACAATGTTTCAAAGAAAACATCGTGTTGCTGAGATGTGAGATAGACATAAAGTAAACACCATTTTATATACCAATATATATTCTAAATAAATACAGTTTTATAAATTTAAATTCTAACACTCCAAAGTAGGGGGAAATCTGTCATTTGCATAAGTAATATAATATGCTACTTTATAGACTACACTTTAGGTATAACCATTCTCTTCTCAATAACTGTCTGTGAAAACGTCATCCTTTAGTGTTTATTTGGTACAGTGGATCAAGACTTCACAACGGAATTCACTTTGACAACATAAGCTGATGTCATCCCAGGAAGACATCTGCTGGTTGAAATGTCTCAGCAACACATTTTCCTATAACACATTGTATGACAGAGATTTATGGTGCTTCTATCAATGTTTCCTTTGACATTAGTATATCCTGCTACTTTAAAAAATACAAACATTGAATGACTATCTATCTAAAATAATGTGTGTTTGTAATCATCTGTTGATATATGTATTTTACTTAATGAACTTATTTAATGACAAACTAAAGCATTGTTCGTTTATTTTAAGACCTAATAATGGCAGGAATAGTTAAATTGATTTTTTCGTTTATTGGGAGTCTGAAATTAAATCTTACTGAAAACTTCTAAAATTCAGTGTTAAGACTAATCATCCGATACGGCTTGACTCCACGATCCTAACATGATTTCTTGTGTTTTTAATTGAATTACGGATCATGGAACTATTGAAACTAATTGGATGAGTTTTGGCCTTGTTTGGCCTTGGTTGCTCAAATAACAATTTGAGTGTTAGCCTTGTTATTTTAATCTGTATTCATTGATATTATCATTTAATATCAAATATCTCATATAAATGTAAGGAGAATAATCATATATGATGTCAGAAATTATTGCGGAATGATTTCGTGTAAACTGATATAAAAATATTGTAGTGAAAAAAATTAGTGTTCGACATACAATTTAATGAATTGTGAGATGAGTAGAATTTGAGACTCACACCCAAAGAGGCTAAACCATATAAGAAGGCGAAACCCAAAGAGTTCTAGTTGAACTTAGTATATTATATCCATTTTGAGCCATACATTATTGATCCCATGTGGTTAAACCTTGTTATACCTTGTTTTTCGTCTGTTAGACACCCTAGTATTTCATCCAATTTCCATATCTCGACATCCCTTACTTGACAAACGTTATATGCATTTCAATTAGAATTTAAATAATACAACTTTTTTCTTTGTATTATTTAAATTGTATAGTATTTGTAAACTAAATAGTACCACTGTTTAGCTCAAAATGTATTCACTTTTCGCGTCAATGTATGCATTTAAATTATATTGAAATATTACAATTTAACTCTGGTTTTATCAGCTCTAATTTAGATCTCACATTTTTACCTAGCCGGTAAAATGAAACTCGATAGTAGATAAAAAGCTCAGGAGCCAGGCTCACTTTTCTGGCCTCTGACTGGTCGAGAGCGGTCACGTGACCGGATCCAAGATGGCGGCCGGAACCGGATCCAAGATGGCGGCCGGAACCGGATCCAAGATGGCGGCGCCCATTTCCCGCCAAATTTTTTAACCTCACTTTTCCTAACCTCAAATTCCCACCAAATTTCCTAACCTCACTTTTCCTAACCTCAAATTTCCCTCAAATTCCCAAATTTCCCTCCAAATTCCCACATCATACTATATGAAATACACTGTTAACCTTGTTATACTATATAAAATTCATTGTTAACCTAACTTTTTCCGTGTTATACTATATAAAATGCACTGTTAACCTTGTTATACTATATAAAATACAGTCTTAACCTAACTTTTTCCATGTTATACTATATAAAATTCACTGTTAACCTTGTTATACTATATAAAATTCACTTTTTTTGTCCAATATGGCGTCTTTTTCCATGTTATACTATATAAAATTCACTTTTTTGTCCAATATGGCATCTTTTTCCATGTTATAATATATAAACTTCACTTTTTTGTCCAATATGATGCCTTTTTCCATGTTATACTATATAAAATGCACTTTTTTTGTCCAATATGGCGTCTTTTTCCATATTATACTATATAAAATGCACTTTTTTGTCCAATATGGCGTCTTTTTCCATGTTATACTATATAAAATGCACTTTTTTGTCCAATATGGCGTCTTTTTCCATGTTAGACTATATAAAATGAACTTTTTTGTCCAATATGACGTCTTTCCCTCCTCAAAATTCCCTCCCAAAATTCCTCATCCAATATGGCGACCTTTCCCTTCGGGTACTTCCGGCGACCGTCGGCTACCTTTGTACACCTCGTCTGCTGGTCGGGCACGCATGCGCACCTTGTTACTCTACTCTATGTGCTCAACCCGATCGCAGCGCCCCTAGCGGCAACGTCAATCGGAGCGGACCTGGTGGCATCAGCTGTGCGTGGGTGACGCATGCGCATGGACTTGCTACTCTGTGGCAATATACACCATAACAAAGCGCGCATGCGCGGGAACTTGCTACTCTACTCATATATACACTATAACAAATTTAATATTTCATACACTATAATAAAATTAATATTTCATATACTCTATGTGCTCGACCCGATCGTAGCGCACCTGGTGGCAAAACTTAGCGCATCCTTTCGGAACATGGCGCCTTCGGAAGGGAAGTCCCCGGTGGTAATTCCCCTTCTCAAATTCGGTCTTTATACTATACAAAATGCACTCTTGCCATCTCATACTATATAAAATGCAAAAGATGGTGGCCATTTACATATGTACTATATAAAATGCTTTCGTGTACTTCCAGCAACCGTCGGCTACCTTCGTACACGTCGTCTGCTGGTCTGACGCACACCCAAATGCCACGCTCTGATTGGTTACCTCCCTACTTTACAAGTAATATTTCTCACACGTACTGTTAGACTACTTATTTAATTTAATTTTTCTCAAATTTTAACAAATACACAGTTAACATACGCTCTTAGCTTTGGGTACTCATCCATGGCTTCCTACACTGTTACCTATATCGAATCACAGTTCATCCTCAAGCCCCTACTTAACACTCTAGGCAACCCGCAATACACGTTTTAATTAAAAATCAAGGGACAGCTATTATTTATATTAATTATTTACTTCTTTTTTATTTTTATTTAATTGTTACATACGAGGCCAACTGGTGTATGGTGACCGGGCTTTATCGCTGTTATCACATCACTTGACCTCAAAGGTCAACCCGTGGCTGTTATCAATCCCACAAGCATTGTTTTACATCCCGTATGAACGATGTACGAGTCTTTGTTACTAACTAGATGAACGAGCGTAGTCTTTGTTACTAACTAAGGCTGCTGGACCCTTTGATATATGATCTATTAACAACACAGTAGTCAGGGAAACTATGACATGGAACCCAAACCCCTTAAAATTTAGTTAAAATGTCCATAAATAGGGTTATTTGTGTACAAAATATGTTATAATTCCCTAAAAGCAATAAAATTCAGTGTCATAACAACGATATTTGTCCTAAACATTAAAAATTCCTTTAAAATACTCTTATAGAAACCTTTAAAAACTTAGTTTGAGCTCAAAACAACGTACAAAACTGATGTAACACTTGTAAATTAATTGTTTAACCTATATAGCTATTTAGTTGACTCCAAACAGTTGGCAAAGTGTAAGTAGCCAATAGGAATAAATTCTCTATAATGTTCACATTTTAAGCTTGATTTTAACAAAACCTGGTGCTATTGATTCTTTGCACATTAAACAAATAAACAAATAGTTAGTTGAAATGTGTCTATTGTAGAAACTTTGGTATTAACAGTAAGAAAGTTTGGTTTCTTTTGACTATAATATACTCGATCAGAAAATGTATATACACCACTCCCAAAGACCCAAACACATGGAGAACCTAGAACACACAACATTCTTGATAGATCACCTTCCTATTCATCACATAAGACCCTTGATTATCCATCACCTATCCCTAAGACATCTGACTAACCAACTACCCACCCAATATTCTAGACTAAACACACTCTACATACAAGACCTTTGATTGACCATCTACCTACCCTACACACACAGTACTCTCGATAGACCACTCACCTCCCCATCACATAAGACATCTGATTGACCATCTACCCACCTAATATACTAGACTAACCACACTCTACACATAGTCCTCTTGACAGACCACGCACCCCTCTCGACACATAATACATTTGACCACCTACCCACCTAATATACTAGACTAACCACACCTTACATACAAGACCTTTGATTGACCACCTACCTACCCAACACACACAGTACCCTCGATAGGCCACACACCTTCCCAACACATAACACATCCGACTGACCATCTACCCACCTAATATACTAGACTAACCACACTCTACATACAAGACTTTTGATTGACCACTCACCTACTAAACACACAGACGTTTGATTAAACACCCACATACTCAACACAGAGTCATGTTGATAGACCAACCCACCTTCCCCAAACATAAAACCTTTGATAGACCAACCACACACTCTACAGACATAACTTAAAATACCATCACACTACCAAAAAGGCAGTCTCTTTATAGACCCCCATCTACTCAATACATGAGACACTTGGTTAACCACTCGCCTACCCAACACATAGTCCTCTTGATAGACCACTCACCCCTCCCGACACATAATACATTTGACAGACCACTTACTTAACATACAAGACTGACCATACACTCTACATCGAAGACGTGTGATTATCCACTCACCTACTCAATACACACAAAACACTTGTTTGATCACAACAATTTAACAAACACAACTGACGATTGACACTCCACATTCCCAAAGCATCATACTACAATGAAATAGTCCTATTGACATACCCCTACCTACCAAACATACGTACCACACAACATAAAATCATGACAACAGTCCACCCACCTACTCAACACACAACACCTCTGATAGATAATCCACCTAAACATTACATAAAACCTTACATTGACACCCAAAATTCATGGATAACCTACCTACCAAACATACGAATTGACCACATTACCAAAGCATATGAAGGACCACCTACCAAACATACGTACCACACACCATAAAATCATGACTTAACAGTCCACCCACCTACTCAACACACAACACCTCTGATAGATAATCCACCTAAACATTACATAAAACCTTACATTGACACCCAAAATTCATGGATAACCTACCTACCAAACATACGAATTGACCACATTACCAAAGCATATGAAGGACCACCTACCAAACATACGTACCACACACCATAAAATCATGACTTAACAGTCCACCCACCTACTCAACACACAACACCTCTGATAGATAATCCACCTAAACATTACATAAAACCTTACATTGACACCCAACATTCATGGATAACCTACCTACCAAACATACGAATAGACCACATTACCAAAGCATATGAAGGACCAATCACAAACATACGTACCACACACCATAAAATCATGACTTAACAGTCCACCCACCTACTCAACACACAACACCTCTGATTGATAATCCACCTAAACATTACATAAAACCTTACATTGACACCCAACATTCATGGATGACCACCTACCATACATACGTACACCATAAAACCATGACTTAACAGTCCACACGCCTACTCAAAACACAACACCTCTGATAGATAATCCACCTAACCACTACATAAAACCTATGATTGACACTCAACATTCATGGAGGACTTTTCTGATGTTTGCTAACCTAACTTTTTCTATGTTCATTTTTTTAAACCTAACTTTTTCTGTGTTCATTTTTTTAACCTAACTTTTTCTGTGTTCATTTTTTAACCTAACTTTTTCTATGTTCATTTTTTTAACCTAATTTTTTCTGTTCTCATTGTTTTCAAACCTAATTTTTTCTGTGTTCATTGTTTTTAAACCTAATTTTTTCTGTGTTCATTGTCTTTAAACCTAATTTTTTCTCATATTTTTTTAGTTGTATAGCAGAATTTCTATGAAACTACTAGCTGATTCTTATTTTCTATGTTTAGTTTGGATGTTTTCGACCAACGACTCTCATATTTCTAGAGAAAACAGAATTTTAGGAAACACTTTAGGACTTTAGCTATATTAAACCTATCTTACAGTGTAATAATGTTATTTTGAAACATGATTATATGAAGCAACAGTGTTTTTATGGTGGATGGGTAGTTCTCAAGGAGTTTTGTCTGTAGGATGAGTGGTGGGAGGAGGGTGTGTCCTAAGGAATTGTGTGTGCAGAGGTAGGCGGGTGGACTGTTAAGTCATGATTTTATGGTGTACGTATGTATGGTAGGTGGTCATCCATGAATGTTGAGTGTCAATCATAGGTTTTAAGTAGTGGTTAGGTGGATTATCTATCAGAGGTGTTGTGTTTTGAGTAGGCGTGTGGACTGTTAAGTCATGGTTTTATGGTGTACGTATGTATGGTAGGTGGTCATCCATGAATGTTGAGTGTCAATCATAGGTTTTATGTAGTGGTTAGGTGGAGTATCTATCAGAGGTGTTGTGTTTTTAGTAGGCGTGTGGACTGTTAAGTCATGGTTTTATGGTGTACGTATGTATGGTAGGTGGTCATCCATGAATGTTGAGTGTCAATCATAGGTTTTAAGTAGTGGTTAGGTGGATTATCTATCAGAGGTGTTGTGTTTTGAGTAGGCGTGTGGACTGATAAGTCATGGTTTTATGGTGTACGTATGTATGGTAGGGTGGTCATCCATGAATGTTGAGTGTCAATCATAGGTTTTATGTAGTGGTTAGGTGGATTATCTATCAGAGGTGTTGTGTTTTGAGTAGGTGTGTGGACTGTTAAGTCATGGTTTTATGGTGTACGTATGTATGGTAGGTGGTCATCCATGAATGTTGAGTGTCAATCATAGGTTTTATGTAGTGGTTAGGTGGATTATCTATCAGAGGTGTTGTGTTTTGAGTAGGCTGGTGGACTGTTAAGTCATGATTTTATGGTGTACGTATGTATGGTAGGTGGTCATCCATGAATGTTGAGTGTCAATCATAGGTTTTATGTAGTGGTTAGGTGGATTATCTATCAGAGGTGTTGTGTTTTGAGTAGGCGTGTGGGCTGTTAAGTCATGGTTTTATGGTGTACGTATGTATGGTAGGTGGTCATCCATGAATGTTGAGTGTCAATCATAGGTTTTATGTAGTGGTTAGGTGGATTATCTATCAGAGGTGTTGTGTTTTGAGTAGGTGTGTGGACCTGTTAAGTCATGGTTTTATGGTGTACGTATGTATGGTAGGTGGTCATCCATGAATGTTGAGTGTCAATCATAGGTTTTATGTAGTGGTTAGGTGGATTATCTATCAGAGGTGTTGTGTTTTGAGTAGGCGTGTGGACTGTTAAGTCATGGTTTTATGGTGTACGTATGTATGGTAGGTGGTCATCCATGACTGTTGAGTGTCAATCATAGGTTTTATGTAGTGGTCTAGGTGGATTATCTATCAGAGGTGTTGTGTTTTGAGTAGGCGTGTGGACTGTTAAGTCATGGTTTTATGGTGTACGTATGTATGGTAGGTGGTCATCCATGAATGTTGGGTGTCAATGTAAGGTTTTATGTAATGTTTAGGTGGATTATCTATCAGAGGTGTTGTGTGTTGAGTAGGTGGGTGGACTGTTAAGTCATGATTTTATGGTGTGTGGTACGTATGTTTGTGATTGGTCCTTCATATGCTTTGGTAATGTGGTCTATTCGTATGTTTGGTAGGTAGGTTATCCATGAATGTTGGGTGTCAATGTAAGGTTTTATGTAATGTTTAGGTGGATTATCTATCAGAGGTGTTGTGTGTTGAGTAGGTGGGTGGACTGTTAAGTCATGATTTTATGGTGTGTGGTACGTATGTTTGGTAGGTGGTCCTTCATATGCTTTGGTAATGTGGTCAATTCGTATGTTTGGTAGGTAGGTTTTCCATGAATTTTGGGTGTCAATGTAAGGTTTTTATGTAATGTTTAGGTGGATTATCTATCAGAGGTGTTGTGTGTTGAGTAGGTGGGTGGACTGTTAAGTCATGATTTTATGGTGTGTGGTACGTATGTTTGGTAGGTGGTCCTTCATATGCTTTGGTAATGTGGTCAATTCGTATGTTTGGTAGGTAGGTTATCCATGAATTTTGGGTGTCAATGTAAGGTTTTATGTAATGTTTAGGTGGATTATCTATCAGAGGTGTTGTGTGTTGAGTAGGTGGGTGGACTGTTGTCATGATTTTATGTTGTGTGGTACGTATGTTTGGTAGGTAGGGGTATGTCAATAGGACTATTTTCATTGTAGTATGATGCTTTGGGAATGTGGAGTGTCAATCGTCAGTTGTGTTTGTTAAATTGTTGTGATCAAACAAGTGTTTTGTGTGTATTGAGTAGGTGAGTGGATAATCAAACGTCTTCGATGTAGAGTGTATGGTCAGTCTTGTATGTTAAGTAAGTGGTCTGTCAAATGTATTATGTGTCGGGAGGGGTGAGTGGTCTATCAAGAGGACTATGTGTTGGGTAGGCGAGTGGTTAACCAAGTGTCTCATGTATTGAGTAGATGGGGGTCTATAAAGAGACTGCCTTTTTGGTAGTGTGATGGTATTTTAAGTTATGTCTGTAGAGTGTGTGGTTGGTCTATCAAAGGTTTTATGTTTGGGGAAGGTGGGTTGGTCTATCAACATGACTCTGTGTTGAGTATGTGGGTGTTTAATCAAACGTCTGTGTGTTTAGTAGGTGAGTGGTCAATCAAAAGTCTTGTATGTAGAGTGTGGTTAGTCTAGTATATTAGGTGGGTAGATGGTCAGTCGGATGTGTTATGTGTTGGGAAGGTGTGTGGCCTATCGAGGGTACTGTGTGTGTTGGGTAGGTAGGTGGTCAATCAAAGGTCTTGTATGTAAGGTGTGGTTAGTCTAGTATATTAGGTGGGTAGGTTGTCAAATGTATTATGTGTCGAGAGGGGTGCGTGGTCTGTCAAGAGGACTATGTGTAGAGTGTGGTTAGTCTAGTATATTAGGTGGGTAGATGGTCAATCAGATGTCTTATGTGATGGGGAGGTGAGTGGTCTATCGAGAGTACTGTGTGTGTAGGGTAGGTAGATGGTCAATCAAAGGTCTTGTATGTAGAGTGTGTTTAGTCTAGAATATTGGGTGGGTAGTTGGTTAGTCAGATGTCTTAGGGATAGGTGATGGATAATCAAGGGTCTTATGTGATGAATAGGAAGGTGATCTATCAAGAATGTTGTGTGTTCTAGGTTCTCCATGTGTTTGGGTCTTTGGGAGTGGTGTATATACATTTTCTGATCGAGTATATTATAGTCAAAAGAAACCAAACTTTCTTACTGTTAATACCAAAGTTTCTACAATAGACACATTTCAACTAACTATTTGTTTATTTGTTTAATGTGCAAAGAATCAATAGCACCAGGTTTTGTTAAAATCAAGCTTAAAATGTGAACATTATAGAGAATTTATTCCTATTGGCTACTTACACTTTGCCAACTGTTTGGAGTCAACTAAATAGCTATATAGGTTAAACAATTAATTTACAAGTGTTACATCAGTTTTGTACGTTGTTTTGAGCTCAAACTAAGTTTTTAAAGGTTTCTATAAGAGTATTTTAAAGGAATTTTTAATGTTTAGGACAAATATCGTTGTTATGACACTGAATTTTATTGCTTTTAGGGAATTATAACATATTTTGTACACAAATAACCCTATTTATGGACATTTTAACTAAATTTTAAGGGGTTTGGGTTCCATGTCATAGTTTCCCTGACTACTGTGCTGTTAATAGATCATATATCAAAGGGTCCAGCAGCCTTAGTTAGTAACAAAGACTACACTCGTTCATCTAGTTAGTAACAAAGACTCGTACATCGTTCATACGGGATGTAAAACAATGCTTGTGGGATGTGATAACAGCCACGGGTTGACCTTTGAGGTCAAGTGATGTGATAACAGCGATAAAGCCCGGTCACCATACACCAGTTGGCCTTGTATGTAACAATTAAATAAAAATAAAAAAGAAGTAAATAATTAATATAAATAATAGCTGTCCCTTGATTTTTAATTAAAACGTGTATTGCGGGTTGCCTAGAGTGTTAAGTAGGGGCTTGAGGATGATCTGTGATTCGATATAGGTAACAGTGTAGGAAGCCGTGGATGAGTACCCAAAGCTAAGAGCGTATGTTAACTGTGTATTTGTTAAAATTTGAGAAAAATTAAATTAAATAAGTAGTCTAACAGTACGTGTGAGAAATATTATTTGTAAAGTAGGGAGGTAACCAATCAGAGCGTGGCATTTGGGTGTGCGTCAGACCAGCAGACGACGTGTACGAAGGTAGCCGACGGTTGCTGGAAGTACACGAAAGCATTTTATATAGTACATATGTAAATGGCCACCATCTTTTGCATTTTATATAGTATGAGATGGGAAGAGTGCATTTTGTATAGTATAAAGACCGAATTTGAGAAGGGGAATTACCACCGGGGACTTCCCTTCCGAAGGCGCCATGTTCCGAAAGGATGCGCTAAGTTTTGCCACCAGGTGCGCTACGATCGGGTCGAGCATATAGAGTATATGAAATATTAATTTTATTATAGTGTATGAAATATTAAATTTGTTATAGTGTATATATGAGTAGAGTAGCAAGTTCCCGCGCATGCGCGCTTTGTTATGGTGTATATTGCCACAGAGTAGCAAGTCCATGCGCATGCGTCACCCACGCACAGCTGATGCCACCAGGTCCGCTCTGATTGACGTTGCCGCTAGGGGCGCTGCGATCGGGTTGAGCACATAGAGTAGAGTAACAAGGTGCGCATGCGTGCCCGACCAGCAGACGAGGTGTACGAAGGTAGCCGACGGTCGCCGGAAGTACCCGAAGGGAAAGGTCGCCATATTGGATGAGGAATTTTGGGAGGGAATTTTGAGGAGGGAAAGACGTCATATTGGACAAAAAAGTTCATTTTATATAGTCTAACATGGAAAAAGACGCCATATTGGACAAAAAAGTGCATTTTATATAGTATAACATGGAAAAAGACGCCATATTGGACAAAAAAGTGCATTTTATATAGTATAATATGGAAAAAGACGCCATATTGGACAAAAAAGTGCATTTTATATAGTATAACATGAAAAAAGGCATCATATTGGACAAAAAAGTGAAGTTTATATAGTATAACATAGAAAAAGATGCCATATTGGACAAAAAAGTGAATTTTATATAGTATAACATGGAAAAAGACGCCATATTGGACAAAAAAAGTGAATTTTATATAGTATAACAAGGTTAACAGTGAATTTTATATAGTATAACATGGAAAAAGTTAGGTTAAGACTGTATTTTATATAGTATAACAAGGTTAACAGTGCATTTTATATAGTATAACACGGAAAAAGTTAGGTTAACAATGAATTTTATATAGTATAACAAGGTTAACAGTGTATTTCATATAGTATGATGTGGGAATTTGGAGGGAAATTTGGGAATTTGAGGGAAATTTGAGGTTAGGAAAAGTGAGGTTAGGAAATTTGGTGGGAATTTGAGGTTAGGAAAAGTGAGGTTAGAAAATTTGGCGGGAAATGGGCGCCGCCATCTTGGATCCGGTTCCGGCCGCCATCTTGGATCCGGTCACGTGACCGCTCTCGACCAATCAGAGGCCAGAAAAGTGAGCCTGGCTCCTGAGCTTTTTATCTACTCTCGATATTATATCGGTTAGCTATGTTTTAAAATACATCAAAATGTCAATATATTTTAATGGTTATGCATAGTACATCAATAATTACTACTGATTTAATTTTAATTGAACACATAATTTCATAATGATATGAATTTTTTAATGCATGTTCTTTTTTTCTAAAAAGTCTAACACGCGTCTTTATCAAGTGATGGTTCGTGCCGATAAGAACTCAAGGTATCGCATCCCGTGCACGTAGACTATGACATACTGTACTATCTGACATAACATTGGACCAGATCAACAAGTACACCATGTATATGTCATCATCATTATGAGATTAGATAGCCTATATCATAAATTTAATTTAATGTTAATGTATACGAATCTAATTTAATGATAAAACTTAAGCCAAGCTATAAATGGAGCCCCCTTCTGAAACTCTCTATTCGTGTTTCAATCGATTCAATCCTTTTGAAGTGAATGTAAATGGCTCTCATGTGTATTGACTCACTTTTAAGCTCTTTGAAATCACGATTGCAACGAAACTAACTTTTCACTTTCATTTGATTTTAACGTTTGTTTCTTTACTTTTAGGTAACTTTTAAGGATATGTGTAATTTATTAATCTACCCTACCTGTTACTGAACAACATTTTACTGTATTACTGAACTATTGTAGCACTCATAAACCATATAGCTTATTAGTAGTAGTAAACATTAGCAAGAAAACATTTAATTATTTATGTTATTGTACTAGTTTTACATACATATTGCCCGTTAATGAAGCCAGTTATTGTGTATTAATATAAAATTAAATATGAATAACAATCAAAGTAACAACAAACACCTAGAACAACATATTAACTAATATTATAATGAATCGTGACCTCGCTCATATTCATTGGAGGCATGAGAATACAAAACTACTTAAATATGTCAAAATGAAAGAAATTATTTTAAAACTAAAATGATCTAAAACTGTGGATTCAAGCCAGGTTACAATCATTTAAATGTTATTTTATGTCTCAGTCGGATAGAGAGGGGGTGGAGAGGGAGACTTTTTAATGTGCTTATAATGAGTTTACTTAATCAAAAAATCATATTACAACTATATAATAGAGTTGTATAACGCGTGATTCATAATAAATCTAAAGTACGCATCACTTCTTTAATGTCCTACAAGGATGAAATATTGTCACTATTTTTGTTAAGGTTTTCCTTAACTGTAGTTGAGTCCATCTTAAGGGTTTATAGCAATCTGTCATTGGTAGAGAGATGGATTAATATCGCGTCATCACAGTTCACCGCATGGATATAGTCTAAATCAGATAGATGAATGGATATATCGTCACTACATTTCACCGCATAAATATGGTACGAAGCAGATAAAAACATGGATATATCGTCATCACATTTCACCCCATGAATATGGTTTAAAGCAGATTGAAATATGGATATATCTTCATCATAGTTTACCCATGAATATGGTTCAAACCAAATAGAAATATGGATATATTGGCATCATAGATTACCACATGAATATGGTTCAAAGCAGATAGAAAGAATAATATATTGTCATCTTAGTTCACCTCATCAATATGGTCTAAAGCAGATAGAAATATTGATATATCGTCATAATAGTTTAGCGCATGAATATGATTCAAAGCAGATAGACTATGGATATATCGTCATCATAGTTTAGCGCATGAATATGGTTCAAAGCAGATAGAAACATGGATATATCGTCATCATAGTTTACCGCATGAATATGGTTCAAAGCAGATAGAAAGATTAATATATCATCTTAGTTAACCGCATCAATATGGTCTAAAGCAGATAGATTGATGGATACATCTCCAGTATGGTTCACCGTATGAACATGGTTCAAAGCAGATATAAATATGGATATATCGTCATCATAGATTACCACATAAATATGGTTCAAACCAGATATAAATATGGATATATCGTCATCATAGATTACCACATAAATATGGTTCAAACCAGATAGAAATATGGATATATCGTCATCATAGTTTACCACATGAATATGGTTCAAAGTAGATTGAAAGAATAGTATATCGCCATCTTAGTTCACCGCATCAAAATGGTCTAATATGGTCTATCAAAGCAGATAGATTGATGGATATATCTCCAGTACGGTTTACCATATGAATATGGTTCAAAGCAGATAGAAATATAAATATATCGTCATCATAGTAGATAGAACTATGGATATATCGTCATCATAGTTTACCACATGAATATGTTTCAAAGCAGATAGAAATATGGATATGTAGTCATCCCTAGTTAGTTAGCAGTAAGCAAATACATTATAACTGCATGTATAAAAATATTTTTTAATCATTAAAACATAAACTAGATTTAAACACGTAATACTGACTATTCCAGTGAATAAAATAACTATAATAATGGATAGATAGGCGTTGCATGTCAATAAATATAAAATGTAAGTTAAGAACCCTAACACATAGTGAGACAGACAATGTCAAGTTTAAACTGATTGTTTTTTACAAGTTAAGACAGGCAGGACACGTTCCTTTAACACATAGTGAGACAGACAATGTCAAGTTTAAACTGATTGTTTCTCACAAGTTCAGACAGGCAGGACACGTTCCTTTAACACATAGTGAGACAGACAATGTCAAGTTTAAACTGATTGTTTCTCACAAGTTAAGACAGGCAGGACACGTTCCTTTAACAATTTAACGCTCCTTTCTTCTTCAGTTCGTTAAACTCCACCTTTAGTGTCTCATCTTGTTGAACTGTATTCATCATATATTAAAATAATCTAATGTATAAATACATAGCCACACTATAATTAATTGGGAGGCCCTATCAAATATATTTAACCTTAATATTGACCGATGTAAAGCCGATTTAACCTTAATACTGTACTTTATTAATACCACATTTAATTAAAATATAATTTTGTTTTGGATAGAAAGGCTATACAAATTTTCCTCTTATTTTATGTCTGTCCACAGTATTTAGTTTTTAACCTTTTTGTAATGTTGGTTATGCATAAGCTGTAAATAATAAGGTGCTAATGGTAGCTGTAGGAAACAACAACTATCTATCTAAATGATGACTGATCATTTTAAAAGATATTTTTTACTAACTAATGTAAAACTTATAAAGGTGATAACCTGAACGCAGTATTGCAAATTACAACTTGGTGTCCTCCAACCAATCACTTGATAATACTAATAACTCTGTCCTGGTACCCCAGGGAGCAACACAACTATGGCTAACTGTTACAGCACAACAACAAACACAATAATTAAGTTTGTATCGCTGCTATTGAGAAAATAGTATCTGATTAACGTTTCCATAAGATGATGGCTCTAAATAGTGAGAGCTTTCAAAAAAATCCGGCCTTAATTTTTAGAATACATTTAAGCGTGTGAATAATTTATTTGGATTTAATATGGATGTTATGAAAATAACTGTGTAATTTGTTTTTAAAATATGGTTAAAAGCTAAAAATAAAACTACCATCGATAAGAACTTTCAGTAATTAAACAATTACACAGTGAAAACCTGTCCGTGTTACGAGGAACTCGTATTAAAAGATCAGCAATAGTGTTTGAGTCAAACCAAATGAAAAATACAAGTAGCATGTAACAAAAGAATTTGGAAATACCATTTACATGAAGTCTTTCACACAATTTGTAATGTAGCATATTTGATCATAACAAATAATATTAGTACAAAGCTTTTCAGTAAAGCTTGTAATAAGTTTATTGTTAATTTTTAATTACTGTATTTATTAGCAACTAAACGTTTATTATATTATGTGTTACGTACAATATATTGTATCCGTTAGAACAAGTGCTAAAACAGTGTAGATACAGACATAGTTGTGTGGCCTTGATGTGTTTGAGTTCTTAAGTAACTCTTGTGTACCACTCGAAATGCAGGTTTATTTTATTTTTTGGCTGACAGTGTTTTACAGTGTATTAGTAATTATCAGTGATTGTATATTTTTTTTTTTTTTTAGTGATTTTTTACATTTTGGTTCATATTTATCACATTATATTAGTTTTAAGTAAGTAATAATTTAATAACTCTACATCTACATAGCACCTACTTTTCATGGTCACTAGTTTACTTACCGTAAAAATCTTATAAGTACAATATCCTGTTTAATAATGACATTTGGTCTTATGTAAAAACCTCATTAGAGTAATACAGCTTAATTATTCAGTTGAATTCAGTAGGTAAGAAGACTAATAATGAAAAATCTCATCATACCATTTTCTGATCTGTCGTGTTCAACATGCATTTCACTGAAAAGTGTAAGTAGCGCTGATAAATATTAATAGATAAATATTAATTTATTATATAGACAAATCAGTAAAAAACTTATATTTTCGATGTGCTACGTTAAGAGTGGATTTGTGGGATTATTATCTGGGAGAAAACTGAACCCCAATTAACTGGATATGTGTGGCCCTTTGTGGACATTGGCTCAGGGCGAATGACTATGGTGAGGGAGGAGTGTCTCAATTGAGTAACATTTACCACAAAAATTATTTAGAAAAGTAAATGTACTCGTATTAAATTTATTTAAATAAATTTTATTTAAATCGTATTAGGATTCATTAGTAATTTTGTATCATTAAATATGTTGTATTGATATCAGAAATAGTAATTATGAAAATAAACTACAGCTAGGCAAACACACAGAAGTCCACTACATTAAATAATAATTTACTTAAATCATGTATTCAACGTCGTGTCTAATTAACATAAGATACCTGTGTTACCGCAGAAAGTGAATTGTTGTGCTGAATAAGACCCCCCCCCCCCACCCACAATAAATGAGGTATGTGCAGTCCTTTGTCGGTATTGAGTTGGAAATGTTTGGTAAGGAAAAATAAACAAAAATAGAACAATAAAATAGACAAACGTTTAATACAAATATAACTCACCACCTTGTCATAGTGGTTATTGCCAATATAATCTTGTTATGACACAACGGACCCAAAATCTCATGCCTCCAAACACTCGTGTAGTTTACGACCACCTTTACATATATGTTGGATAACATAAACTAATGAAATCCTGTTTATCCTATGACACAATGGATCCAACAACTATAGCTACCCCCCCACCTCAAACGGTCGGGTGACCCACGAACACTTTTTAACACATAGGTTACTGCTGACTTATTGTTATTTACCCTACGACACAACGGAACCAAAATCTCATGTCATCAAACACTTGTACGGGTTATGATCATATTTAACACATTTGTGTTACTACTAATAGAATCCTGTTTATCCTATGACACAATGGATCCAACAACTATAGCTACCCTCCCCCCCCTCAAACGGTCGGGTGACCCACGAAAACTTTTTAACACATAGGTTACTGCTCACATAATGTTGTTTACGCTATGACACAACGGAACCAATATATCATGTCATAAAACACTTGTACGGGTTATGGTCATATTTAACACATATGTGTTACTGCTAATAGAATCATGTTTAGCCCATGACACAATGGATCCAACAACTATGGGCGAGCGACAGTGGAGCGCCTGACCTTGAGGCGCACTACTGTCGAACCCTCGCGGGTCCAGTGTGACAAGGGTTCAAAAACTAAGGGGTCTTGATATCTATGGTGAGATTGTGTTTAACTTGAGAGCAATCTAATTATAGGTAAGACATATGCTTATTAAAATAAGCATACATGTTACAGTATTTACATAAGATCCGGGTTCGATTCCCGGGTTTGTTAGCAAATTTTACACTTCAAATTGCTTTAGAAATAAAAAATGCTTCAGATATTGAAATTGTAAATATAAGCTATATTAAAATAAGCTTTTATAGTCCGATTCATTGACACATAAGTCATGTAAAAGGTGTATTGTATAAGACGTAAAATCGTGGATTGGTTGGCGTTGACGTATTCCTAAGTGCCTATTTTTCATAGTCCTTTCTATAAATCAAGGCTAAACAGATTAAACCGTCAATAATTTAATCATTTGAACAACAGCCATTAAATAATTGAAATCATTTAAACTAAGTACTGTTGATAGAACATCTGAGTGCGGTATATATTTTCAGTTTTGTAATAAAACGAAATAATACCTTTAACACATACTGTTCTATAAAATTAATTTAAATAGTATTCAGTCATCATTGAGACACATCCAATATATTATTTTCATACCAACCAATAAGTAGATGACAACTAAATATTTCAAATCTTTGAAGTCTATTGATAGCGTAAATTATCAAAAGGCATTTATTAGCAAGTGATAATGCAATATGCATGAAAATAAACTTCAAAATCAAATTAAATTATAAAATATCTTATATTGCCCTCCAGTATCAGAACATTTTTTCATCTGAACAATAAAGGCTTAATTTAATTAGATACAACTGATGAATTAGTTATTTATCTTCTTTGAAATGTAACACTAATTTTTTATTTTGAAATAAGTTACACCTTATGTTATATCAGAATATTATTATGTTTTGGAAACAAATTTATTTTATTTTATTGCTGTACATGATTCCTACCTTGCAGGTGAAATATCTGAAGCAAATAACATATTTATTTGAAAATTCTAATAATGTACACGTACATTATAGTACATTTTATTAAAGTTGTTAGAATCTATTATGTCTCATAAAACAGTAAACAAAATACAAACAACCATATAATACAATTATGCTAAATAATAAATTTAAGTTTTAGGCTTACGTACATGGTGAAGTTTTTAGCATAGATCTCAGTATATTAAAAGTAATAATTTATTCTTAAATGAAGTAACCAAACATTAAGCAAACGTTTTTCACAAGGAAAAACGATATTTTTGTTTTAAGATAAGCAATATCTTTGTTGGAAACTAGATTTAAACCACATCCGGATGGTATAATGGCCGGCAGGATGTGATGTGATGGATTCATGGAACTTTCTACCCTTTCCAGTTACCACTCTCTTGTCTTACCGCGTGGAATGCGCCATTAGGTATTACGCGTAAAATCTGTAAATCCCTGAAGGACTGCATTAGTATTACTAAGAAAAAATACCCCTCCTTCTAAACAGGATAAACACCACTAAGGACATCTTACAGATTTTTGTGGAGAGTATGTTTTGGTATTTATTAATAACAAATATTCTATATTTAATCAAAATACTATAGCTTTGATGTCAGTACCGACATTTTCAGCCATTCCTTTTAGTATAATTGTAAAATGTTAATTGGTGATAAAATAAAAATTGTTGTCCACACGACTTTTTAAGTATTTTTTCATGTTTTTATAATTTTATTTATTGTTATATTTAACATGTGTTACTGCTAATAGAATCATGTTTATCCTATGACACAATGGATCCAACAATGTTAAATTAGAGCTAGACCTACAACTATATTATAAGGAAGCAGTTCTTTTTTATTTATAACACTTCACTTTATCGAGAGTTTACTTAAGCACACCTTTGTAGCAGATAGTCCTACTACGGAGAGACTGCGGTCCGGGCTGAGTGAGTCTTATCCATAACTAAATTAGACCAAACACAAAGCCCATTTACCTAAGACTTTTACTTTTTACCAAATCTGTTAGCATAGAGAAATTACTGTGATCGTCCAAACATTTTTTAAAAGTTTGTCTAGAAGTCCATTTTTTATGGTTCTCCGAACCCAAAAAAGTGTTTTTTCGAAAAAATGTTAGTGTCTGTCCGTATGTGTGTCTGTCAGTATGCATATGCAGTTCACTGGAGACCAAACGGGTAGATACATTTTTATGAAATTTAATATGTATGTGTACTTAGCCAATATCCACAGACCATTTTTTCACTTTTTTGAAATTGTTGGGTTTTTTGTTACAGGCAAAAACCATACGAAATGGAATTTTCTCAAAAACAGCGTTAACGATTTTGATTTAATTTTCAGGAAAGATGTGAATTACAATTTACAATGTTTTAGTACAAACCACATGTCTCTAACTTGACTAGGTTTTTAGTTATTTGGGAATCAAATTGGCAATTTTTAAAGTTTTGATTTTTTCGTGTTTAATGTAGGGGAAGGTTTGTACCAATTCTTTGGAACCATTTATTTTATTTGTTTATTCTATTTATATTATTGTGCTTTATGAATGTAATTTTTTATGTAATTTTTATATTAAAAAATTATACATACATTTTGTATTATAATTTATTTATGAAGGGTTACTTCATACATAAATGTTACAGAAAATAAGATCTTTTTCCTTACACAAAGACGGGCAGTCTTTACCATAAGAAAGAACTAGAGGTCGTTTTCTCATAGCCGTAGCCAACTCCTCAGTAGCAGCTATAAGTAGAATATAACAACGTAATATCTTTCTAAATATGTTGTAATAAAAACAGCATTTATCTTAAAGGATTTTAGGTAATTAAGGATGGGACTGGCCCTGCCATCGCCATCGTGAACTGGAGAACTAACTACTCAATAAACTAACCTTACACACATTCGGCACACTATTTGATGTAACCTCTATTTCTTTCTTCTATGTGCATTACGAGATAATATTTTTCTAATCATTTCACTATTTTTACTTTTTTTTAACTATTAATAAATTGGTTTTTCATTTTACATTATTTAATCGATTTATGTCAAACCATACTATAAGACTCACTCACAAAGCACAGGAAACTTTTCGCCAATTATCTTTCTTCAGTAATCCACAAATTTCAACCAATACCTTTTTACTTTTTCCAGTTTTCGTATGAATGCCTTTCTACAAGAAAAACAAGACACAAAACGCATAAAAGTAAAAGATGTTTTCTTTATAAATGTAATTAGTAACGTTCTTTGTGTTTTATTAAGACATTACGGATACCAAAGTTGTTTCCAGGTTTTATAGAAAGTAATCTTGGCCTACAAAAGATTTCCCTCTCGTTAACTCTTATAAGTGTATAACTTACAAAGTGGGGTTAATTAAAATCTGAGAAAAGAGACAAACTCTTAAACATTATTTTCTGTGCTCTTCTTTGAGCATTAACGCATTAAATTGAAAAGAATATTAAAGCTTCTCATATTACAATTTTACAACATTTCTTAATGACACAAAATGTACGCACATTTCAAACCGTCAGAGGTTACGCCAACTGCAGAGGTTCATGTTTTAAGAAAAAAAATTACGTTTGTTTATTATATCAACACTCGTATACACTTGAGAATAATCAAGTGTTTCAAAGCTTAACTAACTGAATTACACTTATTAATCAAAATATATAATGACCTGATTCTATGCGGAGGGTACGCATGTAGAAATCTACCGCATTAATTTTGTTTGTAAAATGAATATTATTGAGATGCTTTCTCTGATTTATAGTATGTAATAATAAATCCGAAGTAGTCCAATATAAGCATACAAAATGCAAAGGTAAATCTAAAGTATCTTCTTATCACTTGAACCCCATTGTAGTTCTAAAGATATTATAAAGTATTGTTTCACATACTGCACTATTTTTAAAAGTGCTACATAGTTTTCTCGATTATATCTCTAAATAACTTTTATTGTATAGTTTCCCAACAAAAACGGACAAATTAATGTTACGGATAAACTATAGACACATTTAATTTCGTTTTTTTCTTAATATAAATATGTAAAGTTATTAAATATGTTTTATTATTTAGTATATGTATAGGTCAATGTATATTAATTCATTATTTTCGAATTGTTCATTCTAATTGCTTAATATTTCAGAACGTTTGGGCCACACAAATGTCCTGTATCCAAATAGTTTTATAGTTGTTTTTTAACATTGGCATACTTTTAACTTAATAAATGTTATTTAATTTCGAATGGTGGAAATTCTTTTTTGAAATCAATGTACCTATTGTACCGTGCCTCAGTGTTGCGGTCTCTCTCTCTCTCTCTTAGTGGGTGTGTGTTGCGTTGGTAGTTGGTTTTGTTCTGCCATAACTTTTGTCTCTCGTTGCCTTAGGCTGGGTTGGCAGCGCTAGTGGCTATTAGTCTTTTGCTACTTTGTGTTCAATTTAGACAGCAGGCTAACCTCCTAGGAATACTTGTAGGGGTGGGGAGACTCACCATACCATGATACTCCACCAGGAGCAGGTGAAGATGGCCTGAGACACAGTGAGGCTCGCCTTCTACTGTCTAGACAACTCAGGCTAAAAGCTTTACCTAAGTTCTATTTGTCCCTTTCCTAACCCTCCTAACTACTTTTAAGTTTTATTCTCAAAGAACGAAGTTCTTAGAGTGTTTGCTGACCTTTTAACTTTCAAATCGGAACCATCAAGTGTAATTCTTAACTTTCCCAATTGTAATTTTTATTTATTTCTTTCATTATGTTTTATTTTATAAATTTTACAACCTCTAGTTTTGTGTCTGAGGCTCTGGTCAGTTATATTTCATTTAAACTTTGTCGATTTTTTTGTTAAATTTGTATTTTGTTGTCTTTTTAGATTAATCTTTTCTACACACGAATGTATACCACGTTTTGTAAAGGAGACCCTAAGAGTCATATATTGTTGTATTTGTATTATTCAATTTGTTAATCTCAATCTTATTCAATTTGTTAAAATTAACTTATATTTTGATTTTATCTCAGGAAAACTCATTTTTTATTTATAATTTTTAAATTTCTTCTCTACAATTATCAATTTGTTACCGAATAAGTATTTATTATTTCTCTCTAACTGGTGTATTATCTTCTACCAAACGTAGGGCTAAGTGTTGTGCTAGGTTGGGTTTCACTATTTGCAGGCTTAAATAAATGTATTACAATCTTTATATATTTTAACTGAGACTCTTTGAAATATACATAGAGTAATTAAAAGACTATAATAGTTGATAAACCATGAATTGGGAATATTTTGTAATACGTAAGATGCAACTAAAAGGCATTGTATTATTTTTATTTTTTATTAGGCGTATTAGTTTATAATTTTATTTTCAGCTTTATTGTCCTCCAGTCTTTTTAAATGTATATATCAATATCTCTTTAGAACATAACAGTCCTACAATTTATTTATCTGTTTCCAAGCTACAAATTATTTCGTATGGATATATAAATGTATATGAAAATATTTATCCGTATTTTTCTAATAATTACGTTTATAAATGACAATAATGTTAAATAATTGAATTTAGCTTACATATCATTAACTAAATAGCTTTAACTGTACTTTATTTTAAGTTTAACAATTTAGAATGAACGACCACAGTATTTCACACAGCATTTTTATTCGGCCCTCCGGATGTGTTTTCATTGTCCAGCGAGGCCTCCATATTGCATGGCTGGTGATCTGTCAGCTAGAACATTATTTATCTAGTGACAGAGTGTTTCTCAGTTCCATTTTCTTTTTCATAACATAATATATATACATATACCGCCTGTGTATTTCAATACAGTTATTGTAATATGATTTTAAGGGTATATTAAATATAGATAAATAGTTACATCCGCATATATCCTTACAATCCAATGCTGAAATAAATGGTTTTTCTAAATTTTAATATAAATTTCGTATTCAATCAGGCGTCTTCACTTTACAGGATGGGTATTTGGTATTTTTTTATTCAATACATGCACTTATCAAAGCATTTTATAAATATCTATCACCTTAGAAGTGATATTTTAGCCGAGCTCTATAAGATTACAAACATTTATATTCCTGATTACTTCTCTTTATTTTGTCTAAACTTGTATAGATTTGATTGAGCTATGTAAGTAACAAATGGAGAACGCCTTCAATTAGTGAATGCAATATACATACGACATTTTTGTTGCCTATATATGTGATTTCACGGCACCGATATTGTTATGCTCTGAAGCCATAGCAGAGCCTGAGTTTAATACGAACAATATCTAATCTATCGAAATACGTTTGTTTGAACAATATGTTCTTATTTAGGGATTAAGATAAATGTGAATAACATGTTGCTCTCATGTTGCTTAGTGTTGTAAATAAATATTTTAATTCCAACATTTCAACACTACGTGTCCGATGTTACAAATAGATACTTAGATAGGCCTACTCTCCGTTTTAATAATTGTACTCGTATTATTGTTATCAACAAACAAAATAATTCAGTTTTTTTACGATTAGAAATTCAAATCTTTTACTAGTGTTTATTGAGACATTTTTTCACCAAAAAATTATAAATTCTAATTTGGTATGTCTAATCATTCCAGATGCTGTATTCTTATAATATTCCAGAACTTTATAATTCGTGTTATTTACAATTACATAAAATAACAACTACATGATTAAGACTTGAATTTAAAATTTCTCAACAAAAGGTTGAAAATATATAAAATCATGAAAGAGCTTTCTATATCAACTGATAAATACTGTTCGAACTTAGCTTTGCGAAAACTCTTTGTGGGTGAAAGCATAAATCCCAGTATAAAATATTGTTTCACTACTGGGGTTTTTTACACCAGATTCTAATATTTCCTCATATAATATTTTGTCACTAGACAATTTATTACCTTGTGTAAATGTACCGGACTGTAATTCCATACATTCATTACTTTTTTTTAGTTTTAAATAAAAGCCATATCATTATTTTAAATTTAAAATACACGTATTTTCATTTACATAATACCGTGATCTTTAAGGCATTGCTTATTTTATAATAAATAATTTTAGTATATATAGACTACTGAGTAAGTCGTTTTAATCAATTTGGGGTAAGTTTATCTAGTAAATGGTTTGGCTTTGGAAACCTAATATTAAAATAAAAAATAATCAGCCTGTTGAATTTAATTTTACTATAAACATTATTTTATTTTTTAACTTAATCAATTAATGTATATTTGTTAAAACCCAGTTTAAATAATTTCCAGATAGAAAATTTTGTCATTCGTATTGACAGATTTGCACTATACATTGCAATATTTAAATTCTAAATATATTAATTTGTTTAGTTGCTCCAGACATCCCAGATGGTTAACACAATATATGGTAGTGACCATTGTGAATTGTCATACTGCACGCGCCCGGACTGCCCTTACCTGGCTCTCCACCAACTGCCTTGGATGGAGTTCTGTTCAACATCCTATTTCACTCTCACGATACAACTGTCCTGAGTGGGTGTCACCGTCTGGCGTTTGCCTTCCGCAGAAAGTTATAAATTGCACAGATGTACTGGTCCGTTCTGTTGTCGCTGTTAGTCAAGCATCTCTAGGCATTGTATTCAGGTGGCTAAACACGCCAACAATATTTATGTCAACTTTATACTCATATACATAAGATTACATTAAATAATTAACATAAAACTATATTTTTTTAATGTTGGCCAATCGACCCACCAGTCTGCAGCCAGTGCTAAAACAAATGTGCCAGTTGTAACATAACATAGGGATATAAAGTTAAAACATTTAGCACGCTATTAGCAAAGAAAATACTGACTTTTCAGAAAACTACCATAACATGTCTTCATTAGTGATGGAACATTTACATAAATTAACATGGGAGTTATTTATAATGCTATTCTGTTATTTCTAAGCTGTCCTAAATTAGTACGATAAATTCTGGGAAATTTAAAAGATCTCACTTTCATCATCTACACAAGTTGATTTAACTACTATATTTCACTAATTTAGTAAATGTAAGGTTATTCTTATTACGATAGCTGTTTACATACTTTACATGCTTTGTTTCACATAGTACGCAATACTTCATTGAGTTCACAGCACATTTATTATTTTAACGAGTTTCTTTGTATTCTGTTTGAAAAATTCAGCCGCCAAAGGGCATCATTAAAATTCGGCCGTTTCTCATCCACGATAGTGTAATAATACAAGTCATTACTATGCTTTCATTAATTACAACCTGTTGTACTTAAAAAAATAATTTGTACAGTTCTAATTTGGTGGTTTATATTAACAATACTATATATAAATTGTTATTGTTCATATATATGATTTGATCTACAAGATAATTCATCAATTTATAATTTTATAATGCAACAGTCTACTTATACTTACTGCTTATTGCTTCCATTATATTAAATTTTAATTGTCTACATGTTTCTACGCTCTTCTCATTAAATAAATTAATAATAATATGTTTGAAAGTTGAATGTCTATATTAGGTTTATAATTGACCAAAGTATTGTAAAACTTTTTGAAAAATATGATAAGATAAAACCTTATTTAACAATTAAGCCTACTTATGTATTCAGTGCCTTAATAATTTAAGATTTAATTTAAATTTGTGATTATTGAAAACATGTGTTTATAATATCAGACAAGAAATAAACTAATGTACAATTTGCTTTTCAAAGTATTTATTGTAACTTTACCTTACCGTATGCAACTTATTCATACAATCTCAGACCCAACAAATATAATTAAAATTAGGAGCATATAATACTGAATTATATTTTATTTGCTTAGCTTGTTTTTCCTAAATTTTGTTTTTATCTTTATTTTTAGTATAACCTGATTTGTCCTATAAATGGTGAAATTTCCACTTAAGACTAGTTATTAATTAAACTAAGTATATAAGTTATAGTTAATAGGCTAACTAACTTTATAAATTATGTAACTACTTTAGCCTAGTTACAAACACATTTTCAGCAACAGTTCCTCTCTGTACATAATTACATTAATAAGTCAGAGCATAACAAGTTAACATTATTAAACACCCACTTCTCAAGAGACTTTTTTACTATTATTTTTCATTCCCTGTGAAATATTTTATCATTGAATATAATTAGTATGCAAATTTATACACAATGTAACATTGTAAATTTCAAATTATATGCACATTATAACACAAATTTTACAATGGTATGTACAACTTGAAATGGTTTTATTATTTGTTAAAACTATTATTACACTCTACACTGCAAACTGAAACGTTAATAGCATGTATTTTGTACATTTGTTGTTCGTATTTTATGTGGACGGATTCATGGTCATGTGTTGGAGAGGTAGGCACATGCGAATAATATATCAACAACAACAATATAATATATACTATTGTGTTACCTACCCATAGTCGTATGTCATGTATGATACTTTGTTTGTGGTGGTGTTGGATATAGCATGGAACATGGGACCCTAAACATATGTGCAGGCATATGTCACAGACGACCACAATGTGATAGTTAACATTCCTCTCGGCCTTTGTGCTATTTATGTATCCGTCTGTCAAAAGTGTATATAAGTTATTTAAGATTATGTAGGTAGTTTTATAGTTCCTCTTTAAGAGAACTTTAAGTGGATTAGTCCACTTATCAACTTATCGCAAGGGATATTACTACCACTCTAAAGTGTAACTTGAAATACCTTTCAGCCTAAGGTTAAAGTCATGACCTAAAGGGAAAAACATCAAAGATCTTTACATTTCAATTTATAAAGTGCTATACAGGAAGCAGATCAATTTGACCGTTTGACTCTCTTGAGGGTCTGGAATTGTAACTGGATAAAATAGCGTTAGAGGTTTTCACTTTGAATGAACTCAACTTTGTAAATACTTCTTGGTTTTAGACACACATACATGTAGATCCTAAGGTAGTCCAAGGCTTGTTTAATTTTGTTAACAGTGCGATTTAAAATATTTTAATTCAGATTTTAATTTACATTTTTACAGTGGTAGATAGGCTAAAATTGATACTGTCTAAATATTCAGAAATAATATTTTATATTATATTGCAACAAAACTATATTCTTTAGGAAAATATATTTAATTTATCTAACAGTTAGAATCCATATAAATATAATTTTCCTGTTTCAGCAAAAAGTTGGTTAGTACTCAAAAGTTTCCAAGTATTGCGGATGGAAAATATTTATAAAAATGTCTATATAAAATATTAACATTTAATGAACAGAACTATTTCCGAGTGTCCAGTTTTGAGGATTACTAAACTACAACTAAAGTTGGACTACTGCCAAACAAATAACCCTTTTGTTTGTTTGCTTTTCATTGTGAACCTTTGAGTTATACACATAACAATAGAGTTAGTTAAAATGAAACTTTTAGTTCTCAACGAGTTTTAATTCCATTTCTTTCACCCACATATTGACCAAATTTTCCTGTTTAAAATATTTTGTTTTTCAAACTTTCGTACATAACCATATTTTATATGATTTAGTTTATCAAAAATCATCTGTTATCAAATAATGAATAAAATGACTAAAACATTACATTTTCCTGATTGTATTCGAAGGACATTGTTTGATTGCATGTGACGTGTATACGACTCGGCTGTATCCAATTAAAAGTAGGCAAAGATAGGGAACTCTTTGTTTTGCAGTTATCCAATTTGAATGCAGACTTTGCGAAAGGAGTTTCTAAAAACACAATGTCCTAACAAACTATTGGCAGTGTTTGGACGTGACCGGTTGGAAACGTAGTTACCATTCCGGCCCCAGGAAGATAAATACACGGAGTTTCTGAAGTAATCCCACAATTTAAACACCAAAGACAGCTTGTTAAGTTTTATTTCATTTCTTCTCAAAGCATTTCATGGAAGTTTACTTGAATGAATTACATATTTACACAAGAAAGTTAATTGATTTTTATTCAAATCATTAATTGTAAAGTTGCGTAGAGATTGTTACTTGCAATAGTGTTTAAACATTTTTAGTTTCATTAAAGATGGGAGCATGTGATTATAGAAATCCTAACAAAAAAGGTTACATGAAACTAAATTTTACGTGAATATTACCTAATTAAATTATAATAAATTATTCATTACTGACCTCAGTTTGTAAATCAAGTTTTCCCTTTTTTCGAGGTTTTCATAGTGTCAGTAAATTACTTTTTAGCTCATTAGTCAGATCAAGGTTAGAATTAGGGTCAGTAGTATGGAATTTCCATCAATGTTTCATACAATTAAAAAATATTCCAGAGAAATGTCTCCAACTTTTGTATTTTAAGGAGTTTGGACATTATACTACAATATTCCGCCACAGTGAGTTGTTATCACTGAACTAGATTCACTTGATAAGCGACGGCAAGTGGCTGTGATGGTGTCCCTGCATTGGCTGGTGGGTGGCGCCCTGGATTGAAGGGCTTTCTTGTGCTAAGTCTAGTTGAAGTGCCTCGACACGATTCTCGTTGTCGCTTCATATTCTCACCTCAATGTTCTAAGACTAACCTTGGTGTGAACTCCCCGATAAATTAAATATTAAGATGTATATTTATTTAGAAACATCAAAGGAGTTAGATTTACATATACAATCATTAAATTACAATTCATATACAATCATCACATTACATTACAAATACAATCATTACATATAATCAATTTACATTACAATCAAAGATTGTTTCGCAAATATATACTACATTTCCTCACTGACTAAATATTTACTTTAAAGGGTAATTTTAATAAATTTTAAATGATGTCATGATCATTAAATTGTTAATTATATATTTTTTATATATTAATATTCATTATTGTTCTTTTTTTTAATATTGTCATTTGATTGATTTGAGATATTTTGTTATTTATTACTTGTATGATTGTTGTGTTCACGAAGATAATGCTTTTTATTAAATGCATTAGCATTCAATAGTGCATTCAATAGCATAGTGCCAATTTTATTATTTTCTAAATCATTGCATTCGTTCAACAGTTTATAATTCAAACACATCTACTTAATGATGACTTTGATGCAATTGATTGTAGAATATCAATCCTTAAAGTCTTCATTACAACAGCAATCAGAATGTATTATAAAATATTGTTGAGAAATATAATCCATATATACCAGACGGCTTGAATTAATACTTTTTGAAGACAAACAAATAACAGCAAACAGCAATAAACCACTAAATTTACTGGGGAATTCCGTTAAAGCAGCTAGATATATTTTTGTTGCCAATCAGCAATACAATTATTATTTTTTTCTTTTTTTTTCTTATGATATTAATTTTATTTATCATAGTTTCATAAGCCTCATCTAGGCAATTAAAGTGTTGTAGATTTATTTTGGAGATTTTGGCGTCAGTCTCAACCACCATATGGGTCCGCTTAATGGTTGCCACTTCTAGGAAGATAGAGGTTTACGGCCAGGGCTCGGGGGAGAGACTGGAATTTAATGGATTACCAAAAATCATGCCAGTTTCATATCGTTCTGATTCAAAAATAATCTGGGTTCAACAATTCCGTTATTTACCCTTGATATAAGGTTCACAAATTTAATTAGTAATAAGGCTACTTTTGTTTATCCACACTCACAATAAAAATCACATTCAATCGTACTTCACACCTGTGGAGACCTCCACAGTCAAACTATCATCAAATGTGTCAAACTTCATTATTTGTGAGTAATGCAATATACTGATAACGTCGGCATCTTGTACAATGTCCACTCGCTAAACAGATTACGAGTCTTTAATATATAGCTCACCTGACCACTGAATATGTTGTATTTTATACACTGTAGTATTTCGGTTTAAGTTAGACCAAATTAAATAAATTATATATTCAAATGATTTTTAATTATTTTTTTAATAGTAGCTTTATCAGTTAAATACTCTACTAATACAATATATTCTACCAGTTTGAAGGCTACTAAAATGTCAACAAAAAATATGTAACTTATGCTGTAAATTATGTGGCTTTAAAACTAGTAAAAACTCAATCCCACCAATTACCCAGTTTGTTTTCTTCAGATCTTTGTCTTATTGTTTCGTGAGAGCAGTAGAGCCTTTATGAGCCGCACCATCCATTCTTTATAAATGCGATATTCGGTAGATTTTACACTGGGAACATAATAAAGGTATAACGTGCAATATATAATTGTATTATATCAAATGTATATATTATTTCATACATATAAATAACATATTTCAACAATACCTCGTCTCAAAAACAAGATTTTAGAAATGAGTCCATTATCACAATCATTGACAATAACAAATAATAACTCAATCGGAATGCTGACACGGGACACTGTCACTATAAAGGGTGTCTCGATTTGTTCAAGGGAGTAACGTGAGTCATCTGTCAGAAGGGGGAGATAACTAACAGCACTGTTGTCCAATTTACTTTATTGGTTCTCCTCGAACACCTAACTCCGTATTTGTGTCGATATATACGTATAAATTAGTGCAGCAGATAACCACTAAATTTGTTATGTATATTATCAAACAAGGCATTTTAGTAGGCTTATAAAAACCCCATTAAAATAATGAAATGTTGTTTTCTATGTTTCAAATATTATGATTTTAAATTATCTGAAAATTAACAAGATTATCACTGACCAAGCCATCAACTCAAATATTTTTTTGAGATTATAACAGTTTGATAAATTCTAATATATATATAAGATCACTGCCTTTCTCCAACTGGTCAATTGCCTAAATCTAGCTGTTCGTATAATCCATACAATATATTTACTCATATTATGTTCTTATTTATGGAATAAGAATGTAGTATGGTCTGCAAATCATTATAAAAGTCAATTTTGTTAGTTTTTAAGATAATTTAAACTTAATTACAAATCTCTTTCTAATACAAAACTTGTATAAAATATCAGCAAAAACATTATTTCGTTATATCCAGACAGATCTATCAGACAGATCTACTACCTTTATTGATGTCAGTTGCTGACTACTCAATTGTACTTTTCAATAATGCATTTTCAATGTAAGTTATTCAACACATTTCATAAGGATATACTGGGCACGCCAGGTGTCCAATGATACAGTGCCGGCAAAAAGTTTAGGGACACCCCTAAATTTATATATTTTTGCTGTTGTCCTTAAACTTTCTGCCAATTATATATATATTAGTAACTTATCAATAAATTGGGCATGAAAAGTTACGATTTTCCTGAAATTTTCATTCATTTACAAGTAAGGGTTAGGAAATTATAAAATTTTTTCCCATTTTAAAATTTTTGAGGATACCCCTGTTTTTTCTAATTAAAAATGTAAAATAAAAAATACACATCTGATTCAAATGATACTTTGTACACGTATTTAGCATTAAATTTACAATGTAAATATGAATTATTTATTATTTACAAAAAATCACCTCTCATTTGGTACCAGGTCAACTTTGCTTTAGATTTTCAGATTTTTCAGCATAAAATTCTCACATTTCAATAGCGAATATCTAGTTGTGGATTTGAATGTCAGTGGAATCGTACATTTTACTTGGTAGGCACTTTAGCAAAGGACTGATGTTTGGCGGGTGGCTAGTACAACAGTAGCCACCGACTCTGAGAGGGGGAGCTTTCTCCCCAACTTGCTACATCCCCTCCTTCGCGCATCCAGAGTTTCTTCACTCGCCTCACGGCCTGTACCGTTGTGTTCCTCGCGTCATGGTGGAGCGGGGGGTCATGTGCGCACGAATCTGTTGTTGTTCAGACGTTCCTCAGTAGTGCTGACATAACCCTACTTGTTAAGTGCGCTTTTCTAGTGTTGATTTCTAAAAATCATAGGTCATTCATCTGTGACTGTTGAAGTTAGATGGCAAATTGTTGGTATGCATAAAACCGGCATGACGTACAGAGCAATTGGACATGCATTGAACGTTTCTAAGACTTGTGTTAAGAACACTGTGAATAGATTTAAGAAGACAGGTACTGTCATCGATGCGCCTAGAAGCGGACGTCCCCGTAAGACGACACTTCGCCAAGATCACAAGCTGCTTAAGATAAGTAAACAAAACCGACAGGTAAGTGCCCCTGACATTTTAAGCGTGATAAAGAGAGATGATCCAACCTTTGATATTTCCGTTCGATCTGTTTCTAATAGACTTCAGGAAAAAGGTATGAATTCCTATTTTGCCATCCGAAAACCTCTGTTGAACCCTCTAGCCCAAAAAAGGCGTAAGATCTAGTGCCGTGAGCGACGTAATTGGTTAAAGGAGGCCTGGTGAAGGATCATCTTTTCCGATGAAAGTTTGAGCTCTTTCCACGAAGGAAAATTCGAGTACGACGAACCAAAACCGAAAACTTTTTGCCGGCATGTGTTGCCCCTGCCGTGCAACAAGGTGGGGATGCCATCATGGTCTGGGGTTGTATAACCTCTGAGGGGCCGGGAGAACTTTTTATGGTTGAAGGCTCAGTCAACAGCACATCTTACTGCAAGATCATGGAAGAGGTCATGCTTCCCTCAGCTGCAAGGTTGCTTGGTGAAAATTTCATTTTTCAGCAAGACAATGCCCCCTGCCATAAATCCCATTAAACCATGGCATGGTTTCATGATCAAGATGTGGAAATTCTTCCTTGGCCAGCCCGAAGCCCTGATTTAAATCCCGTTGAAAACATATGGAATACTATGGGTATGCGGTTGGCCAAAAAGAAGCCTACCAACAATAATGAGCTCTAGCTAATGATCGCTCAACTCTGGAAAGACATCAGCAAGGAAGAGTGCAGAAAGCTTATCGACACGATGCCAGACCGTGTAAAAAGCTGCTACAAGGCCAAAGGCGGGCCAATAGACTATTAAGTTCTTAATTTCTTGTTTTTTCTCAAATTTTCAATTTGACTTTCATTTTTTGTATAAATAAATTGACTTGAAGCTAAAAGTTGTACTTTTTTCGCCTGTCCCTAAACTTTTTGTCGGCACTGTATACTGGGCACGCCAGGTGTCCAATGATATACTGGGCACGCCAGGTGTCCAATGATATACTGGGCACGCCAGGTGTCCAATGATATACTGGGCACGCCAGGTGTCCAACGATATACTGGGCACGCCAGGTGTCCAACGATATACTGGGCACGCCAGGTGTCCAATGATATACTGGGAACGCCAGGTATCCAATGATATACTGGACACGCCAGGTGTCCAATGATATACTGGGCACGCCAGGTGTCCAACGATTTACTGGGCACGCCAGGTGTCCAATGATATACTGGGCATGTCAGGTGTCCAATGATATACTGGGCACGCCAGGTGTCCAAAGAATTTCCCTAGCATACTTACTACTAATAGAATTAATGTCCCACATGCATTGTTTATAGACCCTTTGATTGCAGTATAGTGCAGTACGTATTGGTCTAGTGAAAGTCCCACATACATTGTTTATAGACCTCTTTATTGCAGTATTGGTACGTATTGGTCTAGTGAGTGTCCCACATACATTGTTTATAGACCTCTTTATTGCAGTATAGTGCAGTACGTATTGGTCTAGTGAATGTCCCACATACATTGTTTATAAACCTCTTTATTGCCGTATAGTGCAGTACGTATTGGTCTAGTGAATGTCTCACATACATTGTTTATAGACCTCTTTATTGCCGTATAGTGTAATACGTATTGGTCTAGTGAATGTCCCACATGCATTGTTTATAGACCTCTTTATTGCCGTATAGTGCAATACGTATTGGTCTAGTTAATGTCCCACATACATTGTTTATAGACCTCTTTATTGCCGTATAGTGCAGTACGTATTGGTCTAGTGAACGTCCCACATACATTGTTTATAGACCTCTTTATTGCCGTATAGTGCAGTACGCATTGGTCTAGTGAATGTCCCACATACATTGTTTATAAACCTCTTTATTGCCGTATAGTGCAGTACGTTTTGGTCTAGTGAATGTCTCACATACATTGTTTATAGACCTCTTTATTGCCGTATAGTGTAATACGTATTGGTCTAGTGAATGTCCCACATGCATTGTTTATAGACCTCTTTATTGCCGTATAGTGCAATACGTATTGGTCTAGTTATTGGTCCCACATACATTGTTTATAGACCTCTTTATTGCCGTATAGTGCAGTACGTATTGGTCTAGTGAACGTCCCACATACATTGTTTATAGACCTCTTTATTGCCGTATAGTGCAGTACGCATTGGTCTAGTGAATGTCCCACATACATTGTTTATAAACCTCTTTATTGCCGTATAGTGCAGTACGTTTTGGTCTAGTGAATGTCTCACATACATTGTTTATAGACCTCTTTATTGCAGTATAGTGCAGTACGTATTGGTCTAGTGAATGTCCCACATGCATTGTATATAGACCGCTTGATTGTAGTATAGTGCAGTACGTATTGGTCTAGTGAATATCTCACATACATTGTTTATAGACCTCTTTTTTGCAGTATAGTGCAGTACGTATTGGTCCAGTGAATGTCCCTCATGCATTGTTTATAGACCGCTTGATTGCAGTATAGTGCAGTACGTATTGGTCCAGTGAATGTCCCTCATGCATTGTTTATAGACCGCTTGATTGCAGTATAGTGCAGTACGTATTGGTCCAGTGAATGTCCCTCATGCATTGTTTATAGACCGCTTGATTGCAGTATAGTGCAGTACGTATTGGTCCAGTGAATGTCCCTCATGCATTGTTTATAGACCGCTTGATTGCAGTATAGTGCAGTACGTATTGGTCCAGTGAATGTCCCTCATGCATTGTTTATAGACCGCTTGATTGCAGTATAGTGCAGTACGTATTGGTCCAGTGAATGTCCCTCATGCATTGTTTATAGACCGCTTGATTGCAGTATAGTGCAGTACGTATTGGTCCAGTGAATGTCCCTCATGCATTGTTTATAGACCGCTTGATTGCAGTATAGTGCAGTACGTATTGGTCCAGTGAATGTCCCTCATGCATTGTTTATAGACCGCTTGATTGCAGTATAGTGCAGTACGTATTGGTCTAGTGAACCTTTATCGAGTAAAACTATTATCCCCAACGTTTTAGGCGATATTTTTCAACACTTAAGTGCATTGTTGTCTGTATCCACTTGTGTTGTTTACGTATCATATCGGATATTTCTAGTGCTTTTTAAATTTGCCATATTTTTTGTGTTAAATGTGAATATACGTAGACCCAATGTATTAAATTGCCAAAATATAAATATTTATTTAATAGCGCCTACTGTAACATAAAATTTACAAATGATGAATATAAACATTTAAATTATTTATAATGTTGTTTATAAATAGATCTCCTTGGTATTTAGGAATAACTAAAACGTTACTAGCACACTTTTAAATATATAAAGAATATAATTAACTAATTCTAGATACGTTTAACAGCAAATCGTATTTCATGTTTTGAATATCCTTGTTTATTTCAAAAGTTTTAGAAATGTAAATATGCTTTTAAATATATTAATTTAATCTGTTCCAGTAACTAAAAGTGCTAATTTTATCAGATTGTGAAATTTTATTTGGTACAACATTTTTAACTAAGACAAAATTAATGTCTGAAGTCCTTTTTGTTAATTTAAGAAAACGCTTGTGCTAGTTAAAATTAAAAAAAATAATGTTTGTAGATGTTTTAGTACTGTTTTAATTCTCAACTTGCATCATAGAGACACAGATGAATCTTAACTTGCATCATAGAGACACAGATGAATCTTAACTTGCATCATAGAGACACAGATGAATCTCAACTTGCATCATAGAGACACAGATGAATCTTAACCCATTATTGTATCTTAAACCACTTATTGTTTTAATTCTCAACTTGCATCATAGAGACACAGATGAATCTTAACCCATTACTGTATCTTAAACCACTTATTGTTTTAATTCTCAACTTGCATCATAGAGACACAGATGAATCTTAACCCATTATTGTATCTTAAACCACTTATTGTTTTAATTCTCAACTTGCATCATAGAGACACAGATGAATCTTAACCCATTATTGTATCTTAAACCACTTATTGTTTTAATTCTCAACTTGCATCATAGAGACACAGATGAATCTTAACCCATTATTGTATCTTAAACCACTTATTGTTTTAATTCTCAACTTGCATCATAGAGACACAGATGAATCTTAACCCATTATTGTATCTTAAACCACTTATTGTTTTAATTCTCAACTTGCATCATAGAGACACAGATGAATCTTAACCCATTATTGTATCTTAAACCACTTATTGTTTTAATTCTCAACTTGCATCATAGAGACACAGATGAATCTTAACCCATTATTGTATCTTAAACCACTTATTGTTTTAATTCTCAACTTGCATCATAGAGACACAGATGAATCTTAACCCATTATTGTATCTTAAACCACTTATTGTTTTAATTCTCAACTTGCATCATAGAGACACAGATGAATCTTAACCCATTATTGTATCTTAAACCACTTATTGTTTTAATTCTCAACTTGCATCATAGAGACACAGATGAATCTTAACCCATTATTGTATCTTAAACCACTTATTGTTTTAATTCTCAACTTGCATCATAGAGACACAGATGAATCTTAACCCATTATTGTATCTTAAACCACTTATTGTTTTAATTCTCAACTTGCATCATAGAGACACAGATGAATCTTAACCCATTATTGTATCTTAAACCACTTATTGTTTTAATTCTCAACTTGCATCATAGAGACACAGATGAATCTTAACCCATTATTGTATCTTAAACCACTTATTGTTTTAATTCTCAACTTGCATCATAGAGACACAGATGAATCTTAACCCATTATTGTATCTTAAACCACTTATTGTTTTAATTCTCAACTTGCATCATAGAGACACAGATGAATCTTAACCCATTATTGTATCTTAAACCACTTATTGTTTTAATTCTCAACTTGCATCATAGAGACACAGATGAATCTTAACGCATTATTGTATCTTAAACCACTTATTGTTTTAATTCTCAACTTGCATCATAGAGACACAGATGAATCTTAACCCATTATTGTATCTTAAACCACTTATTGTTTTAATTCTCAACTTGCATCATAGAGACACAGATGAATCTTAACCCATTATTGTATCTTAAACCACTTATTGTTTTAATTCTCAACTTGCATCATAGAGACACAGATGAATCTTAACCCATTATTGTATCTTAAACCACTTATTGTTTTAATTCTCAACTTGCATCATAGAGACACAGATGAATCTTAACCCATTATTGTATCTTAAACCACTTATTGTTTTAATTCTCAACTTGCATCATAGAGACACAGATGAATCTTAACCCATTATTGTATCTTAAACCACTTATTGTTTTAATTCTCAACTTGCATCATAGAGACACAGATGAATCTTAACCCATTATTGTATCTTAAACCACTTATTGTTTTAATTCTCAACTTGCATCATAGAGACACAGATGAATCTTAACCCATTATTGTATCTTAAACCACTTATTGTTTTAATTCTCAACTTGCATCATAGAGACACAGATGAATCTTAACCCATTATTGTATCTTAAACCACTTATTGTTTTAATTCTCAACTTGCATCATAGAGACACAGATGAATCTTAACCCATTATTGTATCTTAAACCACTTATTGTTTTAATTCTCAACTTGCATCATAGAGACACAGATGAATCTTAACCCATTATTGTATCTTAAACCACTTATTGTTTTAATTCTCAACTTGCATCATAGAGACACAGATGAATCTTAACCCATTATTGTATCTTAAACCACTTATTGTTTTAATTCTCAACTTGCATCATAGAGACACAGATGAATCTTAACCCATTATTGTATCTTAAACCACTTATTGTTTTAATTCTCAACTTGCATCATAGAGACACAGATGAATCTTAACCCATTATTGTATCTTAAACCACTTATTGTTTTAATTCTCAACTTGCATCATAGAGACACAGATGAATCTTAACCCATTATTGTATCTTAAACCACTTATTGTTTTAATTCTCAACTTGCATCATAGAGACACAGATGAATCTTAACCCATTATTGTATCTTAAACCACTTATTGTTTTAATTCTCAACTTGCATCATAGAGACACAGATGAATCTTAACCCATTATTGTATCTTAAACCACTTATTGTTTTAATTCTCAACTTGCATCATAGAGACACAGATGAATCTTAACCCATTATTGTATCTTAAACCACTTATTGTTTTAATTCTCAACTTGCATCATAGAGACACAGATGAATCTTAACCCATTATTGTATCTTAAACCACTTATTGTTTTAATTCTCAACTTGCATCATAGAGACACAGATGAATCTTAACCCATTATTGTATCTTAAACCACTTATTGTTTTAATTCTCAACTTGCATCATAGAGACACAGATGAATCTTAACCCATTATTGTATCTTAAACCACTTATTGTTTTAATTCTCAACTTGCATCATAGAGACACAGATGAATCTTAACCCATTATTGTATCTTAAACCACTTATTGTTTTAATTCTCAACTTGCATCATAGAGACACAGATGAATCTTAACCCATTATTGTATCTTAAACCACTTATTGTTTTAATTCTCAACTTGCATCATAGAGACACAGATGAATCTTAACCCATTATTGTATCTTAAACCACTTATTGTTTTAATTCTCAACTTGCATCATAGAGACACAGATGAATCTTAACCCATTATTGTATCTTAAACCACTTATTGTTTTAATTCTCAACTTGCATCATAGAGACACAGATGAATCTTAACCCATTATTGTATCTTAAACCACTTATTGTTTTAATTCTCAACTTGCATCATAGAGACACAGATGAATCTTAACCCATTATTGTATCTTAAACCACTTATTGTTTTAATTCTCAACTTGCATCATAGAGACACAGATGAATCTTAACCCATTATTGTATCTTAAACCACTTATTGTTTTAATTCTCAACTTGCATCATAGAGACACAGATGAATCTTAACCCATTATTGTATCTTAAACCACTTATTGTTTTAATTCTCAACTTGCATCATAGAGACACAGATGAATCTTAACCCATTATTGTATCTTAAACCACTTATTGTTTTAATTCTCAACTTGCATCATAGAGACACAGATGAATCTTAACCCATTATTGTATCTTAAACCACTTATTGTTTTAATTCTCAACTTGCATCATAGAGACACAGATGAATCTTAACCCATTATTGTATCTTAAACCACTTATTGTTTTAATTCTCAACTTGCATCATAGAGACACAGATGAATCTTAACCCATTATTGTATCTTAAACCACTTATTGTTTTAATTCTCAACTTGCATCATAGAGACACAGATGAATCTTAACCCATTATTGTATCTTAAACCACTTATTGTTTTAATTCTCAACTTGCATCATAGAGACACAGATGAATCTTAACCCATTATTGTATCTTAAACCACTTATTGTTTTAATTCTCAACTTGCATCATAGAGACACAGATGAATCTTAACCCATTATTGTATCTTAAACCACTTATTGTTTTAATTCTCAACTTGCATCATAGAGACACAGATGAATCTTAACCCATTATTGTATCTTAAACCACTTATTGTTTTAATTCTCAACTTGCATCATAGAGACACAGATGAATCTTAACCCATTATTGTATCTTAAACCACTTATTGTTTTAATTCTCAACTTGCATCATAGAGACACAGATGAATCTTAACCCATTATTGTATCTTAAACCACTTACTGTTTTAATTCTCAACTTGCATCATAGAGACACAGATGAATCTTAACCCATTATTGTATCTTAAACCACTTATTGTTTTAATTCTCAACTTGCATCATAGAGACACAGATGAATCTTAACCCATTATTGTATCTTAAACCACTTATTGTTTTATTGTACAGACAATTGATAAACATATTTATGATTACACAACAAATTTTTAAAACTTGGTTTAAGTTACTAACATATTCTAGACACATTTAACAATAATTTATCAATGCGTTATTCAAGATTGAAAAATTCTTATCACTCTGTATTTCAAGTCACGCAACCGACAAATGAGTCACGGAAACGGGAGGTATTTTACAAATAAAGTTATTTATGAACAGGGACAATCCCTTGTTATTGTATAGCATATATTTTGTTTCTGAACATTTTCGCTGCTTTTATGTTTATACTAGTAACTAGGGGACAGCCCTGCTCGCTTTGCATGCCAACCCCGTCTCTCGCTGAGGGGCCTTTGTTTACAGTATCTCACTCACATTACTTGCGTTGCTACCTATTTATTAATATAAACATCTAATAGTATCACTTGGTCTATTTCAAACGTGTTAATTTCATTTGTTTTTGTTTAACAATTTAAGATTAATAAAATAACTGCACTAGATTATCATTTAAACCTTCAACTACAGTAGAGCGGAGCCCTATAATCTAATGTGAATAAATGCATGCTCAGAACCTTCTTGTTATAACATTATAAAAATATAACTTCCTCATTACTATAAACACAATTATTTACATTCCAACAGCTGTTAGAGAAACTCACTATTTACACTTGAACAGCTGTTACTTTTCTATGCCAATGTACGTACTAAGTTACTTTACCAAATACCATGTAGTACAAGAATCAGTAGTAGTTATTGAATGTGAGGCAAGCCCTTTCAAAATACTAATTTATAGTATGAGTTAGATTATATAGTCTATTTGATTGGTTTTGGTATTACAACAGTTCATTTTAGTTTCTTCAACCGGCTTTACGGCAGAGTATCCTTTTTTATATGAAAATTTTGTTTAGCGTTTGATTATTTTCTACTATACACGTGAACTTATTTTATGCTGCACATATCACTAGGGGTATATATATATATATACCCCTCTCCATATATATAAAATATGTGAAGTAATTTTTTGTCAACGGAACTCCTCCCTTATTCCTTGATCAATACAAACGGTTAAGGTGTCAAAGAATTTATCTCTGTTCGTTGTTGAGCAATAAGGTCTCAATTCATTCCTGAAAGGTATGAGGAGCATTTAAAGTACGTTTTTCAGCCTTCAGACAAGGGATATATATAAGGACTTTATGTTAACCATTATATATATATATAATACGTAGAAAATATATATATATATATATATATATATATATACGAATAATAATATATAGAATATTATTTGAAAATGGTAAGATTTTTAAGTTTAAAAAATTACCAAACATTTTTGAATTTAATGTATTTAGATCAGATGGAATTTCTACTAAGACAACTGCATTAATGACACACTGAGTAGAGAAGCTCTTCAATCGAAATAGGTAGATCTTTATTAAATGGAGCCAAAATAGGTATAAGTAAATAGCTACTTTATGGCCAATGCTGGAGGGTTTGGTCTCTTCGTCAGCTAGAACAAAAATAGTGTCTCCAGAAATAGTACAACCACTTAAATCGTAAGATTTTCGTGAACCTAACTATGTTCCTTGTTCTACCTGGTCACTGAACTTGGTGTTGGACGTGTTTCAGCTTCAGGGTGACTTCCCTGGCAGCATGACACGTCTCAACCTGCCTTCTCAAGCAACCAATGATTCAGTCTACCTAATGACATTTGTTCTGATCTTTTTTAGTGTGGCTATTGTTTAATTATTGTTAATATCTAATTATTTGATAGAGTAATACCATGTAATAATACAAGTTTTATTATTACAATGGGAACTTAAGTTTATTTCAAGCGATTTGTGCATTTATTTTATTATTAATAATCCACTGATTGAACTGTCAAATGTCCGAAACAGTTTCCAAACCAAACGTATAACACTTGAGACATGGAGTATACTGGCCGAGTGTGAGTTTAGTCACACAGCCGTAAGATCTTACAATTATTATATATGTCCCAGTATGATATTATACTTTATTATACATGTCAGATTTTCAAATATGATTGTACATTTACGTTCTTTTTTTATGTATTCTCATTTATGACCAATATAAATTATAGTTAGTTTAAGTGGTTTTGTTGGATGTTACGGACCAATTAAGTCGTGTATTTGTTAATTAGGAAGTTTTGTTATATTTATTGTTTAGTTTAATATCATATTACTGATATATTTCACTTCCGTTTATTACTTCATTATATTATAAATATTCATTGCCATCTTGTATGCTAATGTATTAATTTATTCATTGTACAACAAAGGGGATACCGTTGAATAAATAAATAAAAAGTAAGTTTTGACACCATTAAAGGAGACTATCAGAACTACATCACGGGTAGAGGAATGAACATAAAACGTGGTATTTTATCATTACTAAGAAATAATTTGCAGTTTTGATTTATACATGATGGCTTATTGATTTAATTGTATACCCACAGTGAAACTGGGTGTGTTTTGTATTGAGTAATACAAGATGATACATAGTCAATAGTATTGTCTTAAGTAAATAAATACGAATTAAGAAATAATTTGTTCATTTTGTTGTACGAATTACGAGTGATTTGACCTGCGAAACATTATGTAATTGTACAATTAAAATTAGGCAAAACGTGCTATTTTAATTGTCTCTTTTGTAATAATACTTTAAATTGTGTTTGTTTGGACAATTAGAATACTTGCTAAAAAGATTTATATTGACTTCAAAGAGGAAATAATATTAACAATGTAATGGTTAAGAATTAAAAGGTTCATAATTACTGAGACAGAACGTCGGTAATTCATCGCATATTTCCACAGGATAAGATATTGTTGCCATGGGGTACAGACAATAGTATAATAAATATATTAAGTCTTGGTCTGTGTTCAATGACGCAAGCAGGGGAGGGTTTCCAGTTTCGCCCTGTTACGACGTCATAAACTAAGAGCCACTATGTAAGGGATGTGTTTGTTTTTAAGAAAGTAAACTGAAAATGAGTTTTATAAAAATGAAAACAAAATTTGGCTTAAAACTACAAACTGTTTCTTTGTTTTTAAATTCTAATCTATACACTTTAATACAATTTTTAAGTCTAAAATAACTACTTTTTCTGTACGACATTCTTTTCTTTGTTTATAAAGAACAAATACTACACATTACACATTTTAATCATGTTATGTGATCCTAAATTCTACAAACAACGTATTACTAAATGAAATAAATCTCAGGATGAAGATATGAATTGCAAGATACACATACAAACTACATTCTACAATAAATAATAAAATGTAGAATAATAAAACAAGAATAAATAAATCGAATCTAACACTACTAAGGCAATAATGAAAACCTAATCCCTTTACAATAAGTATGTTGCTGATAAACAATTTACCACTTAACGATTTGTGTAAAAGAGATCGGAGACAACATGCATAAATTTACATCCACGAAGGAATGGTCTGTGAGAAATGGGTAAGGGACGATCAAAACTTCGAATGTAATAGTGTATCGTTTCATTAATGTACGTTACAAGGGAGCTTGAATTTGGGAGAAAATCATCGTAACAACTATCCTATTTTTGATACTTGTTAGTTTCAATTGGTGTAAGAGTTTGTTTTTCATGGTCATACTAGATGGCTGCGTGTAAGTAATAGTGGTGGGGAGAAATGTACGACAGCGAATAACACATCGTCCAAGGTATGTATCCGATACATCCACACCACAGACCGACATCCGTGAGGTTGGACTAATATATTGTCCAACGTATGTATCCAAGACCTCCACACCACAGACCAACATCCGTGAGAAAGACTAACACATCGTCCAAGGTATGTATCCGAAACCTCCACACCACAGACTGACATCCGTGAGGTAGGACTAACACATCGTCCAAGGTATGTATCCGATACGTCCACACCACAGACCGACATCCGTGAGGTAGGACTAACACATCGTCCAAGGTATGTATCCGAAACCTCCACACCACAGACCGACATCTGTGAGGTAGGACTAACACATTGTCTAAGGTCCGAGACCTCCAGCGATTGAAAATTAAAACAATCATTTTAATAAAATATCAAACTTAATATATTTGGCGCTAAATTTGTAATTTTTACATGTTGAATTATTATTTTTTAAATCACTAACAACAATCAAATTAATCGAGTTATACGATTAAAGTCTGTACATGTTATTAAAATTTTGAAAATAGTTGATTTTTTTTAATAAAAGGAAGTTAAATATGAAATTACATGTGTACATTTAGTATATGATTAACACTTTTGAGAACATATTTGAAATATTTACTCTATAATTAAATACCAATTTACTTAATACAGTTGCAGTCTACATTCAATATCACTTTATATTTATATGAGATGGGACAGCAAGCTGCAAGAGATAAGTTCATATTTCATGTAGGCTTTCTACCTACAGTTTAAAATGCCTCTTGATAAGGCTAATATACGGACCTAGATATAAAACTGGTCCACTCCGTGAGGCCTTTCATTCTGACGTATTCTGATAGTCAATTTAGATATTTGTAGTCATTATTGAGTTACTTAATTGAATGAAAGTCATTCTGTTTGAATCAAGTATTAGACAAATTAAAATTGATGTTGAGGAGTTATTAGGAAAATATTTTCTAAGTGGGTGTAATTTTTACATTTCTGTGTTATATTTTTAAATATTGAAAATAATTTATGTCATTTATCAAATATACTACTCATTTAAATAAGTATATTTAATAATTGGGTTTGTTGAGCTAAAACCAGCAATTATCTATGTTGAACAGTTTTTTCACTTTTAATCTAACAAATTAATGAAAATACATACAATATAAGGATTTTTTTATTGAATAATTTAAAATAAAATAGAGAGACCACTCATTCAGGCATCTAAGTTTTTTTTTTTTTTTTTTTTTTTTTTTTTTTTTCTGAGCAGCCTAGAGACTTCTTTTAAATGCATTTATAAAATCATAAATATGATAAATGTTTCATAACCCTAGCAATACATATATTGTCTTTACAATTTAAACCAAATTTTCTGTTCAATTTATTTTGACAATCACACTCTGAGGGGGAAATAGGACGTGTAACGTGTAGGTGTGACCTTGATGTGAGTGAGTAACTACCTGGATTAACAACAACAACCTGCAGTGTTTTGCCTGATGGTTTCTGAGCGGACCTTGGTATGTGATCATCGTTCATGTACTATACCATCCCGAATACCTAAGGGGTTGTCTGATCTTGATGTTAGCCGTGATGTTGGACAAAGACACTTGTAGGATGTTGTCGAATAAAAGAATAAAATATCTGTATTGTATTCTTACAATACATATAATACAGAATTAAATTTTACAAAAATTGATTTGGAATTTCTACCCGTCTTTAGAAGTTCTGATGGCTAGCACAGTATAAAAAAATAGAATGACCAAATACTACAGTTTGTGCTTTAATAATAATTCCAACGGCGGGTTGCTGTAGCGTGTGTCTGCAAACTAAAATCACTTCTGCTGACAACAACTGATAATTAAATATTGAAAACATTCCACTGCACACACCTTAAAACTATCACGAACTTAGATGTTTTTTATCTAAAAGCTTAAGTTAACTAACATGTACCACATTTTTTATCATAGTATGTATTTAGTGGAATTGTTCTATTCAGCACACCAACTTTATAGGCATAATAATTGTTTGAGTATGTTATGCAATTTATTTTACATTACCAACATAAGCTTGTTTTGCATCTATAATCGCAAAAACATTTGATTTTAGAGAAAAATAAAATGGAATGAATGAGCAAGTGAATCTCTACTTGTATTCTCCAAATTCCAATTGCAGCACACATTGAATGACACAGTACAATATCAGTATCACTCATATTCCCATACTTTCGTTACTATCACACAATAAATGTTATAATTTATTATATACATTCAATTCGCAAGCATTAAACTAACTCACTTTATTTACAATACATAATGTAAACAACAAAAGTGAGATAAAATAAAGCAATGCTGAATATATCAGCTGTTAAATATGACAGATTTATCAGTGGTCCCCTCCTTAAAGTTTCGTGCGCAGCATCTGGTCAACGTGCCGTCTCCAAGTTTGACCATTATCCATTCTGACGTAGTAATGAAAGTTGCCGTCTTTAGATTCCACAGTACCAAACACCCACTTTTCTTTGCCCGAAAAATTCCTAACTTGCATGCGGTCGCCAGGCTTAGAACTTCGTATTATTCCTTTAGTACATTGTACTTCACGATTTTCGCGAGGCTTGAGCAAACTTAGATAAGTGCGGATCTTCCTGGTAAACATAAGGCAATACTAACAGTTTCCAGTCGAATTAGGAGCTTACCTGATCATTATTAGAAATCGATGTAATTTTTCTTTCAAAGTTCCAGGTTCAGATTCCATACACTTTAAAAACTTCTTGACGGTTTGTACAAAACGTTCAACCTGGCCATTAGATGAGGAATGTTACGGCACGGTAGTTTTATGTGTAATCCCACACTTTTCAAAGGAATTAAACTGGCCCCCATTATCAGAGACTAAGAGATCTAGTAAACCAAAAGTGGAGAATATTTTTCGAAACTCTTTAATTGTCCAAGATACAGTTGTACATTTCGTAGATATAACTTTTTAAGGTCCCAAATAATGCCAGTAGCTTCCTTGTTTATCTAACTGTAGTTTCCTTCAGGTTCCGTCAGTGTCCGTGAGGCAAAAGCAATAGGCTTTTTACTTCCATCAGGGAAATGGTGTGAGATAACAGCACTTAGCCCGACAGAGGATGCGTCTGTCGCCAATCCTAATGGTAAATCAGGGCTATAATGACAAAGAACAGTATCACTGGAGATGGCCTTCTTGATTTCTCAAAACTCTGTTCACATTGATCAGTCCATTTGTATATGTTCCCTTTTTGTAAAAGTTCGTGTAACGGTTTGAGTAGAGTGGCTAGGTCTTTGATAAACCGGATGTAATAATTAACCAGACCTAAAAATATCCACAGTTCACTAACGTTCTCAGGTTTCCTTGCCTTACTTATAGCAGCAACTTTGTCCATACATTTATTAATGCCCCTCTCATCGATGACTGTATTCTTTTATAGAGGAACTTGCAATTATCTTGATTCAGTCGTAATAGTTTTTTCTGGTAGTTTTCCTAAGATATTTTCCAAACGCCAAAGTAATTCTTCCTCTGATTGGCCTTGTATTACAATGTCATTAAAGAAGCATCGTATTCCTTCCAGGCCTGCCAACGTTTTGTCCAGGTCTTCTGCCAAATTCCAAGAGCAACCTTAAGGCCAAACATTAACCTGTTTACTTGGTACTGACCTTTATGCGTACTTAGGTTTGAATGTCCGCACTGTCCATTTCCAAATGAAGGAAGGTTTTTCTTAAATCTAATGTACAAAATAGTTTTGCTCCATTCATGTTGACAAGTATGTCTTCAAATTTGGGAATAGCGTGGTGTTCATCTTGAATCTGCTTATTTTCCGTTTATTTGTAATCAGCATATATTATGACATCTCCATTAGGCTTGACAACCCGAACGATAGGTGTTCCTGTCACTAGGTGTGTCACTGGAATTCCTGAATCTTCGAAATTATTCCTGCTTCTTCTAAACGTTTAAGTTCTTGCTCGACTTTTAGTTCCAAGGCTTACGGCACAGGTCTAGGCTTCATAAACATTGGACTAGCCTCATCAATCAGTTGTAAGTGTCCAAGTTAATCAGGTATTTTGCCGATATCAGGTTCAAACACGTCCTTGAATTTTTCTAGTAATTCATCAAGACTGTTTCCTTTTGAGTGCTGATGTATTGACTTTAGCTCAGCCCAGTCTAACTGAACGTCACGCAACCAGTCTCGACCAAAGACTGAGTCTAAGTTGTCATCTAAGACGTAAAGTTTACCTGTAAGCTGCTGGTCTGTATATGTACAATGCACAAAAACAACCCCCTTTGGTTACACAAGTGTAAGTTTGTAGTTGTACTTGGGTACCGGTATGAAACATTTTCCTGTCAATGACAAGTTTTTTTTTTTTTTAATCAGAGTATGGCAGAGTGCTTATTGCAGAATCTGTGTCAAGTTCCATTTGAACTGGTTTACATTCAAACGGAACTTGATGTATCGATACATCAATCATGATTTTGTCACTATTTCTGTTTTCTAATTTGATAGTCTCCTGATTATGATCTTGACTGTCATGAAAGGAAACAACTTCGGCTTGATGAACCCTTGAACTTTTATTTCCTAAACAAACACTGGCTAAATGTCTCTGTTTCTTGCATTTATGACATATTTTAGAAACATACAGTTGTTAGCCCTATACTTTTAAAGCCCACATATGTAACATTTTCCTTTAAGGTGTTCAAAAAGGGGTGAAGGTGTTTTATTAGTTGTTATGTGTGATTTTAAAGGTGTAGGCTTATTATATGGTGTCGTGTATAATTTAGTCTTCTATAATTGTCTTCGATTTGGTGTACAACAGAATTTACAACAGATGTCTGTTTTAATTTTGTTCTATGTTGAAAGAGTGCTTTCGTTTTTTGTTATTTTCATAAATGTGACTGCTTTGACAACATCTGGGTAAGATGTTTTTCCTGAAGCAACTTAGCTCTGATATCTAAGATATTAAATAAACCTCTTATGAACTGTATACGTAAAAGTATGTTAGCAATCGATTTATGACAGGATTCACAGTTAAAATTACAATCAGAGGTAAGTTTTTGCAACTCAACAGAGTAAATCTTAACGGTTTTATTAGGTTCCTGTATCCTTGATATAAATTTATGTTGTAAAGCCCAAATACTTGGCTGTGGATCAACGTAATCTGTTAACATTCCCACTAATTCTCCATATGACCTTTCTAGAGGTGTATCTGGGGCGCATAAATCATAAACATTCTGATGTAATCTAGGAGATAAGGCATGAAGTGTATACCTTATCTTTGGGGTTCACTTCCTGGCCGTGTAAGTGAAGAAAACCGTCCAGGCGTCTTGTAAAGTTCTTTAATGTCTCACCATCTTGAAAAAGGAGAGAATGAAATCGTAGAAGTAAGTGGTCGCAAGTTCTGTGTTTCACCGTTGTGTGGCTTATATTCTACAGTTTTTCTTCTGCTTCATTGATTCCTTCCAGTTCAGTCAATCAAAGATGTAATGAATCTTCTAATTTTAAATAGACATCCTCCGTGTCGGTTCTGTATGTAATTTTGTTGTCAATCATTTCTTCTTCTGTTTTCATTTCAATGTTGTGCTGAATAAGTTCTAAGAGTACCCAATAAGTACTCAACACATTAAGTCTTGTCCTGACAATGTCATCTGAAGCACAAGACAAACCTTCCAGCAATCTCTCAGCGTTGGTCAACTGACTCTTTACAACAGCCCTTGCTTTCTTGAGCTCACTTAGGGTTTCATTTCCTTGTAAAGATGCCATAGTTAGTTAATTGAACAAGTAAATGTAACCAGTGTAAAAATGAATTGAAGAAATAAGTCCTTGTTACCAATTATCATATACATTAAATTCACTAGCATTAAACTAACTCACTTTATTTACAATAATTAATTTAAACATCGAAATAAGATAAAATTAAACAATGCTGAATATATCAGCTGTTAAATATGACAGATGAATCATATTTGAATTAATTGAATTTAAAATTTAGTTGAATAACTCAGCCTCTTTGACAGCCTCTTTGAATTGGTTTAAGTTAAAATATAATAAACTATCCTTAGAAAAGGAGAGTAAACAAATTATAACGCTCTCGTAGTCATTGAATTAAAAATATAAAAGTTTGACTACGTTAAATCAACCCAATGTAAAGGTGAAGAAATTGTTGTTTCCCTTGGAATAGAGCCAACTTATTGTGCATTTACAAAAGTTTTGGTGTTATTGCTTTTATTTCCAATTGTAAGTTTATTTTAAACCCGATGTTAAAAATGTCTTTATAAAGACTACGGAAGGAGATAAAAGTGATTGGAGGGTAAAAGTGTAAAGGAGGGAACTCTTTAATGATGGTTAAGAGCCTACCCTCAATTCACGAGGTCTTCCTTCACATTCACCTCAGTTTATTGAACCACTGGGGTTTGCTGGGGTTTGTTTAATGACGTCTGAGAGCCTAACCACAATTCACAAGACCTTCTTTCATATACACCTCAGTTTATTTAACCAGTGTGGTTTGTTTAATTACGTGTATGAGCCTAACCACAATTCACAAAACCTTCTTTTATATACACCTCAGTTTATTGAACCACTGTGGTTTGTTTAGTGACAACTGAGAGCCTAACCTCAATTCAGGAGGCTTTCCTTCACATACCTCAGTTTATTGAACCACTGTGACAATAAACTGAGGTGAAAATATTAATGACAACTGAGAGCCTAACCTCAATTCAGGAGGCTTTCCTTCACACACATCTCAGCTTATTGAACCACTGTGGTTTGTTTAATGACAACTGAGAGCCAACGCTCAGTTCATGAGGCCTTCGTTCACACATACCTCAGTTTATTGAACCACTGTGGTTTGTTTAGTGACAACTGAGAGCCTAACCTCAATTCAGGAGGCTTTCCTTCACACACATCTCAGCTTATTGAACCACTGTGGTTTGTATAATGACAACTGAGAGCAAACGCTCAGTTCATGAGGCCTTCCTTCACACATCTCAGCTTATTGAACCACTGTGGTTTGTTTAATGACAACTGAGAGCCAACGCTCAGTTCATGAGGCCTTCCTTCACAAATACCTCAGTTTATTGATCCACTGTGGTTTGTTTAATTACAACTGAGAGCCAACGCTCAGTTCATGAGGCCTTCCTTCACACATACCTCAGTTTATTGATCCACTGTGGTTTGTTTAATGACAACTGAGAGCCAACCCTCAGTTCGTGAGGCCTTCCTTCACACATACCTCAGTTTATTGATCCACTGTGGTTTGTTTAATTACAACTGAGAGCCCAACACCAATATTCGAGGTCTTCCTCTTCTTAATTTAATGAATCGGGCAATTGTATAGAGGATTGTCTGTAGGATTTTTAACTTAAGCAGCCATAGATCGTGAATGGAGTAACTACTTGCTGAGTGTTATAAAACCCTTAATCCCACATGTATATGAGGGCCAGGTACTAAGTGTGAAGTGGTGCAATCGGTTTTCGGTGAGTTAAATATTTCCCAATGTTATAATCAAAATTAGCCAATGTAACTTGCCTTCAAACAGGAAAATTATTATTTTTTTTAACCACTACATTAGAACTTGTAGCCTCATGAAATTGTGGATTTAGTTGATTTTTAATCAATATTAAGACAACACCGTTCAAAGTACAATTATTTTTTTCTTTTTTCTAGGTTTTATACTCATAACTGAAGGGATTAATATAATTTTTTTTAATTTATAAATTTAAAGGTTAAAATGGTATTTTTCACCTTTTTTATTTATTTTTTTAATTAAAAACAGCTAAATCTTTTCAATGATTAGTAAAAAACTTAGTTATAAAAATTGAATTTTTACTTTGCATTGTTTTGTCTTAATGGTTATTTAAAATCATCTAAATTCACCATTTCATAAGGCCACAAGTTCTAATGTAATGGTTTTAAAAAGTTATATTTTTCCTGTCTCAAGGTCAGGCACACTAACTAACTTTGATTATAATATTAGGAAATGATTAACTCACCAAAAACTGATTGCACCACCTTAAGGGAATAAGACTAGTGGTGGAGGTTGTACGGAAGGGGCTGTACATCACCCCCCCCCCCAGCACTAGTCTCGTTCACTCAGGTAACACTACTAAGAGCTATACCCGTAATATCTGGCCCTCTTATAAGTTTGGGATTGAGGGCAACTTTTACTCCCAGGATGTAGGCACTCAACTGATGACCTCCAGCACTTAAATATAACCCCTTCCGTACACCACCCCCCCCCCAGCACTAGTCTCGTTCACTCAAGTAACACTACTAACAGCTATACCCGTAATATCTGGCCCTCTTATAACCCCCCCAGCACTAGTCTCGTTCACTCAAGTAACACTACTAACAGCTATACCCGTAATATCTGGCCCTCTTATAAGTTTGGGATTGAGGGCAACTTTTACTCCCAGGAAGTAGGCACTCAACTGATGACCTCCGGCACTTAACTATAACCCCTTCCGTACACCCCAGCACTAGTCTCGTTCACTCAAGTAACACTACTAACAGCTATACCCGTAATATCTGGCCCTCTTATAAGTTTGGGTTTTAGGGCAACTTTTACTCCCAGGAAGTAGGCACTCAACTAATGACCTCCGGCCCTTAACTATAACCCCTTCCGTACACCATCCCTCCCAGCACTAGCCTCGTTCACTCAGGTAACACTACTAACAGCTATACCCGTAGTATCTGGCCCTCTTATAAGTTTGGGATTGAAGGCAACTTTTACCCCCAGGAAGTAGGCACTCAACTGATGACCTCCGGCACTTAACTATAACCCCTTCCGTACACCCCAGCACTAGTCTCGTTCACTCAAGTAACACTACTAACAGCTATACCCGTAATATCTGGCCCTCTTATAAGTTTGGGATTGAGGGCAACTTTTACTCCCAGGAAGTAGGCACTTAACTGATGACCTCCGGCACTTAACTATAACCCCTTCCGTACACCATCCCTCCCAGCACTAGCCTCGTTCACTCAGGTAACACTACTAACAGCTATACCCGTAGTATCTGGCCCTCTTATAAGTTTGGGTTTGAGGGCAACTTTTACTCCTAGGAAGTAGGCACTCAACTGATGACCTCCGGCACTTAACTATAACCCCTTCCGTACACCTTCCACCACTAGTCTTATTCCCTTAAGTAATACTAACGGCTATACACTTGGTACCTTTAGGATAGAGGGCAACATTTAAACTACCTGAAAGTAATCACTTTACTCACAGCCTCTGGCTAACTTTAGCTAATTTTGTTATTAATTAGCTAAATTTACTCCGAAAATTACAAAATATGATTTGCGCGTTGTGTGTTTGAGTTATTTTATCTTTGTTAGTTGGATAGTTAGCAATTTTACCTTAGTTGAACACATGACCACTATATTAAACACATTTGGTTTATAATTCTAATTTAACATAACAAAATAAATTAATATACATAAAAAATTCAACGTGATATTGAAAAATACAACGTGATATAGTTTTAGAAAATCAGTACATGTAGTTTCTTTACTAATAAAACATACATGGTGTCTACCAGCTTCGACTGTCACGTATTTTAGAGAATTATTGGTCAGTACAAGTAAACAAATGTGTTCTTTCTCGATTTGTTGTACGTATGTTTTTTGTTTTTTTTTATTTTTTAATTTTTTTACTTGATTTTCTCAAAAGCCATCATTGATCTCAGTTTAAAAATGGTGGCTGTCTAAAAATTTCTAAATCCAATAAATAAACAACACATTTTACTTAAAACTTTAAAATACAAATTTTTTACGCCAAACAAATAAATAATACTACATTACGCCAAACTCAATGATATGCTAATTAATTTAAAATATCATGATCAATAGCAGAGAACACTTTTTTTTATTGAAAGCATTGTCATTTGGGAACTCTTTATCCAAATGACAATGCTTTCAGTCAAAAAAATAAGTTTTCTCTGTTACTAATCATCTAATATTTTTAATTGGCATATTGTTGAATTTGGTGTAATGTATTGTAAAATTTCAGTAATTTTACGTTTTTGATGTAGATTTTTTTTATACTTGATTTTGAAATTTGTATTCAGACGCCATTTTCAAACTGATAATTTTCATTATTTTGTCAAATATCTTTGAGAACACTCTTAGAGATACAGCCTTTTTACATGAAATATGTCTTTTTAAGATCAACTTTCATACAAAAATTCAACATTGTATGTCAAACAGCTTTAGAAATATTCAATTTTTTTAAACTACAGAAAAATAATCGAGAAAGGACAGATGTTATATGGCTTTATTTCTCTGTTGCAGCTTCGGTCAGTTTCTAAAACATGCGACAGTCGAAGCTGGACACCCTGTATATATCATTTAAAGAAAATAAAATCACCCTTGTCAAGTTACAAGCCGTTGTAGAGATGTGATTTAGTAATTAGCCCTAAAATGCTCACTGTTTGTATCATTAGTCAGAGCTTGGTTGTGGCTTAGAGAACAACGAGAAATAAATAACATGCATTTTGAATCCTTAGTTAGATTGTTTGTAATTATATTCCCACATTAGTTTGTCAACCACCAATTAGACAGTCTAGTGATGAAATAAAATTAAATAAAAAATGCCTTTGTTAAGGGAAAAGTTAGGACTGTAGAGAACTCTCTAACAGTTAAACCCAAATTATGAATATATTGTTTATTATAAATTCTTTATTGATATTTCTTATTGGTTTTTACCATCAAAATATACTATGGAATATTCTTAATAAAGTAAGAGAGGAAACAAAACACTTACAACTTACTTATCTAAGACTAGTCCTGTGGTTGGTGAATGTATAGTTGTGGCTAAAACTTCTTGTCTACACAAGTTGATCACTGGTGCTACCCTTTGATCCTTGTAACCACCCAAGTTGATCTAGGGCGCTATCCACATTGAGCAAGGAGTGCTACCCAATTTGATAACGGAGTGATATCCAAGACATAAAGGTCAGATGCACATATACAACAAAATTAAGAAGCTTTCACCGACTCAGACAAGTTACATTAGTAGGTTTTGGAAATTTATTTACATCGTTGTGTACTGTGAATGTTTTAGATTTTATTTTAAAAATACACCAACACTATATGTATATAAATTTATCTAAATGAACATTGGTTCTAAATGGATATTCACAGTAAATATCTGCCAACTACTAACATTTCAGCAACTCGACTAATCCCTCTAGGATGTGTGATGGGAAAACAAAACTGTGTTTGTAACTATGGAGATTGTCTGATTCAAACCTACGTTCACAAACTAAGGGTAAAACATCCTAAATATAACTAAGCATACACTCAAGCATTGTCAAACTACACTTATCCAATATAACTACGAGGTGAACCTAATCTGGTTTGTAACAAGACTGCTAAATACACTGTATCTTTCAACTAAAATGTTTTTCAGAGTCGAATTTTATAAATACGGTTAAATACTATATTACTGCTCTAATACAATCAGTAAAATGTGCATGACAGCATATTTTATATTTTTTAACTATTTTTTTAAGCTTTTAATACATATTAAACAGATTTTTATGATTATGAAGATAATAAGTTATAATAAGCATTGTACATTCTGATTAAAAGTGTGAAACGATAGATTATTCAGTTTGTAACCACTTCTTGGTCCCATTTAATGATTAAATATGCAAACAAAATAATATTGTTTGAAGCCATCAGAACAATTTAAATATTTAGAAAACTGAGATATATATAATGTCCGTAACCAAGATCTATTACGGACATTATACTTTGCTCTTATAAATTCTAGGTTGCAATATGGTATTCACTGCTGGGGAGGAGCTTATAAAAATTCAATGGAAAAACTCAGAGCAACTCAAAACCATTTTTTGCGTATAATATTATTTAAGAACAAGAGAGAATCATCTTTTCCGCTTTACCAAAAGCTGAATATTTTACCGCTTCAACATTTATTTATGTTTAAAGTGCTACAAATATTTTTCAAAAGAAGTGGAAACAATGGAACAGAACAACTATATAATCATCCATACATGACGCGGAATACAAAAAATAAAATAGTTAAAAGGCCAAAAGTGAAGAAAACCTGTTTTATAAAATCGTTTGTTTTTTGGGCCCAAAATGTTACAATATGTTGCCAATTGAAGTTAAAAATTGCAAATCTATTAAAACATTTAATTTTCATGTTAAAAATGGCTGTTGAGCTCTGAGGAAACCAAACAATTAACAGAAATAATTCAATAACATTTTCTTTGTATATAAATATATTTGTAAGTGTGTAAAAAGTTGTATATAGATTTAGATTTAATAAAATTTAAAGTTAAATAGGTTATAAAACGAAAGCTACAAACCTATCTATTGGTAAGAATTGTTTACAATAATTTTCCTCGAAATTATTCTTAAGTTTTGTTTCAATGCTATGTGAATAGTATAAGATAAATTTGTCCACATGTAGATAAGTAAACGATAACACTACAGAGGCCGAACACCAATTCTCAGTGTCATGGACTTAGTGACTGATAAGTGTTCTTTGTTTTGTTTGCCGGCCATCGCAACTGTGTAGGATGGTCGAGTTTATTCCTACCAAATTATATTGTACTTAAAGTGTATTGTTTAAGATGGAATAAAGATAGTTTCATTTCATTTCAAACTATTACAGCTGTAAATTAAAATTTTCACAGAAAGTTTTGAATCAAAATATTCACGTTTTCTTGAAAAAATTAAAATGATAATGAAATAAATAAAAAGGCCATTTGCATGGGAAAGGAAATTTAGTAATATTGTACAGGCTGACGAGGTAAAGACATGTTCGGATGTCTCTGACATGTCCAGACAATTTTCCTGATCGAGATGGTTAAATCCGAAGGTCTAGTACAAATCTAAGACCTAGCACAAAACTAAGACGCCATTAGTCGATTTGTCTTAGTTTTTGGATATTTCCTCCTTCTTCGACCGAGGTTATATAGGGAAGTCTTTTGTATTTTATAGTATATTCTGCTGATGCGTCACTGAAAGCCACGGTCTCGCCACTCGTGATTCGTTCACTTTTGTGTTGCCTGTCACAAAATAGCAGTTTTTGTCACATTTCGCAGAGTGAGTGTAGTTGTGAGAATGGTGCACAGTCAGGTCAGTGGGTTGTTTTTCCTTCCTGTCCCGTTGCTAGGTGAATTTTCATAAGTTTCCCTTGTAGTTGTACTGATAGTGATACTGAGGACAGGAAGAACACATTTTGTATTTGGCCTATTGTAGAACAACATTTTGTATTATAGGGACGATATTTTGTATTATTGGAAAAAAACATGTTGTATGGTAACAAAAAAACTATTAATTATAATTCTAGAAATTTTTTCATTTGAGTATAAATTTTTTTTAATATTTTACCCTTTTCTTTGCTATTAAAATAAATTTTGAAGTAATAAAGAAGGAAAATTATTGAACAATTTATGCTGTTTTATAACAATATAAATATGTGACCTTCCAGTACACAGTAAAATAGTGTATGCAGTACTTTAAAGTTACAAGTCATTATGTAATTTTTTTAGTGTTTGATTAATTATTAAATTTGTTGAATAAACAGATCTTCCTAACTGCGATAACTTAATCTTCCCTTAGCAATAATAAATCACATCACTCTAGACATTTATTAGCTCCGAATAAAAATCAGTATTATTCATACGCTACAAGTCTGTTTACTTGGAAAAGATTTTACGATAACTCTTAGAACTTATAGAAACGAGGAATTAATTAAGATACCATTAAAAGGTTTAAAATTATCTAGGTACTGCCAAATATTCCACTATTGGTTGGAACGACCAAAGGTTTCATTATCAAGCTATTAAACATTAAGCTCACATCAAAGCGCACCCTTCTTCATCACTTCTTGTGCGGTGGTAAGTCGTAATTTGCATAAATGTCCATAAACACATAATCAAGCACTATTTGCACACTAAAACGATGATTAAATAACTGCAAAGTAAAGTCATGAAATGTCTTGTGTCGATGTGTGACGTAGCGTCACCCTCCAACCTGTCTTGTAGCGATGTGTGACGTATCGTCACCCTCCAACCTGTCTTGTGGCGATGTGTGACGTATCGTCACCCTCCAACCTGTCTTGTGGCGATGTGTGACGTAGCGTCACCCTCCAACCTGTCTTGTGGCGATGTGTGACGTAGCGTCACCCTCCAACCTGTCTTGTGGCGATGTGTGACGTAGCGTCACCCTCCAACCTGTCTTGTGGCGATGTGTGACGTAGCGTCACCCTCCAACCTGTCTTGTGGCGATGTGTGACGTAGCGTCACCCTCCAACCTGTCTTGTGGCGATGTGTGACGTAGCGTCACCCTCCAACCTGTCTTGTGGCGATGTGTGACGTAGCGTCACCCTCCAACCTGTCTTGTGGCGATGTGTGACGTAGCGTCACCCTCCAACCTTTCTTATCATCCTTATCAGGTCCTTTCTTCTCGTTATCACTTCCACATAAAATTCCTATTATGTTAGACATTATGTTAGATTCAAGTTATAGTTTGTTATTAAGTAAATATTTCGGGGTTTCTTTAGATTATCTGTACTATTCAAATTCTTCAACAGTGTTGCTTTTTTTGCAAATATATAGAATTTAAAATTGTATATTGAAACTTGTACAGTTATTATGTTTTCGGTAGAAATTCATAAAACCGTACAATGAATGGCCCAGCTGTCTGGCCAATAAAGAAACTGAGACAATCATTGCATTTGACTTTGTGGTTACTGATCTTATCTATGTTATCAAGTACTAGTTTCAAATATTTTATTAAAATATATTAAAGCTTATTGGACGTTATGATGACACTATGACATAACGTTTGGCCATTTAAGTTTTTAGCGTGTTATTCAGTTCGGTTTGGTATTAACCACTTACATATTTTTCAGTAGCGCCACTCGTACACATTTACGTTGCTGTCAAACGTATGTCTATGTACCCGCTTATCTGTCATTTTTGAAACCGTGAGAAATAGTATTTTATTTATTTTACTTTATTGTATTGTATTTTATTTATATATTTTTATTTTAAGGTTTTTCTTTTCATTTGATTGTATTTTATGTTATTAAGTTCCTCTTCATAACTGTCTAGGTTGAAAGGGAAAAGAATTAGTCTGTGGGTAGGGCCTAAAGCACGTAAATTAGTCTGTGGGTAGGGCCTAAAGCACGTAAATTAGTCTGTGGGTAGGGCCTAAAGCACGTAAATTAGTCTGTGGGTAGGGCCTAAAGCACGTAAATTAGTCTGTGGGTAGGGCCTAAAGCACGTAAATTAGTCTGTGGGTAGGGCCTAAAGCACGTAAATTAGTCTGTGGGTAGGGCCTAAAGTACGTAAATTAGTCTGTGGGTAGGGCCTAAAGCACGTAAATTAGTCTGTGGGTAGGGCCTAAAGTACGTAAATTAGTCTGTGGGTAGGGCCTAAAGCACGTAAATTAGTCTGTGGGTAGGGCCTAAAGCACGTAAATTAGTCTGTGGGTAGGGCCTAAAGCACGTAAATTAGTCTGTGGGTAGGGCCTAAAGCACGTAAATTAGTCTGTGGGTAGGGCCTAAAGTACGTAAATTAGTCTGTGGGTAGGGCCTAAAGCACGTAAATTAGTCTGTGGGTAGGGCCTAAAGCACGTAAATTAGTCTGTGGGTAGGGCCTAAAGCACGTAAATTAGTCTGTGGGTAGGGCCTAAAGTACGTAAATTAGTCTGTGGGTAGGGCCTAAAGCACGTAAATTAGTCTGTGGGTAGGGCCTAAAGTACGTAAATTAGTCTGTGGGTAGGGCCTAAAGCACGTAAATTAGTCTGTGGGTAGGGCCTAAAGCACGTAAATTAGTCTGTGGGTAGGGCCTAAAGCACGTAAATTAGTCTGTGGGTAGGGCCTAAAGTACGTAAATTAGTCTGTGGGTAGGGCCTAAAGCACGTAAATTAGTCTGTGGGTAGGGCCTAAAGTACGTAAATTAGTCTGTGGGTAGGGCCTAAAGTACGTAAATTAGTCTGTGGGTAGGGCCTAAAGCACGTAAATTAGTCTGTGGGTAGGGCCTAAAGCACGTAAATTAGTCTGTGGGTAGGGCCTAAAGCACGTAAATTAGTCTGTGGGTAGGGCCTAAAGCACGTAAATTAGTCTGTGGGTAGGGCCTAAAGCACGTAAATTAGTCTGTGGGTAGGGCCTAAAGCACGTAAATTAGTCTGTGGGTAGGGCCTAAAGTACGTAAATTAGTCTGTGGGTAGGGCCTAAAGCACGTAAATTAGTCTGTGGGTAGGGCCTAAAGCACGTAAATTAGTCTGTGGGTAGGGCCTAAAGCACGTAAATTAGTCTGTGGGTAGGGCCTAAAGTACGTAAATTAGTCTGTGGGTAGGGCCTAAAGCACGTAAATTAAAATTATTCAGAGGCTGCCACATTAAGTTATTAAGATAAAGTTAATTATTTGAATCATTGCTAGGAAATGATGATATCTAAAGTAAACGGTAAGTTCATTATATTATGTATACAGTTTCAGAACATTCAGTATAACTCAACAATCTCTGGAAAATTACGTTAGAATAAAATTATTTATGATAAATATATATAGTTTATGCCAACTATCATTAACACTTTAGTATGTTCTTTGCTTCACTGAGCACATCCTTGGTTTCATTAATAATGCTAAGGTATTCTGGAAGTCCCTTGAGGTGGCTGCCTGGTAAGGAATACATGAATGTATTAGGTAAATACATTCTATCGTGTATCACTAAAAGAAGCCCACGTTATTTGGTGGTTCTTGAACCATTGACAAAATAATAAATTAAAGAGTATGATCGACCTTACAAATAAACTTGAATTTTTTTATTACTAAACTAGATGAGTACATATAGCTAGTTTATTATCTCATAATAAATAATACTACTTGGTTGGATGGCTATGTCCAAAGTAACTAAAAATCCTAAGTAATCAAAGTCCCTAAAATACTCATGTTTGATGCGTGCATGATTCTTATACAATTCAACCATTTTTAAAAAGTAAATAGCAATGCTTTCATTATATGTCAACTTAAAGTAAGTATTACAGCCTCGCCAAGAATGTTGCCTCTACATGGGTCGCTGGCAAGCACCAGGAGATATAGGAGGCAACGCCAGGTAACAGGCAAACAAAAAAGGTTATATTGGGGCTGTCGTACTCCAACACGGTTGAAACTCTTTCTTTATCTTACAAAATCAGATCTCCGAAGGGTGGTTGGTTTTATGACCGGACACTGGACGTTTCGGGCACAAATGAACAGTATGGGGTTTCCAACTCCCATTTTCTTGTGTAGGAAATGTTGGGGAAAGAGGAGGAGTCTGGACAGCACATCCTCTTCCACTGCCCGGCCCTAGCTAGGAAGCGGGCTCTCACCTTGGGCGATGTATCAGAACGTGGCTAATATGTAGCACAGGAAAACTTCATCAAGGCAATCTCAAGGTTCTCTAAGGATCTTGGATTGGATGAGGTTTGAAGTCCTGTAAAGGAGGGTGCACAATAAGACTTTTGGGTAAGGGGCCGTTACCAGGTATAGAATCCTGGCAATCCCAATTGTAATAAAAAAAAACTGTTACATTTAGTTCTAAATGTTACATTTACATTACTTACATTTCATTGAAGACACAATTAGTATGAGCCTAATGCTATAGTGGGAATCATTTAACAATTTTACTGTGGGAATCAATTTATTATTATTTAATATTTTTTTGTTTTTTTTAATGTGTGTTTTCAGTTAGTTGCCAACATTGATAATTTTGTTAGATCGTTTTTTACTGTAACTGTTTTCATTTCCATTCTTTATTAATTAATGTTTTTATAGCCTGTTCATATTTATTTATACGACTTATAATTAAATGCTATCTTTGTTATTGTTCACAAACGCATTCTTTTTATATTCTTTTATACGTTAACACCTTCCCTCTCACCACACCAACAGCTACATAGCCAAACCACATATCCAGGGGCTTCTCGTTTAACATAACTCGTTTCCATCAAACCATTATAGTATTTTTTATGTTTTTTTTAAAAGAATTGTACCTGTAAAATAACATTGCTATTCTACTGTTATCACGTAAACATAACTATAAATATTTTATATTTAAAACTATTACAGAAAAGTAAACTTTTAAGTAAACTCATTTTTAAATATAAGTAACATTTTTATTTGCTAAAAAGAAAAGTAATATGTCTTCTTCTTTTCATCAGTTTAATATTGTTTTCCATTGTATCCTTTTTGATTCTCGAACAGCATATTTATAGCATAATGTAGCCAAATATTTTAATAGACCATCTTTGTTCTGCTCGCAATGAATAGTGAAATGAAAAATTAAGGCGCCAACTTGTGCTTGTGTTCTCAACCGCCGCCGACCCATACACGTGCAGTTGTATTGACCCACCTGAGCACCTATTAATTTAAAATAATTAGATAAGTCCTCAAAAGAGCCTTTTTTGTGGTAGCTGAGAGATCACAAATTTGTGACAATCCAGTCACCAGATCTGTTGCTCGTTTATAACTACCCAGGTGGTACGTATAGCTTTAGATTTAATATGAACGCGAACATCACCCCACATTTATTACATTTAAACAATGTTGGACGTTAGTATAAATAAATATCAATACATCTTGGTATCAGAAAATGTAGAAAGTAAAAGATTGTTTCCTAACAAGGGTTATGTAAAAGTTAAAATCCTATTATAACTAGGGTATTTAACTATTATAAGCCCTATTACAACTGAGTATTATTTACTTATAAGCAATACTTACTTAATATGATCACAAATATTACTATTAGATGGGTGGGCACCAACTATTAAATAAAATATTCCTAAAAATTAAAATAACTTTAGTCTAAAGTGTGATAATCAACATAAAAATACAATTGAACCCTATGCCGTTCCACAGTTTCTTCGTCTTTGTGTCCTCTAGGTCCGTTTGTGTTTCGTTCCTTCTTCCCTATATACCTTCTCGTCTGTCTCGCTGTTTTCACTTTCCGACAGTTTTTCATTGTGGTTATGTGTGATTGGCTAATTACTAATTGATCTTGGCTCCAGAGTACGAAAGGGGAGACGGATTATCACTAGCATTGCCTTCCACATTGATGTCACCTGGGGACATAGTGGAGGATCTACGGGTTAGACCGACCACTAGGCCTTCATAGCGGCCCAGAGGGAACACATGCCTTCCTCGCTGCGATTTGACTGTTTCACCAGGCGGAAGACTTCGCCATGCAGGTGACCACCTTCCTATATTTTCTACTCTTTTCCGGCCAGTGTATCCAGTGATTATTAATATGTTTATTTATTTATTGATTGTTATATCATTTTTGCTGTTTATTGATGTATATCTATCCTTGTATTTATATATATTTGTATTGTATTTCGTTTCCATAGTAAAAATTTTGGTTGGTTAGGCGTAACAGATTTGTTAACTCAAGAATGAGCGACAGACAAATTTTTGGTTATATTTAATTTGTATTAATTCTTCTAAAAATAAACTATATTTTGGCTGCAACTTGTGTTTTGATTGTGTCTTCCTGTACGATGCCTTCGTACCCACCTAGGGCCTAGCTTCAGTTGATTTACGAGGGTGAATTTTCACCTTAAATGAAATTTCTATTATCATTTAGGTATGAGTACAGTTTTAATTAGACCATACTTCAAAATTATACCGTATTTAAATAATATACAACCATTTAAATAATCTGAAATATTAATATTTCGATAAGTAACTGTTTCCTAAAGAGCTAACACTAATGTTGTAGTTTTTACTTCGTAAACAATATGTAACTCATCCCTAACACTGAAAACTGCCAACTAACACTGAAACTGTCTTTTATGTGTCCTGTGTTTTGGTTTTTGTTTCTAAATAATATGATTGAATATTATTTATAAGATTCGAGGAAGTTACGATTACATATTATTGAATGGTTTGTAGAAACAAGGGTTGGTGAATATTTTGGCAAAAGTGTAAAATTAGATGAACGTATGCTTTACTTACATTTATTTCTACATGAATGCAATATTTCATCATAAAGTAAGTTACTGATCATTTTTCAAAATACACCCTTTTCTATTCAAGTAATGCCTCAAAGTTGTACATTTAGTCTACGTGACCCTCTTCAAAATATGTATTGATAAATTTCTTCTCTTCCCTTACGTAATTACTGGATCAATAAAGTAATTACTGGATAATAACGTACGCTAAAATAACGTAATTTAATTTAATTAAGTATACAAAATTAAGTTATTTAGTCTCTATTGTGTTTATTTACCCATTTACAGTACTTGCGGCCTCGTTCACTTTTTGTTATAACTTCACCTCTTTTATCAATAACATGTTTAATGAATGTAAACTATATTATATTTCTTGTTTTCAACCAATTTAAACTATTTCCTGACTATTTAACATTTTAGAGAATTAGCTAACTATATGCTTTTTAGTTTGGAAAACATTACAGTGTTTTTTTTTATAACTTTAGTGAGTAAATTTACTGTATCAATAAGTTAAATTATGACTATTATTCTTTTTTTATCTAAATCGAAACTAAAATAAGTGTACTTCTCAAAGCAAACAATGGTGACTTTCTCAATCACACGTCGATTGGTTTACTAAATTAGAAGTTAATATGTACCAGACTTGTAATTTAGAACGTCCATTAGTGTTATTGGTATAACAACACGTAGTCAAATAAAAATACGTTGTTTGGTATTCCTAACAAATAAAAAATCAAGTGAACAAAAGAAGTCACCAAGGTGAAACACTGTTGTAAAATTATAAAAAAAGTAAAAACTATTATGTCCCCTTATTTTTCAAGACTTGTTAAAGATCTTGATCGTCTTAGGAATGTTTATCCCCATGTGCTGTTACAATCCTATAAACTTGTGTCAGTTGGTTGTGCTGATTAAGTATGAAGGAAAGGTTTGTCTAAATATGTTTTCCATATTTCATTTGTATACTTTATAAAGCCAAATATCAATTATTGTGTTGTAAGAATTGTGGCTTAATCTCCAAATACGTAAGTAAATAGATTACGTACGTTGCCACTGTTGACCGCAATAACTGTGCTCTGATCAGTCTGATGGCACCTTGCTAGTTGGGTCAACTTACCTACAAGCCTAACTAAATGTCAGTAGTAGTTAATTGTTGGTGTTAGTATTGTGGATTATATCATATTTAAGGTAATATATCCATTATTATTTTATAGTAAGTAGACAATTATTTTAAATTATACAAAGGAGAGGGAATATCGTAAACTGTAGCATTCAAGAATCAATACAGTCAAATAACCATTATATTTTGTTTCTTTTATTAATTGAATATAAAAACTAAAAAGGCACCTACAAGTAAAAATAAAAATTAGTTTGTTAAAATAAATAAATAATAATTATAATTGTTCAGTGGTCCCAGGAAAAATAGTACACATAACATTTACAAACAATATGAGAAAAGCCACCACATGGGCTACTGCCTGTGGGTGATGGCTGATTCATTCAGTTCATGAATTGTTAATAAATGCTAAATAATTAATACTAAAACAATGTATAATATAAACTAAAAACATTATGAAACTAAACAAAATATGTGAAGATGTGTAAAATTATATATAATAATAGAAACTAACATTAAAATAGATTTAAGGAGTTGAAGAAATATCACTATCATTGCACACCCACACTCACGTTCAAACCACTCGATCGATGACACTTACGTTGCACACCCACACTCACGTTCAAACCACTCGATCGATGACACTTACATTGCACACCCACCCTCACGTTCAAACCACTCGATCGATGACACTTACATTGCACACCCACACTCACGTTCAAACCACTCGATCGATGACACTTACATTGCACACCCACCCTCACGTTCAAACCACTCGATCGATGACACTTACATTGCACACCCACACTCACGTTCAAACCACTCGATCGATGACACTTACATTGCACACCCACCCTCACGTTCAAACCACTCGATCGATGACACTTACATTGCACACCCACACTCACGTTCAAACCACTCGATCAATGACACTTACATTGCACACCCACCCTCACGTTCAAACCACTCGATCGATGACACTTACATTGCACACCCACACTCACGTTCAAACCACTCGATCGATGACACTTACATTGCACACCCACCCTCACGTTCAAACCACTCGATCGATGACACTTACATTGCACACCCACCCTCACGTTCAAACCACTCGATCGATGACACTTACATTGCACACCCACCCTCACGTTCAAACCACTCGATCGATGACACTTACATTGCAACATTCACACTCACGTTCAAACCACTCGATCGATGACACTTACATTGCACACCCACACTCACGTTCAAACCACTCGATCGATGACACTTACATTGCACACCCTCACTCACGTTCAAACCACTCGATCGATGACACTTACATTGCAACATTCACACTCACGTTCAAACCACTCGATCGATGACACTTACATTGCACACCCACACTCACGTTCAAACCACTCGATCGATGACACTTACATGGCACACCCACACTCACGCTCAAACCACTCGATCGATGACACTTACATTGCACACCCACCCTCACGTTCAAACCACTCGATCGATGACACTTACATTGCACACCCACACTCACGTTCAAACCACTCGATCGATGACACTTACATTGCACACCCACACTCACGTTCAAACCACTCGATCGATGACACTTACATTGCACACCCACCCTCACGTTCAAACCACTCGATCGATGACACTTACATTGCACACCCACACTCACGTTCAAACCACTCGATCGATGACACTTACATTGCACACCCACCCTCACGTTCAAACCACTCGATCGATGACACTTACATTGCATACCCACACTCACGTTCAAACCACTCGATCGATGACACTTACATTGCACACCCACCCTCACGTTCAAACCACTCGATCGATGACACTTACATTGCACACCCACACTCACGTTCAAACCACTCGATCGATGACACTTACATTGCAACATTCACACTCACGTTCAAACCACTCAAAAACCGTTCAAATAAAACAAAAACTGTATACTATCCTCAAGTTTTGTTTGTAAATTTGTTGGATCAGGACAAAATTGTCACATAATGTAAAACATGAAAATGGATTGGAATGAAACATGTAGAAAGATGTTTTTTATCAATTATAAAACAAAGGTAGACAAACAAAATGATAGATGTTAGTTAGATCGTGTATATTTATTTTTCATTAGGGGCCTACATGAAAAGTATGTTTAGTAATAAACCATCTCTTTTTTACAAAAAAAATGAATCTTCGAAATTCAAAATAGCTCAACATTGATAATAAACAAAGCGTATAGTAATAAACAAAGGTATTGTTGCCTTAGGGCATTGAAGATTTACAAACTGAAATATTTCTGAAATCACAATTTGGATTTTGAGTTCAGAAAGAAAGAAATAAGAGCTAGACAACAAATGATATGTTTACCGTGTATTAAATATAATAGTAATATATTTATCTACACAGTGTATTTGGTACATAACCAATTCTTTGTCATTGCGACAGCTACTTAATGATTTTTACGGATCACAACATGGAAAATTAAGTAAATAATATTTATAAAAGCTGTTAAAAATGTCCACAAAGAAGTTATTAAAAAAAGATTATTTTCAGTCGAACTCAAGTCATTTGAAACATCTTTCAAACTAAATGCAACCCCGACTTTTACGACTGGAAAAACAAAGTTGAAGGAATTATTTTAGGGAAATTATATATTTTCAAAGATGTTAGGATTAATGAATTAAGAAACAAATGTGGAAAATATTTATTTTACTAGAGTTCTTAAAATATTTCTACCAACAAATTACTTTTAAATCTGATAAAGCTTGAATAGTTGAAATCGTGTTGAAATTCCTCCACTAAATCACAACGTAGTAAAGAAAGCATATAAAAAATTTAATTATTAGAGCTCAGCACGTTTATTATCTCCAGTGCTGATACATTTTATTTTGATTTTAAAAGCTCTATAAAAACGTTATGTTCTATTTTCTCTAGGTAATAGTAATAAACTTAAAATAAAATACCACTTTCTTATCAAACTTAACTGCTTGCTATAACTTTTAAACTTAATTGTCAACGTTTTTATTGTTAGAATTAAAAGAAAGTATCTTTCTTGACTGAATAGTACCAACCATTATTGATCTCTGAACTGTTTAATCCTCAAATTATTACAAGCATTCTTACATATATGTAATTTAATGTAATATACGATTAAATTTACTTCATTGTTAAATCCATGCCTTCCTTGATAATTATTAATTTTATCAATTACATGATAATTATTTATATGTACCATCACGTATTATGCTAATTAGAAAACCATTTCTAAATGCCAGTCAGGCAAATTTAGCAATGATTTACAGGATTGTTAGAATCAAAGTTCATACTACTGTTACTTTAATAACCAATGTTTGCAGCATGATTTAATACCTAAATTCGTTAATGTGAATTATTAATTACACTTAGTACTTTTTTAATTCAACGACAATTTTATTCAACTTTAAGCTTAATCAAGAATCATAATCAAGCAGGAGCTCAATAACTAAGAAAATGGTGCAAGATAATAAGTTGCAAAATAATTAAAGTAGATCGTTTTACTTCGGTTTTGTGTTTTACAAAGGGGTGGTGGGTTTCCAAGTGGCTTACTTGAGTTAAATGTAAAATGTCTTGACAGCAGCTAGTTTATCTTAAGACTTGGATGTCAAGGGATGTGTTGCAAAATACTCGTGCATAAAATAGTTGTACTTCGTGTTTATTTATAAATATAAAATAAATATGGTCTCGATTTAAAACGTATAATGAAGAAAAATATGAAACTTAAAAAAGTCGTATTAGAAAATATTGTTACAATTGTAAGTATATTTGTGAAAAGTAATAGAGTTTCATTATCAAGACAAAAAGTGATTTGCCATTTTCACTTTAAAAGCAAATGGGTTGTTTCTTATAAGTTGTGTCCCCATATTTTCAATTTATTTTTTACAGCCACCAAGATCGAGAAACATTGTATCCTAACCGAACCTAACCTAACCCAAACTGATCACGGGTGCTAACCAAGCTGGTCACGGGTGCTACTAAAGTTTATCACGTATGCTACCCAAGCTGATCACGGGTGCTACTAAAGTTTTACACGTATGCTACCCAAGCTGATCACGGATGCTACCCAAGCTGATAACGGTCTCTACCCAAGCGGATTATGGGTGCTAACCAAACTGATCACGGGTGCTACTAAAGTTTATCACGTATGCTAACCAAGCTGATCACGGGTGCTACTAAAGTTTATAACGTATGCTACCCAAGCTGATCACGGGTGCTACTAAAGTTTTACACGTATGCTACCCAAGCTGATCACGGATGCTACCCAAGCTGATAACGGTCTCTACCCAAGCGGATCATGGGTGCTAACCAAACTGATCACGGGTGCTACTAAAGTTTATCACGTATGCTACCCAAGCTGATCACGGGTGCTACTAAAGTTTTACACGTATGCTACCCAAGCTGATCACGGGTGCTACTAAAGTTTTACACGTATGCTACCCAAGCTGATCACGGATGCTACCCAAGCTGATAACGGTCTCTACCCAAGCGGATCATGGGTGCTAACCAAACTGATCACGGGTGCTACTAAAGTTTATCACGTATGCTAACCAAGCTGATCACGGGTGCTACTAAAGTTTATCACGTATGCTAACCAAGCTGATCACGGATGCTACTAAAATTTATCACGTATGTTACCCAAGCTTATCACGGGTGCTACTAAAGTTTTACACGTATGCTACCCAAGCTGATCACGGGTGCTACTAAAGTTTTACACGTATGCTACCCAAGCTGATCACGGATGCTACCCAAGCTGATAACGGTCTCTACCCAAGCGGATCATGGGTGCTAACCAAACTGATCACGGGTGCTACTAAAGTTTATCACGTATGCTAACCAAGCTGATCACGGGTGCTACTAAAGTTTATCACGTATGCTAACCAAGCTGATCACGGGTGCTACTAAAGTTTATCACGTATGCTAACCAAACTGATCACGGGTGCTACTAAAGTTTATCACGTATGCTACCCAAGCTGATCACGGGTGCTACTAAAGTTTTACACGTATGCTACCCAAGCTGATCACGGGTGCTACTAAAGTTTTACACGTATGCTACCCAAGCTGATCACGGGTGCTACTAAAGTTTTACACGTATGCTACCCAAGCTGATCACGGATGCTACCCAAGCTGATAACGGTCTCTACCCAAGCGGATCATGGGTGCTAACCAAACTGATCACGGGTGCTACTAAAGTTTATCACGTATGCTAACCAAGCTGATCACGGGTGCTACTAAAGTTTATAACGTATGCTAACCAAGCTGATCACGGATGCTACTAAAATTTATCACGTATGTTACCCAAGCTAATCACGGGTGCTACTAAAGTTTATCACGGATGCTACCCAAGCTGATAACGGTCTCTACCCAAGCTAATCACGGGTGCTAACCATACTGATCACGGGTGCTACTAAAGTTATCACTTATGCTAACCAAGCTGATCACGGGTGCTACTAAAGTTTATAACGTATGCTAACCAAGCTGATCACGGATGCTACTAAAATTTATCACGTATGTTACCCAAGCTAATCACGGGTGCTACTAAAGTTTATCACGGATGCTAACCAAGCTGATCACGGGTGCTACTAAAGTTTATCACGTATGCTAACCAAGCTGATCACGGGTGCTACTAAAGTTTATAACGTATGCTAACCAAGCTGATCACGGATGCTACTAAAATTTATCACGTATGTTACCCAAGCTAATCACGGGTGCTACTAAAGTTTATCACGTATGCTACCTAAACTGATCACGTATGCTACCCAAGCTGATAACGGTCTCTACCCAAGCTAATCACGGGTGCTACTAAAGTTTATCACGTATGCTACCTAAACTGATCACGGATGCTACCCAAGCTGATAACGGTCTCTACCCAAGCTAATCACGGGTGCTACTAAAGTTTATCACGTATGCTACCTAAACTGATCACGGATGCTACCCAAGCTGATAACGGTCTCTACCCAAGCTAATCACGGGTGCTAACCATACTGATCACGGGTGCTACTAAAGTTATCACTTATGCTAACCAAGCTGATCACGGATGCTACCCAAGCTGATCACGTATACAACTTATCACAAATACTTTATTGCCTGTATTAATACCATTTTACAGTCACGTTCTGTAATACCAAATAAAAATTACCACTTGGTGGCTATATGAAATAAATTGAAAATGCGGGAACGGGACATATTAGAAAAGACCCAAGCAAACATATAAATTTCCACAGTTTAATAAGCAAGTAAAGTATTTAATAAAATTTAAATAAATAAACATTACGTAAAATGTATCAGTCTCATTCAATCTTCAGTCCACTATTCTTAAAAACTTTATTTAATATAGACATTGAAAAGAAAAAGAACATCTTATGCAAAGCTCTTGCTGCAGAATGTTAACAAACGCAATTTGTCTATGGAATCAGATTTGTGAATTTAGCAATTCGTTCCTTCATTCAATATTTTATTCTGTCTCTTTCCGCTTGAGGCTCTTAAATCAAATACGTCATTACTACCTAATCTTCATTCAAAAATATTACGACAAGTAAAATATTAGTCAATAGTTCATTGTTGTTTAGTGTAACTCTCCACTAGATGTCAGCACCGAACACAGTCCCAACTGTACAATAGTTCCACCTGTTGCACCACTGTACGTGTGTGTGGCTGTCAATGCCACTGTACGTGTATTGGCGGGCGGGTGGGTCAATGCCACTGTACGTGTATGGGCGGGCGGTTGGGTCAATGTCACTGTACGTGTATGGGCGGGCGGGTGGATCAATGCCACTGTACGTGAATGGGTGGGCGGGTGGGTCAATGCCACTGTACGTGTATGGGCGGGTGGGTGGATCAATGCCACTGTACGTGTATGGGCGGGTGGGTGGGTCAATGCCACTGTACGTGTATGGGCGGGCGGGTGGGTCAATGTCACTGTACGTGTATGGGCGGGCGGGTGGATCAATGCCACTGTACGTGAATGGGTGGGCGGGTGGGTCAATGCCACTGTACGTGTATGGGCGGGTGGGTGGATCAATGCCACTGTACGTGTATGGGCGGGTGGGTGGGTCAATGCCACTGAACGTGTATTGGCGGGCGGGTGGGTGGATCAATGCCACTGTACGTGTTTGGGCGGGCGGGTAGGTCAATGCCACTGTACGTGTATGGGCGGGCGGGTAGGTCAATACCACTGTACGTGTACGTGTGGGCGGGTGGGTTAATTCCACTGTAAGTGTATGGGTGGGCGGGTGGGTCAATACAACTGTACGTGTATGGCTGGGTGGGTGGGTCAATACTACTGTACGTGTATGGGTGGGTGGGTCAATACTACTGTACGTGTATGGGTGGGTGGGTCAATACTACCGTAAAGTAATAACAAGCTCAGTATATTCTTATCAAGAATAATTACAGTTTCACATAAAAGGGGTGGAATATGAATTAGATATTAGGCTCTTATGGTCGCAAATTTATGATCGTTTTATTTAAGTACTCCAGTGTATGGCTAGTACTTGTACGGTTGTTTTCGTATTCATTTTCTTACTTTTACATTGTAAATTTGTATCAGACATTTTCTTTGTGAAATTTTGATATTCTACAAAACAATATAATGTTTTTGTAAAGAAATATGTTTAACATATTTCACCATACCGAGATACTTGGACGTAAGAACACGGTGCTCTTTGTAAATACAATATTAATGACCGGCCCCCAAGGAAAATATATCTTAATTTTACCAGAATATATTTGAACAATGATGTTTAATTATAAACCCTATCTACTCAAATTTAATAAATTAAAGATGATAAAAATTAAATTACTCTAACATTATTACATACATTTATTACATGCTGTAAAGCTTGTTAACATAGCATGTAGGCAGGCCTACACTTACAAGCGTGATTTAAGCCTAATTAGTTACCAAGTTGCGCACTGATGTATATAATGTTTAAATTTTACATTTTATCCAGCCTAACTACGAAAATTAGGTTATATGTCACAGTCTTGAGTTGTGATCTCACTGAGTTGCCAGACTGTGCAAATTCCAAGTGCAAGGATAGAGTATAGTAGGATAAAAACCTGGCTGGAGAAGAACATATTGAAAATATACCATAAATGTATATTTACTAAAGCAAATTTACTAAGGCCTGTGATCTTCGTAAATTTACTAAGGTCTTTGATCATCGTAAACTTACTAAGGCCTGTGATCATCGTAAATTTACTAAGGCCTGTGATCTTAGTAAATTTACTAAGGCCTGTGATCTTAGTAAATTTACTAAGGCCTGTGATCTTAGTAAATTTACTAAGGCCTGTGATCTTAGTAAATTTACTAAGGCCTGTGATCTTAGTAAATTTACTAAGGCCTGTGATCTTAGTAAATTTACTAAGGCCTGTGATCTTCGTAAATTTACTAAGGCCTGTGATCTTAGTAAATTTACTAAGGCCTGTGATCTTAGTAAATTTACTAAGGCCTGTGATCTTAGTAAATTTACTAAGGCCTGTGATCTTCGTAAATTTACTAAGGCCTGTGATCTTAGTAAATTTACTAAGGCCTGTGATCTTCGTAAATTTACTAAGGCCTGTGATCTTCGTAAATTTACTAAGGCCTGTGATCTTAGTAAATTTACTAAGGCCTGTGATCTTCGTAAATTTACTAAGGCCTTTGATCATCGTAACTTTAATATTCTACTGTTTTTATCCAATACTGCAGAAACTATTCACCAACTTTTTTCCTGAGTCAACAAAATATTTATTTTTTAATTTAGTTAAAAGTTATCTTTCAAACTAATTATTTAGCTATAGCATAAATCAATCATCCTGCCTTAATGTCAATTTTTGTTTTAAACTTCTCCCTGAAGTAAGGTCACTTCGAACAATGTAAATTTCATTTACATGTATTTATTACTATTACATGTATATTTGCAGCGTGTAATGTAAATAGAACTTTATTTAAATCAAATTCAGTGCTTTGTAAACTTCTTGTAGTCATAATTAGGTAGATTGCTTATTAAAAACCAATTTCCAAAATTAGTTGTACTATTATATAAATATTATTAATACAATATTAAAATGAAAATACAGTTTTAACATTTTGGTTTTCAAAGCCTGAAACCTCAACTTTAACCATGTTAGAGAAAATTGTGTATTACGGAGAGCCAAAACGTTGGTGAAAACTAATGAACCCATTATAAAGCCACAAACAAGCTTGCTGACTCTACATAAAGGGCTTTCCCAGCAATCTAGATAGAAAATAAATAGATATAGTTCAAATACCAGACCAATAAACCCTCTTGAATGCGTTATAATAAATTTAATTTAAACCTAAATGGCAGTTTCAAATCAAACAAATTTGTTGCTCAGAGATAAAATAACACGTAATTTTAAGAAGGTTTCACTTTAATGCTGTACTAATTTTATAGTTTATAATTTCGTTTTAAGTAAAAACTAAAATCAAAATATACTGTAAAATTAAGTGGGCGAAATTAAAAGACTATGAATTTCAATTTTAATAACATATACTTATATATTTCCGAAGTTTAAATTAGTTATACTTCGATTGAGACTTAAATCAAAAGGTAATAATATTGCTAAATTATTTTACTTTACAAAAACCTGCATGTTTTCGTATGCTATGTCAATATAAATTTGCATAATCAATTGAAACCCATTATTTAAAAGATTGTCTCCGTCACACAGCCTACCTGCTGCTGATATGAATGATTACAGTGGTTTGTGAATGTGATTCAAACAGGATTCAGTTTTATGTTTCTTCATTAATTTCTTATTGAATTGTGTATAATATGTTATAATTAAAGCCAAATAGTATTAATGAAGTTACTTATGTTTCTTGGATTTGGCTAAACCACATTAGATTCGTAATAATAAAGAAATTGTTTGTTTGGAATATAATATCAGTTTGAGTCCAAAATGAGATGGCTTATGAAGTAATATTTATTTACAAATATCTGATTTTACAAAGAATCTTGTTACATTCTCATACTCATGACATACGTACCCGATTCCTAAGGGTTTATAATAATTGTAGTGCATTGTATATTTAGGGTGAATTATGTCAGTAGTTTGTATGGAAATGAATTTTAACTATATCAAACTGGAATACAAAACGTGTGTTTTCAATATTGAGTAATGTAATATATTTTTTTCTCAAGCACATAATTTAATGACGTCTCATAAAATTGATTTCTACCTAACTCTATCTTATTTACCAAACTATGTAGCAATAAAAAAGTCAATGATAACGATACTTACGAAACGAGATCCATCCTTTGGTGTGAATTCTCATACAGGATCAATGTTCAGTTAAATTAATCTCTATTATAATGAAAACTTTAACTTTTGTCAAGCAGAATATGTCTAATTTCACTACTTCAGTTACAATGTCATATTCTTTATGTAACCAGAATAAGCTTACAATTCCACAACAATCAATCTTTTTTTCATAAAACATCTGTTTTATAATGGCATAATACTATATAACTGTCTCCCCTGTCTCTCAAATTATAATTAAACCTTATCAAATTTGTAAAACAGTTAAAAATTGCCTCATAAATCTGTCCTGTTACAGCATTCGGGAATTTATTGATGCCTGTAGGCTACCGAAGTGGCATAGTTAATTTTATAATACTTTTTATAATTGTATATATTTTTAGTAGTAGTATAAGAACCATTGTTAGTTCTATTTGACTTAGCTAATGTAAATTCTTTGTTAAATTTGGCTGAATAAACTGATTTTATTTGATTAGTTTTTAGTATACCAACTTTATTATTGTAATACATTTTTATTTTACTGTACATGATGAACACAATGTTTTAATACTTAATAGAATGCACGAATAAATGGTAACTCTACAAAAGAAGAATTTTAAAACTTAGATATTTCGTTTTATGGGAATCCTTAAAAGGTAATAAAGTTTCTAGTTTCTGAAGGAGTTGAGCTATAACTTGTATATTCGTATAGAAGTGAAATCGTCAATTATTTGCGCAGACACCCATACACATACAATGGTACAGACCCACCTGCTTACACATACAGTGGTACTGACCCACCCTCAAAACCATACACAATAAGTGGTAAAAACAAACATTAAATAGTTTATAGAATAATTGAAAATAAAGTATCTTGAGGGTATTCTTTTAGAGGAAGTATACTTCTAGAAACAGTTAAACCCACTTTAGAAAACCTATGACGTGGGTTCTTAAAAAGTTCTTAAAGATACAGGATATAATCTTATTTGAAGAAATGGATTTTAAAACTTAGCAATTATCTACTTCTACAGTTTACATTTCCTTATCTACTTCTACAGTTTACATTTCCTTATCTACTTCTACAGTTTACATTTCCTTATCTACTTCTACAGTTTACATTTCCTTATCTACTTCTACAGTTTGCATTTCCTTATCTACTTCTACAGTTTACATTTCCTTATCTACTTCTACAGTTTACATTTCCTTATCTACTTCTACAGTTTACATTTCCTTATCTACTTCTACAGTTTACATTTCCTTATCTACTTCTACAGTTTACATTTCCTTATCTACTTCTACAGTTTACATTTCCTTATCTACTTCTACAGTTTACATTTCCTTATCTACTTCTCTATTTAATGACCTGAAACTAAGTTTAACCACGTAATCAATTAAATTGATTTATGTGTAATCAGAATATTTCAAAATACTTGTTTTCTGATTATATTACAGGAATTTTTTTAATGTTACTTGTCTTAACTTTATGTAAAATGTAAATAAATATTTATTTGCATTAAATTGCAGTATGATGTTTTATTTAAAAACATTTCCCACAGTTTACATTTTACGCGTTAGTAAATTTCAAATAAGTTGAACTTGATACATATGATACGCCTATCAATTTGGTACACCGTGTTTTTCATCCTCGTACTAGATGGATTTAAAAAGAAGTATAATCTTATACTTATATTTAACTAAAATTGTGTTATGTTTCAATTGTTTTCTATCACGTTAAATGTACTGTAATACCATTATAATCAATTTTCTTACAATAAATACTTATAAAAGGTATTATTTATTAAACATACAAATATTAATTTGTTATGTAATAAATGAAAGTGTTACTCATAATGCATGAAAATTATAAATGGGACATAATTATATTGAGCTGTTTTAAACATATGTATATTTAAACATAAAACTACATGTAAATTTTGTTATTTTATTTTCCCTACTTCTTTATTATGTAACAAGAAACGGATCATACAAAATATGTTAGCTACTACCAGGATCTTCTTACTTTAATTTACGTATAATGTTTCTTTTCAACATATTTTCCATATTATGCCAAGTAGTAAATAGATGTTCTATTGTTAATACTATGCTGGAGAATATTAAAAAAAATAGAGAGCTCAAAGACGAATTTCATGAAATTCAAATTGTTTCTGATTAAAAAATTGTAACATTCCTACATTTGGTGTTTCATATAACTTCAAATTAACACCTTTATGAAAAAGAACTAAATTCGGAAGATACATGTTTAATAAAAAAACTACAAAGAGTAAAATTCATATTTATTGAAAATAGCCAACAGTTAACGAAAACTATAAAATACGTTGTACATTCATGAATAACACAATAACGAAGTAAGTTTAAGTATCAGTATATTTCATTGTGTCAATATGGAAGGCAATATGTAATAATGTTGTAGTTTGTTACGGAACAACCTTCAAGCTTCTCACATTTATGAACGTGGTTGTGTGAACTTTAATGGCAGTTCTCAAGAACAAAGGCCTGGATTGTATTACAAGGCTCAAACCTATTTTCGGTATATGATGATTCTTAGATCTTGATTTTGTCAAATGTCTGTAACGATGATAACTGGTCTGGGAATATTATACAATTATGTTAAGAATAGAACCAATTTTTTATCTAAGATAAAATGTTTACTGAAAGCCTTTCAATTTACTCTAAAAATAGTTATTACGAATTCCAGTTTTAAAGTATGATAAGCTAACTAAAATTTGGTCAAGTTATGAGAAAAGTGAAATTTACATAAATTTCTAGTTTCACTTCTAGATATTCTTTATTTTCATTAAAAGAATATTCTATAAATTTAAGACAAAATTATGCTTAAGTTACATTCTGAATTTAATATAACATGCATCTGTCAAGACTGTCCTAACACAGTGGTATTTGGTCCACCCACCTACCCATACAAGTACAAGTAGTGCGTAGGTTCTGAGTTGAAACATTGGAACGTAACATCCATGAATTAGTAAGTATTTTTATTATAACATTATAAAGTGTATATCAATTCATAGTTTTAAAATCCTTAATATTTAATCAATATCGTAGGCTCTGAGTTGAGGAAAGATCTCTGATATCACTCTGTTAACCGTACTACGTGTATAAATCGTCACAGTCTGAGTTTCACATGTAAAGAGAGTAAGCCACTTATCGGTATTGAACACACTCTTCATGACAGTTCTGATATCACTCTGTTAACCGTACTACGTGTATAAATCGTCACAGTCTGAGTTTCACATGTAAAGAGAGTAAGCCACTTATCGGTATTGAACACACTCTTCATGACAGTTCTGATATCACTCTGTTAACCGTACTATGTGTATAAATCGTCACAGTCTGAGTTTCACATGTAAAGAGAGTAAGCCAATTATCGGTATTGAACACACTCTTCATGACAGTTCTGATATCACTCTGTTAACCGTACTATGTGTATAAATCATCCCAGTCTGAGTTTTACATGCAAAGAGAGTAAGCCACTTATCGGTATTGAACACACTCTTCATGACAGTTCTGATATCACTCTGTTAACCGTACTATGTGTATAAATCATCCCAGTCTGAGTTTTACATGCAAAGAGAGTAAGCCACTTATCGGTATTGAACACACTCTACATGACATCTCTGATATCACTCTGTTAACCGTACTACGTGTATAAATCGTCACAGTCTGAGTTTCACATGTAAAGAGAGTAAGCCACTTATCGGTATTGAACACACTCTTCATGACAGTTCTTATATCACTCTGTTAACCGTACTATGTGTATAAATCGTCACAGTCTGAGTTTCACATGTAAAGAGAGTAAGCCACTTATCGGTATTGAACACACTCTTCATGACAGTTCTGATATCACTCTGTTAACCGTACTATGTGTATAAATCGTCACAGTCTGAGTTTCACATGTAAAGAGAGTAAGCCACTTATCGGTATTGAACACACTTTCAATAACATCTCTCAGATACAACCCTCGACATGTTTATCTATTTTCATATTCCATTCTTCAATATTTGTAACATTTGGAGCCATTTATCCCTATATTAAATTATGAATTACTGTAATGTTCACAATAACTTCAATTTAAAATTATAGTTTTATAACATAATCCAACAACTGTATTTCGCAATGTTATCTTTTACTATCATAAAATAAGTATTTAAGTTACCTCTAATCCTGATTTCGAATTTTCGTGTATTTAGTTACCAATTCCAACAAGTAATAATTTTTTATTTCAGTGATATAGTTTGCATAAAATAAGTCCTATTTCTATATAATTACTCTTTTATTACAACGGATTAGCAGTCTTAAAGAATAGAGAATAGAATGACCTGACTTTTTTCTACATATCATACTCGCAAAGAAGAAATGTCATAACTTCGTTAAAAATTATTTAAGTTTGTGATATCGATAAATGTAATAGCCTCACCGAATCTAGTTCTATCGTAATGTTCGGGATTTTAGTGCTCCTATAAACTGGGAGGAATACACCTTTTTAACTGGATTCAGCTCTTATTTCAGAGCCAGGATAAATTATCTGATAAAATTAGTAGACAATCTGAACCTTTCATAGCTCCATAGGATACGGACATCTTGTATCCTACCTATCCTTACCAGGAAATAAAGTTATGTCATGGTAGTGTTGGATTAGTCAGAGAAGGTACGGGCCTTCACCTTCTTGAAATATGCATTCATGAGGTGAGCTGGTTGAAAGATTCTCCAAGTCAGGACTGTTTTATTTTCTTTCTGGGAATTATTTGGGACGTTACTATATTCACTATGTTCATCTCTGCACTGCCGTTAATGCAGATGCCAAGACTGTCAATTAAGCTATAACTGAGTAACAAATATACCACTGAAACTAGGGAGGTCTTCCTGGTAGTTCTCATCTGACTTAATAAGGTTACTCAAGATAAACGTTCTGCTAATAAGAAATTTTAGCGTTCAAAAGGTACATGCGAGTCAAAGGTTTACTCTGCCCTAAGGAGAGCTGTCAAAGTGGAATTATATCATCTCACAGAGTTGATCTCACAAGTTCTGGAAATCTATCAAGCAACTTAAAGATGATTCTTCTTCCATCCCAGCAGTAAGCGTCGACAGCATGGTTTGTATTACCACTGCTATGTTGTGTTCAAACGTCTGCGAATACTTCTAATCCATTTATCAAACTTAAGATGACCTGAAAAGGTCAGTTCTTGATATTCCCTTCATATCTGTTGACACTGCTCAATATGTCATCAAGAGTTAAAGATTCGCTCAGCATCTGGTAATTATTCCATCCTTTGATATCAAAAAACTGTCTGACATAATTTTCCCTGTGCTTGTCTTGTTGTTTAGCTGGATTGTGATAATGGAAGAGTTTCATTTGGCCTTGAAGAGAGCACGCTGATTTTTTTTAAATACCACATAATCTGTATTATATAAGGCTATAATCTATTGTCTAAATAGAGCCTGCCCATATCTCTCCTCATCAGCCTTGTTATGTCAACTGTTTGTCCTCATTTCTTCCAGTAAGTGGTCCTGTGGTCGAGCGTTTTTTTTTTTTATTAACTTCAGACCTTATTCAGTGGATAAAATCTAACGTGTTGCATAAGACATTTAAAGTGTGATGTGGTGGTGTGTATTAAGAAATCCTTGCTGCTAGTTCAGAATTTCCACAAGGATTTAATTTGAGGCTGTTTTTTTTTTTTTTTTTTTTTTTTTTTTTTTTCGTTTATTAATGCATTAAATGTGTCCTCAACTGTGCAGTTCATCTTTATGCAGACAATATTAAAATATCTATTGATACGACTGGTCATCAGGCTTTTCAATCTTATATCGATTCGGCTGTGAGGTGGGCCAGATAAAATCACATACCTCTGAACCTCGTCAAAACAGTGATGTACAAAGATAGTAAAAATTATTATTATTATTATCCTTTTACAGGGCTCGTGCTTTTTAAGGTATATCAGAAAAACTTCAAGTACTATTTTTATTCCTAATTTATAAAGACCGAATGTAACCAGGGATCGAGTTCTCTTCCTCCTTCATGTTCTCTGAGTAAGCTGATGAGTAAGTTAGGGCGTCGTATACCTCAGACGCTATAAAATGAAAAATTGTACGAAATTCATCAATGTGACAAAATAGTGCGTTTACGTTGACGTGAGCTGTCTTTATGAAGTTGGAGTATTGTGCTACAGTTTGGCAGAGGTTTTGTGTTGCAGAAGGCCGGATATTGTTACGCTGGTCAGGGCCTAGCCTATCAGACTGCAACAATGCGAGACTTTATAACACCCAACGGGCATGGGACGGGGAGAGTCACGGAAACTGCAGTCATTGGCGGAACACACACACAATACATCACAAAACAAAGATAACACATTCAACCAATCATGCGACACCATGTCGTTAATGAAGGTTTTTGTTATTTAACTTAATTAGTTATCTTCAAAAATTAAACTGAACAACGCTTAACAATAAATAACCTAATGTTTACTAAAGTAAACTGAAAAAATGTCTTGTACACGAACAAACATACATACAAACATAATTATTCTCACATACACACGGACAAAAGCAACATAATTAATAAATAAAACTCAATTATTAGAAATCATAAGTGGTTTGGAATACAATCAACAAACTGAAATAATATATTGTGAAAAAGAGGAAAACAAAATGTTTATAAGATAATATTGTAAAAATAAAGAAAAATGTTTAAAGACAAAAAGGCTGGCTAAAATTGATTTATGGTTTTACAGGAAACTGCTGAATTACTGTAAATATTAATTATACAAAAATTTAATTGAAATATACATGACAATAATAATAAGAATCAATGAAGTACAAACGGGTAAAATAAATCAATTGTCTTCACTTACGACTACACAATGAGTATCATGTCCTTCAGTTTTTAACTGCAGGCCGGTCAGACATGGAAGTAGTGGCTCCTCTTTTCCCGCTGCTGTCCACCCAGAGGATTCGGCCGTCCAAGGTCCATTGCCGAACATCGAGATCGACTTACGCAGGACTTCAGTTTTGGTGGAAGTCAGGTCCTCCCTGATGGTAATACCGGTGCCCTTGAGAGCTCTTTTGTTGCTGAAAATCATCCGCCTATCCCGATAGCTGCGCAAGTTGACAATAATCGGTCTTGTATTAACTTTGCCGTTGTCTCCTGGTGATCGAAGCCTGCCTACCCTGTGACTACGCTCCACCTGGTCCAGCCCCAGATCGACCTGCATCTTGTCTTTGAACACTTGAACAGCTTCGTCTGTGTCCTCTCCCTCCTTTTCTGGTATCCCAAAAATTGTTTCGTCGTTGATGTCAACCTTTCTCACAACGTCCTCCTCTACCTGCAGAAGTTTCGTCTTCAGGAGTTCCACTTCCGACGTCAGCTGATTGACCTGGCCACGAACTTCTGATAGCGAATTCATTAGGGTCTCAACTACAGCGTCTCGAATTCTACTTGCTAATTTGACAATAATTTTGTCAACCTGGTCATCTCCAGCCAGACACTTGGAAACAGCCTTTTCAATGAGCTTGTAGTCCATTTCGCTCAATGTAAGTAAGGTTTCAGCAGAAGAGGTGGAAGTTGAAGTAGAGGGGGAGTCAAGTCTGTCTGTCAGCGATAAGGACAGATCCTGCTTGTGCTTATCAGCAGTGGAATTCACTCTGGATCTTGTGAGTATTGGCGTCCTTGGCATGATAAGGACACTTTTGTACACAAAAATCACTGAAACTAATCAGATGAACTAAACAAAAAATACAAAAGACAAAACTGTACAAAATTACACGAAGAAGCACAAAGAAAGACACACTGAAAAGTTAAAAAAATCGGAGCTCAAACAACAAACGTGTACCTACTCAAACGACATATCTCCTCTCCAAAAAACAGCAATGATTGTTATACTGAGCTAAATATACAAAAAAGTGACATTTTTAAAAGATTGGATGTTCTGCAACTATGTAATGATCAGATTAATCGATAGATATTACTTTTATACACAGACAACATATGCTCAACTTTTTCTTAATGTTATCAAAAGTAGCGAGTGAAGTTTTAATAAAAAAGCTATGTTATATTAATCGAAACATCTTCTCAACTTTTTATGTAAGCGTTTTCAAAGCATCTTTTCCCTTGTGTGTGTGTTTGTGTTTTTTTATTACATCAATTGTATATAAAATATATTTTAAATATAAAACTATAATTTGGTCTATATAAAGATGGGATATGCTGATTTCACATTTATCTTTGTAATACCACAATTTTAAAATACTTTGACGCTAATACACAGCTCCAAATGGAACACTTTAATATACTTTTTCTATTAATTTTATCAATATTGTCAATCTTAGTAATTTATAAAACTAATTAAGAAAAATAGAGTGTTTAATGTGATTAATTACTTGGCAAGTACAACTGAGATAAAGGAATGGTCTAGAAAGTATTCAGTGGTGTGGAAAACTGCGGATTTGTATACAAATTGTTACAGTCGGCAATGTAGCTTTGTTGTCACTTGGGTCAGCTCCAACAAGTCCGAGTTAGTTGGAAATTGTTTCAAAAAATTGAGCGTTCTTTCTGTAGAAAACAGCAATGTTCATCTCTCTTATTGTGGTGGTATAATTTCGTACTGAGGTCCCCTACGTCAAATTAATTAAATGATCTGAGACTTAAGAATGCACTTTTTGCAGCTATAAGTAAAACCAAAATCTGTATAGTCTATACTTTCTTTCTTTTTCTTTAGAAAAATAAGAAAGTACGAGTACATAAAAATTTACTTTTAAAAATTAACGAAACTAATATTTTTTTATTTGCGATGTTTTAGTATTCAGCGTGTAAAATGAAATCCTGATACACCTCAGTAGAATCTAAACTATCTGAGATATATATGTAAAAAAGCCAATATACTTATTAAACACTACAATATTTTATATGGTTAAAAATCTTCATCTCATCCTTTAGTGAGGTAAAAAGTCTAACTTTGAATTTTTAAGTCGTATCTTGTGGTATTTGATTGTAAATTGGCAAATAATACTTTACTAATTTCAAAATGAGTTAGCAGGTGTAATTTGAAGTATTTAAATGTCAAAGTTATCTTGTGACGTGTCATTGGAAAGACCTGTTTATTATGTAAGTAATGAAGCATATAAAAAGTTTCTAAGATATCCTTGACCGAAACCGTTTACAAAAAAATATAGTTTTTTATTAAAAGGGCTATTTTGGGCTTATATTTCCTGTTTTAACGTAACAAATGTTGAAATTGTTTTTCTTCGTCAGTTTGGCAGTAATCGTATGCCTGTCGACTGTGGAAACTTGGAATGGCATTAAAAGCTGATTCCTGAACAACGTACTTAACCGTTTGTAAAATGTTTTCCTGTAAGATTTGATTTGGTAGTGACCCACCCACCATATAGTGGGTGGGTCACTACCACTGTACTTGTATGTGTTAGTGGGTGGGTTATCTACTACTGTACGTGTATGTGTGAGTGAGTGGATATCACTACCACTGTACGTGTATGAGTGAGTGGGTGGGTCACTACCACTGTACGTGTATGTGTGGGTGGGTGAGTGTCACTACCACTGTAGGTGTATGTGTGAGTGAGTGGGTGTCACTACCACTGTACGTGTATGTGTGGGTGGGTGAGTGTCACTACCACTGTAGGTGTATGTGTGGGTGGGTGGGAGTCACTGCCACTGTACGTGTATATGTGAGTGGGTGGGTCATTATCGCTGTACAAGTATGTGTGAGTAGGTGGGTGTCACTACCACTGTAGGTGAATGTGTGAGTAGGTGGGTGTCACTACCACTGTAGGTGTATGTGTGAGTAGGTGGGTGTCACTACCACTGTACGTGTATGTGTGAGTGGGTGGGTCATTATCACTGTACAAGTATGTGTGAGTAGGTGGGTGTCACTACCACTGTACGTGTATATGTGAGTGGGTGGGTCATTATCACTGTACGAGTATATTGTGTGAGTAGGTGGGTGTCACTACCACTGTAGGTGTATGTGTGAGTGGGTGGGTCATTATCACTGTACAAATATGTGTGAGTAGGTGGGTGTCACTACCACTGTACGTGTATGTGTGAGTGGGTGGGTCATTATCACTGTACAAGTATGTGTGAGTAGGTGGGTGTCACTACCACTGTACGTGTATGTGTGTGTGTGAGTGGGTGTCACTACCTCTGTACGTGTATGTGTGGGTGGGTGGGTGTCACTACCACTGTACGTGTATGAGTGAGTGGGTGGATCACTACTACTGTACGTGTATATGTGAGTGGGTGGGTCATTATCGCTGTACAAGTATGTGTGAGTAGGTGGGTGGCACTACCACTGTACGTGTATATGTGAGTGGGTGGGTCATTATCGCTGTACAAGTATGTGTGAGTAGGTGGGTGGCACTACCACTGTACGTGTATGTGTGAGTGGGTGGGTCATTATCGCTGTACAAGTATGTGTGAGTAGGTGAGTGTCACTACCACTGTACGTGTATGTGTGAGTGGGTGGGTCATTATCGCTGTACAAGTATGTGTGAGTAGGTGGGTGGCACTACCACTATACGTGTATGTGTGAGTGGGTGGGTCATTATCACTGTACGTGTATGTGTGAGTAGGTTGGTCACTACTACTATAAAATTACCAAACATTTGCTGATCCAACCTCACCTAACCCTTGTTCATATTAATGAACAAGTAGATTTAATGCAAGAATTTTGGAGTTTGTTTTGTGTTTACTCTATTAGGAGGAGAGACCTCACCCGAGATGGACGACCCTCAACAGGAGAGACGTTTCCCTTTTAGCATCCTCGTTTTGTGATTATGAAGTCAGAGGTATTCAGAGCTGCATGCTTGTGTCTAGTAGAATGTACGTGGTTAAGACTCCATTTAGCCAAGTTATATTTTCGATGTGAATTTTTCATTTAAGTGTGTGGATAATTTTTCATTTGTTTTTTCTTAGTTTTTATTTTTATTCAATTCCTAGCAATATAATTCATATGTATGTGTATTACATTGAGTCGGATAGTTGCTTTATTAATTTTTTTCAGTTAAAAACTAAACGGAAATACATTTTATTACTTTTTGTCCAACAAATAACATATTATTCGTTTAGTCACGTATCTGGAGAAGACTAAAACGTGAGGCATTGGCTTATTTGATAGTATGTAACTTTGTAGCCCTTATAATTAATAGGACCAATACATCTATTAGTTAGTGATACAGTTGTAGGTGCAGTATCTGAGGTGGCAATTACAAGGACCTTCATACATGTTTGTTTTAGTTTAGCCTTTAGTTCAATTTATTTATTTTGAGTGGTGTGTTTATTTTAGTGTATTTCTTATTATATTTAGTATGCGTGTTTGTCTTTAAATGGTATATACAGTACTGCAATAATAATAATATGTTATTTATTTAGGTATCATGTGATTTTGTTTTCCATTGGATATTTATTTATCTGTGTTGAACATATTGTAAGCTGTGGTGGGGAGCAGATTAATATAATGTATGAAGAGTTGTAGTACGTTATGCATAATTGAACATACCATAAAGATTTTTTTAAATTTAAAAATAACATGTTTTCTCTATTTAAAAATCTAGTTATGAATAGGGAATAATACACATATCTATTTCAAAGTAAATATCCATCTCAACCGTATTAGTAGCCATGCTAGAACAGTAAACGCCTGTGAGCTGGGCGTGTCAGAGGTATAAGGCAAGCCATCCCAATGAAGGTCCCATGAAAGAAGAAATTTAGAACATTTCATTTTTATATTCAAAATGACACTAATTTACTGCTATCAAAGTGTTTTGTTATAACTTTGAAAGGGCGATATTTATCTTAATTCGTGGGTATGCAAAAATGAGGGACTTCATCTTTGGTTAAAAATTGGTAGAAGATTTATTGTTATTAATCTTAATTAAGTATTCATATTTATGTCTTATATATCTTTTAAAATAAATTGTAATTCAAATATAGCTCACCAATTAAAATATTTCGGTTAGAAAAGGCTAGATAGGTAGAATTACTATGTCAATGCCTGGAACTTGAGACATACGTTATCTATCGTTCCTTGGGGAGTACGTAATGGAGACAAAGCTTGCATCAAGTTATCACGAGCTAGTCCAAAACTTGATGACTCTTTTAGAATCGATATGAAATTCAAACTCACACAGAACTGAAGGGGACACGTTTATAAAAACGTTTCTCTAGGTATGAACATAGAAGAATGACAAATATCACTCCCTTAAAATTACAAGGCTCCAATTATATACTGAAACACGAATACACAAGTATCTTGACTTAATAATGGAATTGTAGAAGGACATATTAAGGAACAAAAATGTTATTTGAGGAGTTCACTTACGACTGTTGGACCATAGTAGCTTGTGTCTGAGTAAGCTCTTCTGGCAAACCTAAAACTTCATAAACTTCATTATGAGACATTATTGCTAGCAATTCACCTAGATAAATAAAGACATAAAACACATGAAACTTTTTTTGTTTGAAGCTTCTGTTTTATCATTCCTGTACAGTTATTATTTTCAGTAGATGCAATAAATATGTTGGGTCATTAACATATACTTGACCACATAGTAGTTTAGTCACCACAACCAGTGGTGGAGGTTTATCAATAACTAAATAGAGTCAACATATAAAACGGTTTTAAGAAATGTGTTTTAGTTTTGACACATGAACAAATAAATGTAGCCTCCTTTTTTTTCTTTGCACGCACATGAATTTTTAACCACATTACTTTAATTTGTAATGTTATTATGAGAAAATGGTTTAAACCCATAACATTAAATTTAGTTGGACGTCCCAGGATTTGAACCCGTGACCCCTTACATTGAAGTAAGAACTGCTAGCTACATGTTGGGAATGTTCTCATCCATGCTACATTAATAATCAAAAATAGGGACAGGGGATCGGTGGCTAAGTTATTCGCTACTCACCTCCAGAGGTTGAGGTTATGGGTACGATTCCCGGGTCAGGGTAGGCATATGTTATAAATTCCTCCGAGTGGACCTGCCATCATAAGGCAGTTGGGAAGGTACGACTCTGGTTTTCGAACCCTAGTAGCGAATGCTCGATATGTCATTGGGATCCGACGTGCTAACCACAAATCCTCGAGGAACACATCGTCCATCCTAGAGGTCCTTGTGCCCTCAGTATCATTGAAATGAAAGAAAATATACATTATAACGATAATTTAATTTTTATGAAAATTCAGTTTCATTCCCATTTTGAACCACTGGACCTCTTACAATCATCTGACCATAAATTATCTTACAAATTCTCTTCAATAATCTACTTTACACGGGTGAGAAATTACGACTGAGTACCTATTAAAGCAATATTCAAAATGTAATAAATGACAAGCTGTTACAAATGCAACAATTAATTATTGATATTACAATATATTTTAAAGTAATAATAATTATAATCATAATGAGAACGTTAAGTGTTCAAAAGAAAATTACAATGTTTGTGATTAATAAAGCCAAACACATGATTGTGGTTGATGTCGTTTTGAACCGTGTGGTAACCAAGGGCCCGAGGGGTAATTCAATATTGCAACCGTTGTCATATTATTGTAGCAAGGGTTTTGTTTGTTATTGAATTATTTATTTTATATTACAATGGTGAATTAGTAGAATTGATGTTATTTATTTGTGTTGATTTGCGTCATATATTTTCCCATGAAATTTACCGAACACTAATTTGAAAGTAAACATAGTTAAATATATTATTAGTCAACTAAATTGATCATATCAACTTTAGTGCTATTTACCTTCCAAAGTGTATTTACTTGCCATGTAACATCTAGTGTGGGTTTTACCTCAATCTGATATTTTAGTTTATGGTAATCTAATACATTTATAGTGCATTGATTTTATTTACCTTAGTTCCTACTATTTCGTTATAATGCAAATGTCTGCGACACTGTGATACATTTATCGTCACTGTGAATGTGGTTCCATAGTTTTCCCATTTTATAATTTAAAAGTCAATTATTATAATGCTAAGTGAACAATTAATTAAATTTTGTTAAAAATGTATGATACTCTCGTCATTGTCTGAAAAAATGCAATTGATAAAAACCCTACAATATGTTAAGCTCAGAGGTGTCATATGTGGATATTTACACAAGATTCAATTTAGTGTTTTTAAATATGTCTTTGTGGTTGCTTCAAGATGGCGCCCACTACATTTTGCCTTTAATGTACGTGTCACACTTAAACGGCAATTCTCTGAAATATTGTTGGCAGAAGAGCATCCAGAGTCTTTTTCAAAAATATTATCAAGATATTAAAAATATTATTTTATGACCTTCATACTGTAGTCTTACGATCCACCTTTACCCCTTAAAGCCTTATTATACAATGTTCATAAATAGTTCTCCCTCACTACAACTTATATTTAGGCAGAACTGGAGACGCTACAAAAACGTTTGACCTTCAGATTTCACTTTCCCTTACTTTAAACAAAAAAGTATTTAGTTATTTATTCGTAAGACGCAGATCGTCAAGATATGGGCAAATAGGGATTTCGAATGAGTGTGATGAGTGTAAATGAGCGAATGTAAGGCCGACTATTCCTTAGAAAGTGTCATTAATTAATAGATGGAATTTAACGAATTACGCCATCGACAAACCATAGTTGTTGGTAAAATCTTATGACTCAATTTTGAGGAAAAATATTAATATAAAACAAATAACATTTATTTAATAAACTGTAGTAAAATTAAAAATTAGTAAATTTAACTGTTTAAAATTTAATGTAAAGGCTACAAAGGATTGTTGGAAAATCATAAACAAAGAGCAAACATGAACAGAATGTAAAACTGTTTTTGCTATGTACAGTACTCTCTGTGCACGGAGGTAATGTAAAGTAAACAGTCACCGTCACAATTACAAAGTACCACAGCACTTACCCTCTGGGTGAGTCAGTTTCATGTATGTGTGGCAGGAGTTTATTTTTAAACTTGGATTTAGTGCTTAAGTTTTTATAAACATAATTTAGTGAACATAATAAACACAAAATTGATTGTTTTCAAAATAAAAATACATGAAACTAATAAACTTTATTTATATTACCATAATATAGCAAATAGATTCACCAGAATATTAAGTTGAATACATATAAAAATCTCAGAGGCAATTTTGAGAATAAGGATTTCAACCATATTTCAGCTCAACAACTCATCTGAATAGGTACATTCTTATAATTCATAGTCTATGAAATATACCGGTGTATTCTGCTATACACAATGGTGAAGTAAAGTATGTGAAAAGAAAATGGAGCTTGGTGATTAACAATTGTGTCTATTATTTTGACAATTCATGAAACTTAAGTATAATCTGTGAAATTAAAAGGACATCTACGGTAAGAGTTATTCAATTCCCTAAAATGTTTAAATACGTACGATTAATTTTACTAGCATTCAAACATACAATATTGTTGGCACAGTCTGAGCCCAGTATCAATGACGTGAAATAATTAACATTATATTACAAAATAATATAAACGTTAATGCTATTTCTCTATTATATTTTAATTTATTGCTATTACTTATGAGTAGTGTTTATATTTACTGTATTTTCTATATATTATATATATTCACTTACCTGCCTACGGAAGGTAGTTTAAGTGCAGGTGAATTTTAAAGCTAAACTTAATTATACTGTGTAAAATAACCCAAAACATCACCCACCATAAACACGTGTTGTTGGTTAAGGTGGGGAACATGCACTAAAATAACCCAAAACATCACCCACCATAAACACGTTTTGTTGGTTAAGGTGGGAGACATGCACTAAAATAACCCAAAACATCACCCACCATAAACACGTTTTGTTGGTTAAGGTGGGGAACATGCACTAAAATAACCCAAAACATCACCCACCATAAACACGTGTTGTTGGTTAAGGTGGGAAACATGCACTAAAATAACCCAAAACATCACCCACCATAAACACGTTTTGTTGGTTAAGGTGGGGAACATGTACTAAAATAACCCAAAACATCACCCACCATAAACACGTTTTGTTGGTTAAGGTGGGGAACGTGCACTAAAATTATTCTTTCCGTTATCATTTCGGTGCGTGTTATTTTAAATTAATAGTGTTTTTCAGTTACCATATATTTATTTATGCTTAGTTAATGTAATCTCATTTCAGTGTGATTGGAATATTATTTTAATTGTGTTTTAACATTTTTTCGTTGATATCTTGATCTTGGCAGCGCCTAATTGGTTATATTAATTTCAACCAGTTAACATTTGTTATATTTAGTAGAAGTCCATTTTGCTGTACCCCATTCTAGGATCTAGGTTAAAATGTAGATAACTATTAATGTAGATACGTCTATTAGTTTAAGAACGTAGTTTTATAACATGTTTGTTTGGATGTAATTTAGTTTTCTAGCACTTGAAAAAGATTTGGGTTTTACCAAATCGAAACGTCGTGATAGGTATTTTTACGTAATGATGGCAAATGTCCAACAACCTTTGTCTTCCACATATAATACAGCTTAAATATGTAATATAAAACTATGTTAAGGGACAAACTCGTACATTTAGAATACATTTGACAAAGTTAAGTAGCAAAGGGAAGTGGGACACTCGTACAAGAGTAGGGGACGTATAATGTAAATATGAGTTGAGACATTACAAGCTTTGCATACAAATAGCTAAGTTCTGTTCTTAACGTTGCCGGGAAACTAATGTGAAGGTACATGTCTAGCGTGAATGCAATGATGTAGACATTTTATAATTTCCATAGATGAACACATTCAATAATATTAAGGACATTTTTAGATTTAACTAAATAATTTGCCTTCATAACTATTTTTCTCGCTGAAAGGTTAAGAAAATGTGCATGCTATAGACAGTCTTTACTAGTTTCATTAAGTTCGTTAAGTAAATTAAAGTGCTGTACAGACCAACTATCCATTTCCAAACCTAAATGCCATTCATTATGTCATTATAAAGACTAGCTGTAGCTCTGGACCCAAACATGAAATATCGGTCCCTGCCTATTCTGTTTTTAGGTGTGTAGGGCAGAAAATATTACATGGATAATTTATATATATATTTTGGATGGTAATCTATTTGAGATACTATTAAGTCCAGGTCGAGTAATATTATGACTGAAATTATAAATGTCTAGGTCCTCTTAAAATGTCAATTGAAAGGTGTCTTGTATGTATACAGGGTTTTTGTGTATATTTTACCTTACGATTTTCAGTATTATTCTATACCTAAGTATACCTTATGTAAAATCAAATAGCCTAAATAAGTAGAAAGGTGTCCTCTATTGTATAGCCGGATCCATTAAGTATTGAAGTAAATATTTTGAGATATGTTTATCCCAATTTGAATGCCTTTCTCACAAAAATATCAGCTTCACTGTGATGCTGAATGCTACATGAATACATTTATATGTATTTTTATGTTGGTTAACCCGACTTCGAAAAATTCAAATGTTCTCTAAGTCAATATTTTCGAATATCAACATGCATCGTCATTTGAAAGGTTTCGTTAAAACAAACAAAGATTGTATTCACCCCGTGTTTAACTCGGACGGTTCTTGAGTACCAAGAAAAAAAGTGTAACTTTATAAAATGGGCAGCAAAAGCTACTTTTTTTGTGAAGAGGAGCTCATTTTTTAATTTTTAATATTCAATCATAGCTCGAGTGATATACAATCATATTTCAGATCCTTTTAAAAAAAAAACGTGTTTTGTATAGCAAACAAAACTTAGCAAGCCACTCTTAAAGCACTTGACTCCTGAAAATTCACCTCAAGACTTACTTGGGAGTGTTTTCAAACTTTGTGTGCTTTGACCCGCCTCAATAATGAGGTGGGTTCCGGAGTACAGTGGCCTCTCAGGGTACGAGAGGCTTACCTCTTAGCTAATATGGGGGCGAGGACTCCATTCGTAGGGCCTCAACCAGTAATGGCATTGGAATTACCACTGCTAAGACTGAAATACTGAACTTGGTGAGAAATCGCCACCATAGTGGATGGCAGCAGTTTCGCGGCCAGGTCTTTGCAAAATCTCTTGTGAGGGGACCCAACCCTACGCTGACCAAATCACTCTCCGCCATGAACTGGAATGACATCAAGACGGTAACTACGTATATTTCTGGACACGGACAATTAGGAAACATCTGGAAAATATTGGTATCTACAGAGAAGACACTAGCTATCGGATTTGTGGCAACTCTTGAGTCTGCCGAACACCTAATAACTGAGTGCGAAGCTCTGGAGCTCAGGAGAAGGAGAATAATCGTGGTCGAACTCTCAAAAGAAAGAATGGTAGCTAGACTGAGGAAAAAGATTTTAGAGCTGGTTAAGCCGCTCGGAATAGGCATTCCGTTCTAGTAATTAATAGGGGAGCACAATAAACCCCCCTAGGAATGAAGTGCAATCTAAGAACGGTCTCAGACCTCTCCTTTCCCCTCATGAAACTAAATTATGTTTGTTACAAACTGTTACAATCGCATTGAAATTGGAATGTTTTTAGTTGACTCACCATATAATGTTTATAAGGAAAGAATGTTGTGTAATGGTATCAGACTAAACCATTCAACCATTACACATGATGAAAGGTGGCAGCCGCCCCATGTATAATCTACGTTGACTTTAGATTGTTCTATTTCCTCACAGGACTTATGAAAGAAAATACTAAGGAGAGCAAAGCTGTCTGCTGAGAGTTTATGGAAATTACGATGGTAGTTGTAAACTGATTCTATTTTAATTTATACTTTCATCCCTTCCATTGACATGTAAGTTTATTACGAGACTAGCTAAAATACAATATTGATTTCTTAACAATAACTTTAATCGAACAAGTACATTAAGAGGGCTAGAAACATCGAATTACACTATGGAAATGAGCCTAAATAAAAGTAGTAAGTACGAAGCAATATTTTTATTAATTAGATAAATTAACAATTGTGGTAGTTGTACTTTTAATTAGTCCTTTCTCAACCCCTGGAATGAAGGTTAAAAAGTATTTAAAGATGATTTTGAATCGACCTACTATCTTAAGTACATTAGAGAATTTACTAATCGTTTTACACTTATTATTTATAGAAAATTCACAAATAAGTTCTTATTTATCGAATTTTTGTAATTGAAAGAAAGAAAGAAATTTATTTCCCAATTATATACATATACATACACTTACTACAATATTTCGTTGGTAAAGTGAGAAATATTCAATTCCTCCAAGGCTTTGCCTGTTTGGAGGCTTTTTTAAAATTCGACAATTGAAATATTTTTCAAACGGCATCTGCAAGTACTATATAATATAATATAACTATTCTTATATTTATTTAGTATAATCAAAATATATATATATATATATATATATATATATATATATATATATATATATACATACATACATCAGTATTGAATATTAATCTTCCAAACTACTAAAATTATAATAAATTGTACATTACAATAAAATTTCAAAAAACAAATTAACATTTTTTTGAGAGCATTTATCATACAAAATAAAACAAGTGAGATTTATAATAATATTGAGTAACAAGGCAAAACTGAATACAATTAAATACATATATAAAACAAAAATTCTTCAATATTCTGAATGGTGAATAGCCATAGCTTTAATTCTTTTAGAAATACATGTATATTAATTATATCTTTCATGTTGTTTGGTAATTTATTAAATACCATTATTAAATACCATAAATACCATATTTTAACATAATTGATATTAATTTATTCCATATGAACAAATGTGAGTTGTAATATTATCATCTTCTAATAAACATACAAACAACAATTTATCACCTAATCGTTTTAATTATATGCAATAGCATTAACGCCAATAATGCCCATATTACACGTTGATAAGTAGTTTTAATAAATATTCCACGTCGGATTCCTGGTTACTCAACGCACATTTGTAATGGCCGGATACATTTAATGAAGGGTGATGAGTATGTCAACCACTTGCCATAAGTATACCAGCGATCAATCAGTGATGTAATTAGTGACTTTACAAAATTAACTAACTTCAGTTATACTTATTTTGTTATGTTATTTTTGAGTTGTGAATATCGTTCAATGTGTGGTTAATTATATGCATATAATAGTAATGAGTAGTTATACCATGAAATACCAACAAGCGATTATTTGTAAATTTGTTGAATTCACAAACCAATATTTTAAAATCTGTGCCATCAAATTAGAAAAGTAGGTATTTTTTGTCTGCATTTAGCAAAATAAGATTGATAAACTAAGTATTAGAGTGCAAAATGAGCTTATGGAATGAAATTTAATAATAAAATATTCGAAAAAATGGGTACTACTTTACGTAAAAAGTAATAAAAGAAGTAACCAAGCGTATTAAATGTCCTGTATCTTGACATACATTGAAATAGGTCACGAACAAGTGCTACATGAGCGATTCGGGAGAGGCAATGTCCGCATAGTTTGTAGCAAGTCGATTGGTAATGTGAGTAACAAAGTGCATCAAACTTGCTGTACTTTGACTGTCATTGCAATCGATCCCAAATATAGTACATAGCAGATTGAGGAGGGAGAATTGACGGCATTGTCTAGAGCAAATCAAGTGGTAACGGAGTAACCAAGTGTAAATATCCTGTATCTTGACCTTCATTGTAATCGATCCCAAACATAGAGTACATAGCAGATTTAGGAGGGACAATTGTCGGCATTGTCTAGAGCAAATCAAGTGGTAATGGAGTAACCAAGTGTAAATGTCCTGTATCTTGACCTTCATTGTAATCGATCCCAAACATAGAGTACATAGCAGATTTAGGAGGGACAATTGTCGGCATTGTCTAGAGCAAATCAAGGGGTAACGGAGTAACCAAGTGTAAATATCCTGTATCTTGACCTTCATTGTAATCGATCCCAAACATAGAGTACATAGCAGATTTAGGAGGGACAATTGTCGGCATTGTCTAGAGCAAATCAAGTGGTAACGGAGTGACCAAGTGTAAATGTGCTGTATCTTAACCTTCATTGTAATCGATCCCAAATATAGTACATAGCAGATTTAGGAGGGACAATTGTCGGCATTGTCTAGAGCAAATCAAGTGGTAACGGAGTAACTAAGTGTAAATGTGCTGTATCTTAACCTTCATTGTAATCGATCCCAAATATAGTACATAGCAGATGTAGGAGGGACAATTGTCGGCATTGTCTAGAGCAAATCAAGTGGTAATGGAGTGACTAAGTGTAAATGTCCTGTATCTTGACCTTCATTGTAATCGATCCCAAACATAGAGTACATAGCAGATTTAGGAGGGACAATTGTCGGCATTGTCTAGAGCAAATCAAGTGGTAACGGAGTGACTAAGTGTAAATGTGCTGTATCTTAACCTTCATTGTAATCGATCCCAAATATAGTACATAGCAGATTTAGGAGGGACAATTGTCGGCATTGTCTAGAGCAAATCAAGTGGTAACGGAGTAACTAAGTGTAAATGTCCTGTATCTTGACCTTCATTGTAATCGATCCCAAATATAGTACATAGCAGATGTAGGAGGGACAATTGTCGGCATTGTCTAGAGCAAATCAAGTGGTAACGGAGTAACTAAGTGTAAATGTGCTGTATCTTAACCTTCATTGTAATCGATCCCAAATATAGTACATAGCAGATGTAGGAGGGACAATTGTCGGCATTGTCTAGAGCAAATCAAGTGGTAATGGAGTGACTAAGTGTAAATGTCCTGTATCTTGACCTTCATTGTAATCGATCCCAAATATAGTACATAGCAGATGTAGGAGGGACAATTGTCGGCATTGTCTAGAGCAAATCAAGTGGTAACGGAGTAACTAAGTGTAAATGTCCTGTATCTTGACCTTCATTGTAATCGATCCCAAATATAGTACATAGCAGATGTAGGAGGGACAATTGTCGGCATTGTCTAGAGTAAATCAAGTGATAACGGAGTGACTAAGTGTAAATGTCCTGTATCTTGACCTTCATTGTAATCGATCCCAAATATAGTACATAGCAGATTTAGGAGGGACAATTGTCGGCATTGTCTAGAGCAAATCAAGTGGTAACGGAGTAACCAAGTGTAAATGTCCTGTATCTTGACCTTCATTGTAATCGATCCCAAATATAGTACATAGCAGATTTAGGAGGGACAATAATTGTCGGCATTGTCTAGAGCAAATCAAGTGGTAACGGAGTAACTAAGTGTAAATGTCCTGTATCTTGACCTTCATTGTAATCGATCCCAAATATAGTACATAGCAGATTTAGGAGGGACAATTGTCGGCATTGTCTAGAGCAAATCAAGTGGTAACGGAGTAACCAAGTGTAAATGTCCTGTATCTTAACCTTCATTGTAATCGATCCCAAATATAGTACATAGCAGATGTAGGAGGGACAATTGTCGGCATTGTCTAGAGCAAATCAAGTGGTAACGGAGTAACTAAGTGTAAATGTCCTGTATCTTGACCTTCATTGTAATCGATCCCAAATATAGTACATAGCAGATGTAGGAGGGACAATTGTCGGCATTGTCTAGAGTAAATCAAGTGATAACGGAGTGACTAAGTGTAAATGTCCTGTATCTTGACCTTCATTGTAATCGATCCCAAATATAGTACATAGCAGATTTAGGAGGGACAATTGTCGGCATTGTCTAGAGCAAATCAAGTGGTAACGGAGTAACCAAGTGTAAATGTCCTGTATCTTGACCTTCATTGTAATCGATCCCAAACATAGAGTACATAGCAGATGTAGGAGGGACAATTGTCGGCATTGTCTAGAGCAAATCAAGTGGTAACGGAGTAACCAAGTGTAAATGTCCTGTATCTTGACCTTAATTGTAATCGATCCCAAACATAGAGTACATAGCAGATGTAGGAGGGACAATTGTCGGCATTGTCTAGAGCAAATCAAGTGGTAATGGAGTAACCAAGTGTAAATGTCCTGTATCTTGACCTTCATTGTAATCGATCCCAAACATAGAGTGCATAGCAGATTTAGGAGGGACAATTGTCGGCATTGTCTAGAGCAAATCAAGTGGTAACGGAGTGACTAAGTGTAAATTTCCTGTAGCTTGACCCACATAGCACTCGGCCCCAGACAATCTAAATAATAGTTTGTATATCTATTAAATAGTAATATTTAATAGATATTCATTAAATTCTTATACAAACGTACTATCAGTAAATATCAAAATCACTGTTTAAGTAGTTATTTTTGACATTCAAAATAGTTATCATTGTTTGCTTGCTTTTGTGCTGAATCTCATAAAATTAAACCTTAAAAATAATGGTATCTGCCTACAGTTTTGTGAAAATCATTGTTAAAATTAACATTTTGTCTACAGCACCTAAAACACTTACATGTGTTCATAAATATATGTGAATGTTGTATTGGTACATTATTTTACACAGTTTAAAGGGTTAGAACCACGCCTTTTTAAAAAGATTTCACAAGTTTGTCCGTTATTATGATATCTGTTAACTACATTATAAAGATAATAATAATTATAGTAATATAAATCAAAATGTATTGTAAAATAAACTACAATCACTCAGAATTCAATAGAACACCTGAAATTGTTTTACTACATCCGAAAAATTTATAAGTCAGAAGATTTTAGAAACTTAATAAATAGTTTCAAAAATATCTACAGGTTTGTTTAAATAAAGGAAAAACATAAATCCTCAACTATCCTTGTTAAACAAAATATCAATAAATAATTTTTAAAGTTGGGATATTGTGAAAAATAAACTGTTGAAGATAATCATATTAATATGAATGAAATAGTAATTAACAATAAAACTACAATAACAAATCTGATTTCTAATGAAATTAACAGGTACTTTGCATCTGTAGTACCTAACAGATTTGAAAAGAACGGAACTTAAACAACCCCTTTTAATATCAGGATGTCAAAACCCACATGGAATGTCGATTTCCATTTTATAGAAATAAAATTGTGTTATACATGTCAAATTATAATTTAATTTTAAAAACACTTATTCTTCTAGTTCTGATGGTATACCACCGTTTATCTTAAAACAAATTTCAAGTCGAATACACTAACATTTTTAATAAATAATTCCTTTCTTCCTATTTTTTTTCAATACATATTTTTAAAAAAAAATCTTCATTTCTTTTATCTAAACGTCAATTTTATCGTAAATCAACTATATATGCCGTTTATCTCTTGATTTCTTCTGTTACACGTAATTATTTTGATAGGAATAATTCATTTACTGTAACATATTTAGATGTGAAAATAGCATTTGAGAGCATTAATCCTAAATCTTGTATTACATTGAACCTTGGGACTTGTAGAAGCTATTTGTCTAGAAGCTATGTTTACTCGGAGTTTCAAGGGTCTATTAAACAATGATATATAACATTGGTATTACACAGAAAGTGCTCCAATGGATATATCATTCTTAAACAATCGTCAAAACGTTACTATAAAGCCAAGACGATCGATGAAGTCAAGCAATGGTTCTTCTCTTTATGACGTAAATATTTGTATACCTCAACGTACAGTTGTTGGAGTTGTATCTTGATTACTCTTCGTCCTTTCTATCAATGAGTTAACTAATGCAACTGAAGAATGAAAATTATTATTATTATTATTATTATTATAATTTGTAGAAGACGTAACATTTTGCAACTACCATTTCGACGACTCAAAAATATAAATGAGTTCATACATTCAAATTTCATAAATGGCTGAATTATAATGGATTTCTAACCAATAATTCAATCATTCGACCAATATTATTGGAAATCCCCTATTAATCCTAACAATCCATATATCATTAGTAAAGATGATATTATCAATGAAATCGATAAAACGAAATTTCTTGAAATTATAAAAATTTCTAATCTAGCACGGATACCTCATGTTACACATGTATGCAGTAATATTAGATTTGGAATATTTAACATTGAAATGATATCTAAATGTTGTGATATGGATGCAATAAAAATTATATATTACTCATATATACAAACACATTTAACTCATATTATGGTGCACTATTTATGAAGTAAAAAAATTTATTATTACTCCAAAAAAGAACAATTATAACAATGTGCGAAATTTCACAATTAAATTGTGTCGATATTATTTTAGAAGTCTAAGATCCATACATTACCTTCTATCTATATAATTGAACATGCAACTTATATTTATATAAATAAATCTTTTTTTCAAGTAACAAATATATATATATTCACAATACAAGAAACCACTGGTTACTTGAAATTCCATAATGTAATTTTTAGTTCGGACAGAAAGGATTTAGCTACATTAGAGTAAAAATATACAATACATTTTTTGAAGATGTCAAATATATAAAACATATTGAAAAATTCAAAATAAAATTTAAAGAAGCGTTTATAAACAAGAGCTCTTTTTGGAATAAGTGTTACTTTTATAAAAAAAATCTTTAGCATATATACATATACATTTTTGATAAAAGTCTTATCCATCTTATGCCACTAATGTGGCAATGAACCCTTTCATTCCCAGTGTGGTTCATGAAACAGACGCTTTTTTCAGGTTTATCACAAGGTTTATTTGTCATTTATCGTTCAAACTCTATACTGTTCGAGAACTCAAGCTTTTAGTTCAAAAATTTGTCACCATAATACAGCAGGTGATAGTCTGATGTTTCTATTAGCAGTGTGAACCCATGTAGGTCGAGGTCAAGATTGTAGTACGTGGATCCTATTATTATCTCTTTAAATATAAAACAAAATAAATACTTTTTAGTGAATTCATGATGTTTTCAGTGAAAAGTATGGTTTTTTACGAAAAATATAGTGCTTAATCGAATACTTAAAGCAAGTTCAATACAATATAATCGTAAGCTGGTAGAAACCACGTCCACCACTCTCAGACCAGAGGGACTTAACAGTTAATGTAACTTACCAACATTATGGCAACTGATTTCAGTAAACCACGTCCACCACTCTCAGACCAAAGGGACTTAACAGTTAATGTAACTTACCAACATTATGGCAACTGATTTCAGTAAACCACGTCCACCACTCTCAGATCAGAGGGACTTAACAGTTAATGTAACTTACCAACATTATGGCAACTGATTTCAGTAAACCACGTCCACCACTCTCAGACCTGAGGGACTTAACAGTTAATGTAACTTACCAACATTATGGCAACTGATTTCAGTAAACCACGTCCACCACTCTCAGATCTGAGGGACTTAACAGTTAATGTAACTTACCAACATTATGGCAACTGATTTCAGTAAACCACGTCCACCACTCTCAGATCTGAGGGACTTAACAGTTAATGTAACTTACCAACATTATGGCAACTGATTTCAGTAACCACGTCCACCACTCTCAGATCTGAGGGACTTAACAGTTAATGTAACTTACCAACATTATGGCAACTGATTTCAGTAAACCACGTCCACCACTCTCAGATCTGAGGGACTTAACAGTTAATGTAACTTACCAACATTATGGCAACTGATTTCAGTAAACCACGTCCACCACTCTCAGACCAGAGGGACTTAACAGTTAATGTAACTTACCAACATTATGGCAACTGATTTCAGTAAACCACGTCCACCACTCTCAGATCTGAGGGACTTAACAGTTAATGTAACTTACCAACATTATGGCAACTGATTTCAGTAAACCACGTCCACCACTCTCAGATCTGAGGGACTTAACAGTTAATGTAACTTACCAACATTATGGCAACTGATTTCAGTAACCACGTCCACCACTCTCAGATCTGAGGGACTTAACAGTTAATTTAACTTACCAACATTATGGCAACTGATTTCAGTAAACCACGTCCACCACTCTCAGATCTGAGGGACTTAACAGTTAATGTAACTTACCAACATTATGGCAACTGATTTCAGTAAACCACGTCCACCACTCTCAGATCTGAGGGACTTAACAGTTAATGTAACTTACCAACATTATGGTAACTGATTTCAGTAAACCACGTCCACCACTCTCAGACCAGAGGGACTTAACAGTTAATGTAACTTACCAACATTATGGCAACTGATTTCAGTAAACCACGTCCACCACTCTCAGACCAGAGGGACTTAACAGTTAATGTAACTTACCAACATTATGGCAACTGATTTCAGTAAACCACGTCCCCCACTCTCAGACCAGAGGGACTTAACAGTTAATGTAACTTACCAACATTATGGCAACTGATTTCAGTAAACCACGTCCCCCACTCTCAGACCAGAGGGACTTAACAGTTAATGTAACTTACCAACATTATGGCAACTGATTTCAGTAAACCACGTCCACCACTCTCAGACCAGAGGGACTTAACAGTTAATGTAATTTACCAATCGCACACCACATTATTTGTACTTACTTTTATTAATTCACATATTCTTAACTATTTATGTGTTAATAAATATGTAAATAACGAAATGTTCAATCACAAACATATCTTAATTATAGTATTATTTATTTACATGCCATATGAGATGTCAATTATTAATTTATTATACCTAAGATAATCAATAACCATGTAAGTGAATATGTACTGTTACTCAAGTAAGAGTAAAATGTATTCATACATCCTGAATATAAATTTTATTTTTAAACGTATGACCATTAAGACGGGTTTTAATCCCAACTGTAAATATGTATCGGTAATATTACTTTTATGTTTTAATTTGTAATATTAATTTATTTGTTTTACCATAGTGTATTGATTAAAATTTCTATGGATATTTATTCTTAATCATTTATTTGTGTATAAGTAATATTAACCCGTGTACTTTTCATAATTTTTACCATTGGTGGGGCAAGTAAAAAATACATTACATTTTAAAGAACGTTTTAATACATTGAAGTATGCTAAAAATTATATTTAAATGCATTTAATTTCATAAAAAAGTAAAATTCATATACAATCATTAAGTGTTAATGTTATTGCTTGTGGTAAGCGTCTCCTACATTGTTGATGTTTGCGTCATTGACTTTACCTGGGGCTGTTTACCACATCAGCATTATTGAGTTTAGTTATTAGGTCATTCCTTTTCCAAACAAATGCTGGAAAATCATTGTTCATAGTGCAAATTGAAAACACCGACACAATTAATTGAATGTAAACAAGTTGTTGTTGCTTTCAGCATTATCGAAGCGTATCGATCTAAGCATTACTAAAAATATCCACTAAAGGTTGCCAGTGGCCTTGACCGGAGAGCTTCGACATGTCGCAAGATAACGTCGTCAAACAACATATAGTGTGGCTGTTCCTTGGATGGGGGACCGGAAGGTTATCCCGTCCTTGCACGCAGTCCGTCTAGTCCCAGGTTAGATGTTAAATAAATAAATAACGTCTTTGTTTGGAGCGTTTTTCTTTTCAACTCACAGTTGTTTTTCAAAAAAAGCTCAAGTCATGTTAAAAAGGTCTCAGGGTTCAGTACTTGGGCCTTTATTGTTTTCACTTTACATGGACGATTTAACTGTAATAATAAACAACTCTAACTACCACTGTTAGCACTGATGACTCTACAAGGTACAGGGATACTACTTTCACTCATATTCAATACTTTTGCTCTCATAGGTTCTCATATTGACAATATACGAACTTCACTATACGTCGTGGACTTCAATTGGACGAAAACATAACTCAAAATATCTTAATCGAGACTTATGAGTGGCATTGATCTTATCACTTTACCAACAGTTGAACTCAACAATGCATGGCTGTCTACAAAGACAAAGTTAAGAACCTAGGACTTATTATCAATAGACACCAGGACTTAACTGACCATATTTCTGGAACGAGCAATCGAGTTTTTACTGGCTTTCATAGCTTGAAGAAGTTCACTTCTTTTTTGTCATTTAATATCCAAGTGGAGCCTATAATGACCCATTTTAATTAATGTTACGTCGTGATTAACTACTCGTACTTGACTGTTTATCTTTCTAATAGACTGCAGTGCACTCAAAACTATTGTATAAGATTTATTTGTAATGTTAAGTCGTCATTAACTGTTTATCTTTCTAATAGACTGCAGTGCGCTCAAAACTATTGTATAAGATTTATTTTTAATGTTACGTCGTGATTAAGTACTTGACTGTTTTACTTTCTAATAGACTGTAGAGCGTTCAAAACTATTGTATATTTATTTTTAATGTTACGTCGTGATTAAGTACTTGACTGTTTATCTTTCTAATAGACTGCAGAGCGCTCAAAACTATTGTATAAGATTTATTTTTAATGTTACGCATAGAGGGTACGTATTTATATTCTATGAGCAGCTGTTTCATAAACCTTGGTGTACTAAAATTGAAAGTCATCTAAGTCTCTGAGAGATGTTTTCACGTTTTTTTAGTGAAGTTAGTGCTCGACAGACATATAGAAACCTCTCTGTTTTTTTTTTTTTTTTTTTTTTTTTTTTTTTTTTCCACACAGAACATGCATAGTAAATCTCTTATAATCACCACCAACGGGGTTTTTGGAATTTACTGCCTGATAAGATTCTGTCTGTTCATAAGCTAATTCTAAGCTGTTCATAATTCATACTAATTCTGTCGTTTTAGTAGTGAGCTATCGGACATTTTCAGTTTTGATATTATTATATGTGCAGTGAAAATATTTATAATTATCAACCTACTCTAATTTTAATTAGATTTTCAATATTTTAATTTTATGTGCTCCCCTTTTTATGTACTTCGTTATCATGTACGAGGTTGAGAAAACTTTACAAGTCCTCACTCCACCTCTTAAATTAAGATGCTTTTTTTATTTGATTTTATATTCTAAGGAGCTAAACTATTCAATGATGTATAGTGCTCCCTCTACAATCAAATATTAGACGTTGGTGTTATGGAAGTACTGCAATAATACAAAATTACATACAGGTCTAACTTAAATTATTTTTGCTAATTTCTTCACGCCATATTTTAAAAAATTGTTCAAAGTAATATCTTGTTTATTGTTTTAAATTAATTTGTCCAGGGACATTATTATGAAATATCATTAGCCATATTTTATAATTTATTTTAGTTGTTCGTATATGGGTAATATTACTATTTATTAAAACAAAAACCACCTGCTCAATGAACTATAAACCTACATTTAGGAGGCAATATTTCCTAATTAATGAGTCATGAGCCATTTATGAGCCAGATATGTGGTAAACCGATCAGCGATGGACAAGCTAACCGCAGTCGAATATATTGGATGACAGTGACATTCATGACATGAGATGTGTCACAAAATATCATCACGATATTTTGATATACCAAAATGGGTATCAAAAGTTATCGTCTCAACACACTTATCATAAACTCCAGTTATATTGTACAATACACGGTTAATTTACCACACTAAAATAAATATAACTAATTTACCATACTCTGTTGTGTATACTAAAATAATGTCTCTTATATGTTTGTGACTTCTTCCCTTACCTCTTCAACCATCATATCAATTATCAGACATTTACATATTCATAGTTTGTTGGTAAATAAACCTAAGTTAATTATAATTTGAGTGTTCAATAGTAGATGTTGTGATACCTGTGTTCCAAGTAACTAGTGTTGATGCGAAGTTATATGTATGTATGTTTGTGTTTCAGTAAAATCAGAAAAAATAATTCTATTGGTAAAGTCTACAGAAGATAAAAACAACAATATACCGTTTCGTTTATTTGTTGAATGTATAATACATTTCGTGTTTAACTAGTTTTACAATATAAAAACGTGAAAAATGGTTGAGGGCACAACCATAAATCTTCATGAGACACTTTTGTATGTTTTTCGGATAGTGACCCAGTTTTGCATCCAGGCATGTTCCATTCAACTTATAAATGTCAGACCTTATTCTCCCTTACGTTCAAGCCTTTAATTGGATATTATAATTTTAAAAAGTTGCCAAATAAATTTAATCGTAATATGTTTTCAGCGAGCACAGAATATAAATAGAGGGCTACGTCTATCTAACGAGCATCACTAGCAGTGAAGCCAAATATAAATAGAGGGGTACGTCTATCTAACGAGCATCACTAGCAGTGAAGCCAAATATAAATAGAGGGCTACGTCTATCTAACGAGCATCACTAGCAGTGAAGCCAAATATAAATAGAGGGGTACGTCTATCTAACGAGCATCACTAGCAGTGAAGCCAAATATAAATAGAGGGCTACGTCTATCTAACGAGCATCACTAGCAGTGAAGCCAAATATAAATAGAGGGCTACGTCTATCTAACGAGCATCACTAGCAGTGAAGCCAAATATAAATAGAGGGCTACGTCTATCTAACGAGCATCACTGGCAGTGAAGCCAAATATAAATAGAGGGGTACGTCTATCTAACGAGCATCACTGGCAGTGAAGCCAAATATAAATAGAGGGCTACGTCTATCTAACGAGCATCACTGGCAGTAAAGCCAAATATAAATAGAGGGGTACGTCTATCTAACGAGCATCACTAGCAGTGAAGCCAAATATAAATAGAGGGGTACGTCTATCTAACGAGCATCACTGGCAGTGAAGCCAAATATAAATAGAGGGCTACGTCTATCTAACGAGCATCACTAGCAGTGAAGCCAAATATAAATAGAGGGGTACGTCTATCTAACGAGCATCACTGGCAGTGAAGCCAAATATAAATAGAGGGCTACGTCTATCTAACGAGCATCACTGGCAGTGAAGCCAAATATAAATAGAGGGCTACGTCTATCTAACGAGCATCACTGGCAGTGAAGCCAAATATAAATAGAAAACTACGTCTATCTAACGAGCATCACTGGCAGTGAAGCCAAATATAAATAGAGGGCTACGTCTATCTAACGAGCATCACTGGCAGTGAAGCCAAATATAAATAGAGGGCTACGTCTATCTAACGAGCATCACTAGCAGTGAAGCCAAATATAAATAGAGGGCTACGTCTATCTAACGAGCATCACTGGCAGTGAAGCCAAATATAAATAGAGGGCTACGTCTATCTAACGAGCATCACTGGCAGTGAAGCCAAATATAAATAGAGGGCTACGTCTATCTAACGAGCATCACTGGCAGTGAAGCCAAATATAAATAGAGGGCTACGTCTATCTAACGAGAATCACTGGCAGTGAAGCCAAATATAAATAGAGGGCTACGTCTATCTAACGAGCATCACTGGCAGTAAAGCCAAATATAAATAGAGGGCTACGTCTATCTAACGAGCATCACTGGCAGTAAAGCCAAATCCACCATTGAGTGGAGGACCAGGCGCGAAATATGCGGCTAAAAATGGTAGAACATTTTAATGCGCACTTTTCAAACAAACTGCAATTAGACACACTGGCAATTAAAATTACCAAAATTGGAACATATAATGTCATTTAATGCTTCACACTGATGGCAGAGTTAAATATTAAAAATATGTTGTCTTTTATTTATAACAAAAGATAATATTTGAACAAATCTTTTAAATCATTGTTTGTGACATGAAAAAGTTAGTCTGCGAGGAAAATTTTCATTTATTTGTTAGAAAGGTTTAGTCAGCGGCAGCGTTTTAGCATTATAGTTGTTGTGTGACGTTTGTTTCTTTCACAAAAAAATACGATCAATGGAAAAGACAATATGTTGGGTTAAATGAGGAGAGAGAAAGAGGAACTCTGTCAATTTTTCCTTTGTTATTGCAACCAAACGCAATACAACTTTGTGGCATTTTTATATACTGAAGACAAATATAAGAGGAATGGCAGATGTCTAACGTAAAAGACCGCGGGCAGGCACAGTCACTGGGAAAATGAAGATGAAGACCAGGTTAGGAACGCTCAGACGTTCGGGACTCGTGTGACTCACTGTCAGCCGCCATTTGTTGGTGGACAACACCGCAGATCACCTGGCTTCATTCTCCGTGACGAGTGGCCTTCTATTTATATTCTGTGCTTGCTGTGTGTTTTATCTTTATCTTTCTCGCATCATATTTTTTTATAATCGAGGCCATACTCAGAAATTGAGGGAAAATATTTTAAAGGAAGGAAAACTTTGGTACTAGCACGGTATAATTTCACCTAGACAATTTTAATTCTACTCATTTTCAAAAATTAAAAGAAAACTATACTAAGAACAATAGCTATCCCATTAACATGCTTAAGTGATATTTATTTAAATTATATTATTTTCGGAAAGTTGTGTGACACTATAATGTAGTACTTCAAGATGTACTAAAACTAGCTTGAAAGTAAATGCCTTAATACACCTTCCTAACATTACTTTTTATTTATTCCTCTAACTAATAATACGAGTACAATATAGTAAATAGTTACTAGTATCATATAACTATACTACTGTTTTAAGGAATTTTTATACAAACCCTAAAGGCAGTATTTATTAATATTATACACATCATTTTGGTTTAGTAACATCATAAGATTATCTCTTATTTTATTTTATTATATCATAGATAAGGAAATACAACGAGCCATTTTAACCCTAGAACACTAATCCTTCGTAATACTTACGACGGCAGTTGGTAAAACTGGTTTGGCGCGGAAGTCCCCCCCCTCTCGTGACAGGTTCTGGCACTAGCCTTTGAATTCATTCGTGGGTGAGCTGTCCTGTAGTACAATTCGGTTTGTGTGCAGTGAACAGTGTTTCGTGATTTTTACGAAGGCTTATGGTCCATAGTCACCAGCCTATATGTGCGGAACATAAAGCAACATACTGTGTCCAGTGTGATGACGAGAAGTTAGAACAAATTCTAAGACACTTTCGTTGATTATTTTCATAAAATATAAGAAGTAACTCATTGGCCATGGTTATTGAATGACTGTATTTCATATTTGTTACACTTATGCATTATTACCCATTGATTAGATGTTAGACATTCAACTTTGCGCAAAAAATAGAAAACTGTAAAATTGTATCCTCTTCTATTTAAAATTATGTTTTCAAGTATATTTTGTACAACAAAAAATTCTTAGTTGTAAAAATACAATTGTTCTAATATATATTTTTTAATTTCTTTTAACCCTTACATTTTTTTGCTTATCTGTATTAAAAGCCTTCCAGATTGTAAAAAAAATGATACTTTATATAAACTATACTCATAATTATACATTGTAATATATATATTTACAAATTAACATGCTTTAAAACAATAGTAAACTATCGTTCATAGTTTAAAAAAATAATTAACATAAGTCGTAAAAATTACGAATGCTTAGTATCCACGTAATTTTTAGGAGGCTTAGTGTTCTAGGTTTAATCAAATAAATAAAGCCTCAATCACTTACACTCAGGGAACTCAAAAATGAGTGAAACAAGTGAATATAAATTTTACTTTACTTAAAGTATCCTATGAAGTGTAATGAGATTTCCCCAGAGAGAGTTATGAGACAGAACTTTATTTCAAGTCTTAACTTCATTCTCGTTGCTATATAAATTTATAAAATAACGGCAAATGAATGTTTAGGTTACAATTTCAGTGAAATGAATCCAATAATTAATTAGTATTTCTTGCTAAACGAAGATAACTCCATTTGTGGTTGTCGGGTTGAACTATAAAGTAGATTGTAATGTGTTGGCTAAAAATACGACCGTCTTACCTATAATTATATTGTTAAGTCTTTGACTCAGTAACGGACTACGGACCAATTAACTAACGTATGGTTAATAAGATGATTATTGAAATATGTTTGTAGCATTATGGAGAGTGTTTCAATAAAATAATTACAGAGAGTAGCCCCCAGTATTTACTTGACTAGATGCTATCGAACTACTTTATATTCTATCACAACTATTGTCAGCCGACCAAACCTACATTTAGTACCATTCACCCGTCGATAAGTCAATGCATCAGGAGAAAACGTAGCCATTCTTCTTACGGAACATCCCTGTACGCTTCACGTGCCAACCCCATCACTCTCTTTTTTCGTGATACCTCGGCCTTCGGCCTCGGCATGTGATTTTTCTCTACAAATATTAGTGGTTAAAATATAAAATCATAATATGTAAATGTATTAACAGTAGCTCACTCACTGCACTAGAGTTGCAAGTCATTTGTAGTATATATATATATATACATATATATATATATATATATATATATATATATATATATATATATATATATATATATATATATATACATATAAATACACCTAATGTTATTACGTAGACTACTTAAACCAAACCAAATCAAATCAGTTTATTCAGCCAAATTTAACTAAACATTTGCATTAGCTATGTCAAATAGAACTAACCACGTTTCTTATACTACTACTAAAAATATGTACAATTATACAAAGTATCATAAAAATAAATTATGTCACTTAGTTGGCCTACAGTGTAATAAATTCCTGGGCGCTGTAACAGGACAGATTTATGAGATAATTTTTTCGATGTTTTCTAAATTTATAAGGTTTGATTCTAATTTGAGAGACAGGGGAGACAGTTATACAGTAGTATTTCATTATAAATCTGATGTTTTTATAAAAAAGAAGTTGAATGATCTGGAATTGTAGGTTTATTCTGGTTACGTAAAGAATATGACATTGAAACTGAAGTAGTGAAATTAGACATATTCTGCTTGACAAAAGTTAGGGTTTCCATTATGTAAATAGATGGTAACGTTAGGATCTTAGATTCCTGGAAATAATCTTTACCAGACTGGAACTTACGTAAAGCAAAAATAGTTCTAACAGCCCACTTTTGCAGTTTGAATAAACAACTGTTCTTTGACATTCATACTCCCAAATAGGTATAGCATACGCTAGGTGGGGGTATATGAGACCGTAGTACGTAGCTAGGAGAACGTTAACATTTGTTAAGTTTTTTTAACTAGGAAAAACAAAATTTCCAGAAAGTGAGTTTTTTTTAAACTTGTTCGATTTGTCGGTGGAAATTGAGATTCTCGTCCAGGACCAATCCCAAGAAACGGACGCTTTGAAATGGACTAATCTCAGTTTCATCTAAAAGTAGGCTAATATCACTATTTCATCCATTAGTCAAGCAGAAATTTATTAATTGGGTTTTATGTGAGTTAATACTAAGAAAACTATTATCAAACCATTGGCTTCAAGGAAGGTAGCCTGCTCTAGATTATAAATGTTTGAACTGGAAATGTTGAGAGAGGTGTCGTCAGCTAACAGTGTGAGTGGCAGTTAAAGTTTTGATAACAGTTTTCATTTAGTTTATTTTATTAACAGTTGATGATTAATTAAATGAAATGCCGATATTAGATAATCATTGGAAGTTTAAAGGCCACTGGGACATAGCCCTGCATTGGGATGTGAATTAAACCAGTCATAAAAAATCTTCCCTGGTAAAAAAAAAAACTCCTAAAGTCTTATGATGATCGGATGAATGGTGTATTACATACAGGGTATTTAAAAAGTATGGAAGCACTTTCATTTCTCTTAAATGGGTACAAATAAATAATTGAGATTTGATATACCTCTATAGAAAGGTTTTTTCTATCTTCTGATGCAGTTTGTAATTGTTTCAACCTAGAGGGGAGGGCCCATGGAGGATTTCGTAATAGGTTTAAATAAAATCTATGATTAGTTGCCCATCATTTTAAAGCCTAGTTTAAAACCTAGTCAAAATAACCACCCTATCAGAAATGACGACTGGTTAATCTTTCTTAGCAGAGGGTCTTGAAAAAAGTATGGAACCACATTAATTTGATTTAAATGGATTCATATAAATAATTGAGATTTAATATAACTCTGTTGAACATTTTTTTCAATCTTTTGATGAAGTTTATAACTTTTTTCACCTAGAGGGGAGGGCCCATAGAGAATTTCAGAAAAGGTTTAAATGAAAGCCTATGATGAGTTTCCCATCAATTTAAAGCCTATTATTTTCTAAATAAGACGACATAAGTTTCAAGTTTAACGAACCACCCTATCAGAAATGGCGACTGGTTATCCTTTCTTATCAGTGATATTTGATTAGGAATTTGATATGTTGTAAAAGCCAGTTCTGTTCTAAGAGCTATTTGTACCATTATGCCAATAATACATTTTAAGATAATTTTGTATTTTTTAAATTAAATACTTAGCTTCATAACTGGCTTTTACAACATATCAAATTCCTAATCAAATATCACTGATAAGAAAGGTTAACCAGTCGCCATTTCTGATAGGGTGGTTTTTTTAACTTGAAACTTAAGGCGTCTTATTCAGAATAAAATAGGCTTTAAAATGATGGGCAACTCATTATAACTTTTCATTTAAACTATTTACGATATCCTTCACGGGCCCTCCCCTCTAGGTTGAAAAAAATACCATCTGCACCAAAAGATAGAAAAAACCTTCCTGCAGAGGTGTTCTGAATCTCAATTATTTATTTGGACCCATTTATGGGAAATTAAGGTGGTTCCATACTTTTTCAAAGCCCTGTATGTATAAAGGAGCATACAGACACGCATCCATTTTTTTAAATTTATAGATCAAACAAAACTTCGACTGAATTTATCAAACTTGCCATATCTAAGTATTAAAATTAATAAAACATTAAGAAAGACATATTAACAACTTATTTTTTTAAAACAATATTATTTGGATCCAACAGTGTATTTAACCTATAGGACCATAACTTGTTATTTCATTAAAAGTTGTAAAGGTCTTAATAAAGCTGAGTTATTCAATGTTCGACTAAGATAACGCATGTTCAGGCCAGGGGAAGAGGAGGCTGACAATTTACAGCCCTAACTTTCACCACAGTCATTATTCATGAGGTGGTCTCGTGTATTTTGGGTGGTATTTCACCCCAAGTAGCACGGCGTGCCTCGTGCATTTAATATTTTCCAAGAGTAATATTTTAATTGAATTGATATGTCAATAGTCATGTGTTATATACGACAATTAATAGCAATATCATTAGGTCTTAACTTGAAATTGAAATAAATGTATATGTGTATATATATATATACATTTATTTCAATGTGTATATATATACATTTATACAAAATTCCGAGATATCTATGTGAAACCTTGACCCTACCTATTATAACATATTTTCTTAATTTTTCAAGTTGTTGAAAATTTTGCCCCCCTTTTCTAAAGGGGGGAAAAGGGGGGCAACTAAACATTTTCAAATACAAACCCCTATCATGTGACCCCTCATTTTAAAGGGAATAAAAAATGAAATCCAATAATGCAAACTAGAGGTCTCTACGTATATTTTAACAGATTTTATGACAAATTTATAATAATAAAATCAGTAACTGTCTTGTCCTGTTTATCGTAACATGAGTCAACATGCTTTGGAATTTCCCTTGTTCTTATCTTACCGGTTGCAACAATCTACTGTTGACTTTCTCTTTACTACTCACTTGCATTTCATCATAGATATCTCGGGCCGTTTAAATTATATCCAGGTGTGCCAGGACATGAAAAAGGACAAGGCAGTTACTGATTTTATTATTATAAATTTGTCATAAAATCTGTTAAAATAAACGTATAGACCTCTAGTTTGCATTATTGGATTTCTTTTTTTATTCTCTTTAAAATGAGGGGTCACATGACAGGGGTTTGTATTTGAAAATGTTTAGTTGCCCCTTTTACCCCCCTTTAGAAAAGGGGGCAAAATTTTCAACAACTTGAAAAATTAAGAAAATATGTTATAATAGGTAGGGTCAAGGTTTCACATAGATATCTCGGGCCGTTTAAATTATATCCAGGTGTGCCAGGACATAAAACTCACTCTGTAAATATATATATTTAAATTTTAGTTGGGTTAGTAAATAATAATTACGATTTCATATACAAATACATTTTTTTGTAAATACTGAATCATCAGTAAATGTCAAAATTTGAATACGTTTAATATGTATAGTTTATATATATATATATATATCAACACCACCCTACCCTTAGACGTTCTAAAACTAATGGTATAGACCCACATTCCCGCCCATACAGGTGCAGTTGTATTGATCCACCCGCCACCCATTACGTACAGTGGTATTGACACACCCGCCACTCATCACGTACAATGGTATTGACCCACCCGCCACCCATTACGTGCAGTGGTATCGACACACCCGCCACCCATTACGTACAGTGGTTTTGACCCACCCATCACGTACAATGGTATTGACACACCCGCCACCCATCACGTACAATGGTATTGACACACGCGCCACTCATCAAGTACAATGGTATTGACCCACCCGCCACCCATTACGTACAGTGGTATTGACACACCCGCCATCCATCACGTACAATGGTATTAACCCACCCACCACCCATTACGTACAGTGTTAATGACACACCCGCCATCCATTACGAACAGTGGTTTTGACCCACCCACCACCCATCACGTACAATGGTATTGACACACCCGCCACCCATCACGTACAATGGTATTGACCCACCCGCCACCCTTCACGTACAATGGTATTGACACACCCGCCACCCTTCACGTACAATGGTATTGACCCACCCACCACCCATCACGTACAATGGTATTGACACACCCGCCACCCATCACGTACAATGGTATTGACCCACCCGCCACCCTTCACGTACAGTGGTATTGACTCACCTGCCACCCATCACGTACAGTGATATTGACCCACCCGCCACCCATTACGTACAGTGGTATTGACACACCCGCCACCCATTACGTACAGTGGTATTGACACACCCGCCACTCATCACGTACAATGGTATTGACCGACCCGCCACCCATTACGTACAGTGGTATTGACACACCCGCCATCCATCACGTACAGTGATATTGACCGACTCGATACCCATTACGTACAATGATATTGACCCACCCGCCACCCATTACGTACAGTGGTATTGACCCACCCACCACCCATCACGTACAATGGTATTGACCCACCCGCCACCCATTACGTACAATAGTATTGACCCACCCGACATCCATCACGTACAATGGTATTGACACACCCACCATCCATCACGTACAGTAATATTGAATCACCCGCCACCCATCACGTATAGTGATATTGACCCATCCACCACTCATCATGTACAATGGTATTGACCCACCCGCCACCCATCACGTAAAATTGTATTGACACACCCACCATCCATCACGTACAGTAATATTGACTCACCCGCCATCCATTATGTGCAATGGTATAGACCCACCCATCCACCCACCACGAACAGAGGTATTGACCCACCCACTCACTCCAAACGCATACAGTGGCATATTAAATTAACTAACAAAACTATGTTTATTTTAACTTATAATAAAAAATAAGTGATTAAAAATAATTTTTTTATTCAATTTCAAATTCATAATTTTGCATAATTTGTATTTTTTCATTTCTATTTAGTTGCCGAAGTATGCGTAATATTTGGGGTGAATGGAGTTATTTAATAAATACTCCGTTAGATCAAAATATTATTTCAACAATTCTTAAAAACACTTTGTGCAAGAATTTCCGTGTTTCATCTGGACATAATCTAGGTTTGTACATTAAGTTACAACTAAGCTAACGGACTTATCAGAGTCCTTCTGTCCCCCTCTACAGAGCTTTAGTTGAGTCTTTTTAATCCAATATTATTCGGGCAATGAGGAGCAAAATTACAGTAAAGATCATGAATATTTTCCACTTGTCTTAATGGTTCTCATCATAATTCACTGATATCCAAAGATAATCCAGACTCCTACACGAATTATAAACGCTCCATTGGTGCTGTTCGCTCTGACGTATTTTATAATCTTAGAAAGGGAGCGAAAGTTTAGTTAATCAAGTTTAAGGTCTTAATTCCTGGAGTGGTGGAGGTGGCTAAATTCTGGAAGAATATAAATAGAAACCATAAGGACCTTTCTGATTCTCCAGCTGTTAAAAAACATGGGGTTATCTGGGACCCCAAGGATTTCAATTGATGATTACACTACAACAATTTGCAAGTCTATTGACGCCATACAGATGGTGTTCCGAACATAGGTTTCCTAATTAAAGAGTGCTACTGACTCTTATTACTACATTAACAGTTCGCTAATAGTAGAATATCAACATTTCACCGCTTATTTCCGGAACTGAAGATCACTTAGTCTTGCAGATAGCTGTTGATTCTGTTGTCAAGTAAGATGCTGCTAATCATATTCCCCTGAATATAGGAAATACACTCATTGGATCATTGACGAATAAGATGAATTCATCTTACTTGTAGTACCAAACACTAGTTCCGTAATTCAACATAAGGATGGATATTGTTTAACTTTGGTATTCACATAAACACCAACATAATCTATACCCAACATCTTAGTTTTGTTGTTTCTAAATATAGGAAAAACTTGGTTCGTGTGTATTTCCAGATTCCTCGTTAACAAAGAGCCCTGAGTCCTTTATATATCACTAGTGAGGAGTAATTTTTAGAACACCACGCTTAGTTGCAGGGTATCGAGATTACCCCGATAGACACTCAGTTGCAGTGGGTATCGAGGGTACCCCGATAGACGCTTAGTTGCAGTGGTTATCGAGAGTACCCCAATAGACGCTCAGTTGCAGTGGGTATCGAGAGTACTCCGATAGACGCTCAGTTGCAGGGTATCGAGAGTACCCCGATAGACGCTCAGTTGCAGTGGGTATCGAGAGTACCCCGATAGACACTTAGTTGCAGGGTATCGAGAGTACCCCGATAGACACTCAGTTGCAGTGGTTATCGAGAGTACCCAATAGACGCTCAGTTGCAGTGGACGAGTACTCCGATAGACGCTCAGTTGCAGGGTATCGAGAGTACCCCGATAGACGCTCAGTTGCAGTGGGTATCGAGAGTACCCCGACAGACACTTAGTTGCAGGGTATCGAGAGTACCCCGATAGACGCTCAGTTGCAGGGTATCGAGAGTACCCCAATAGACGATCACTTGTAGTGGGAATCGAAAGTATTCCGATAGACGCTCAGTTGCAGGGTATCGAGAGTACCCCGATAGACGCTCAGTTGCAGTGGGTATCGAGAGTACCCCGATAGACGCTCAGTTGCAGTGGGTATCGAGAGTAACCCGATAGCTCCACCGAGGCTGTCAAAAATAAAATCCTTTCGTGGGTGGTTTTTAGGTGTTCTGATTTGATAGGATGAATATTCTCAACAACTTGACATTTTGACTTTCTCATCTTGGTAAACTGTGCATGGCCTTGCTATTTTACATAGTTGTACATAGCTGCAGAATATCGATCAATAAGATTTGTTTTAGAGTTCTAAAATATAAAACTAGTTCTGTTAGCTTTAGAAGAGCAAACAATTTGCGGTGCTCGATAAGGGTGTCTGAGACTCTATATTGCATAGTCGTCTATAATTATTAGATTGATGGTTTAGATTTGCTTTATATTTTTCAGCAATATTAATAATAATCTTAGAAAAGTGTACAGGCTGAATTCCTGTTCACTTTTTGTTTTATTCAATGTTATAAAATAAATGGAAATGATTTCGAAGGTAACGCTCTAACGCTATCGTGTTACACTATATTATCCTCACTTAATACTGGATGGGTGCCTTAATCTGGCCAGTGGGTGGACCAAACGTCAGACTCCACATCATCACATGAATGGATTATTGAAATGGGAAACATATTATTTTAAATGTGGTATGGAGAGACCAAAAATAAGACCTCTATATTGAAGATCTATAGAAACCCTTAGTACATTAATATGGCGAACTAACTACCGATTAGGATGAAGATATGAACCCTGACGAAGCCCGTCAAAACAAAAAAGACAATGGTTATGATTTTTCCACCTTCCTAGAATAAATTTATTCTCTTTTTTGACATTTTTATTATTTAACACAAGAATAAAATGTAATTATGTGTTATTTTTAAGTTTAAATCATGACAGAAGACTTGGAGGGAGAGGAGGATTTCTCATTGTAAATTTGTGGGAGGGGGAGGAATTATTTGACATGTTACGAAATTTGAAAGTTATGGCTGAAAAATATTTAAAATAATGAGCTGCACACAAAATTCAACAGGAAAATTTTATATTTGATCGAATATATAAAAAGTTGTAAAATTAGGCCTAATCAAGATAAATAATTTAATTATTCCAGTCATTTTCGGAATGTTCAGTAATTTATTCACTCGTTATCACATGTTTATTACGCAAACATTTATTTATGAATTAATGTAAACTTTAATTGCATTCAGAATTAATTAAAAACTAGTTAAAATAATATTAAAACTAAACCAAACTAGTTAATTATGAAAGATGAGTAACTTTAATTAACTTCAGACATAAGTATGAGTTTTAAGCATTTTGTTGCTTTGTTTTTTTTTTTCTACCCACATTTTCTGCCACATAAGTGATTATTTGTACCACTAATTGCATTATGAATGAGGAACGGTTCATCGCAGAAAATTATGCACTTTAAATAATGTGTTTAATGAAATGGGGAACATATGTTACATAAGTCTGATGTAATTTCATTAAAACCGACGAAATTAATTACTTGTGAACGTTTAATGAGGTATGACAAGTTATACATACCATGTATGTCATAAGATCTCAGTGGTGGAGTAAGTTGAAGATGTTGAGTTTATTCTCCGTCATCCACTTCAAATGGAACTGTATACCAGGTAATTGCTTCAGAAAATGAAGATAATTACAGCAGAATCAGCTCAGTTCGCTGTAGTACAGTGACAGTTTAGGAAACTACTATCTATATGTGTCTGAAGAGACGGAACAACTTCGAAACAGCAGTAACACAAGCACAAGCACAGTAACACAAGCACAATAACACAAGCAGAATAACACAATCAGAAGCACAGTAACACAAGCACAGTAACACAAGCAGAATCACAGTAACACATGGAAGAGACTAGCCCTTTAAAAAAACGTATAAGGAATTAAATCAAAGGAAGGGAGATTTTATAAGATTGAGTAAGTAGGTAGGAGAACGTACCAGAACAAGCCACAGACAATCATTAAAGACCGAAAGGTCAGAAGAAAGAGAAATATTTTCTTGAAACTCATGGAATAGTGTTGGGACGAAAAGTAAAACGTAAAAAAGAATTTATTCATTCTGCTTATCACTCTCCATTTAATAGGACTACGCAGGTAATAATATAATTAGGTTTCCTTTACAAGTAATTAGAATTGGTATATCGTATGTGGTTATTAAAATGAATTAATTTATTTTACAGACGTTTTTAAAAATTGAATTTAAATTGTTATAACAAATATTGTAACAGTAGGATAAATGTATTTTCTTTCGATATAAAGTCGAAGTTGCTTTTTTTACTATACTGTTTGCCAAGGATAACATTGAATATGTTTACTTTAGTTTAGTGAAAATAAATAAAAATTTAATTGATAGGGTTAGAAATATCTTCAATAGGGACGGCATTTATAGGAGGAGGGGGGTGAGCTAAGTGCCGATGTCTCATATTTCTTGCGTACTGCCTTGGGATACCAAATATTTAAGAAATTCCATACTTTAAATGTATTTTGTCAATTTATATTTGCCAAAAATATAAATATGATTACATCCTTTAAAGTATGGTTCAGAGTTAAAATAGTTATTTATTTAGTACGTTACAGATTTATTGTGTAGGCCTTTCTTATATCTAACTACATAAATACTACAACAAACGTTATATTGAGTCTTAAATTTAATATATATACAACCAGGCTTTTTAAAATGAAAACGTAGAAAACGTACAGGAATATCTCGTATGTATTTCTATATTAAACAATTTTTTTTCAATTTACAAAAAAACAGTTAATAATTTACGAGTATATTTAATTTGTGAAGAATTGTGCATTATCAATAGGTCATACACAACTATCCGACAAGTTTCACTATAAATGATTCATGAGTGTGAAGAAATGTCATAGAAATATATAAAAGACGACAAAATACTCGGCAAAAACTCGTGTGATTCATATGAAAACTATGTTACCATATTTATCATAAATTAGGTGTCCTGAGAAGCAATTGTCCAATACGCAGATTTTACTTGATTTAAAACAATATTCTGCTTATTTTAAATAACTATGAAATACTCGTTTGTAAGTATGAATACTGAGCCACTCATTAATATTATTAATGCATGCTGGCTTATTACTTATACCTTGTTCATGTGCAAGATATTCAGTCGTCTTGTGTTTGGATAAAACTGGGGAATGCAATGAGAACATTTTCAAACCTATCCATATCCTAGTTTCATATCATCACATACGGGATCTTGTACTACATAATTCCCTTACCGGCAAGACCAATGTGTCTTGTGTTGATCATATTAGCGTCATCAATGGCCTAATTTTCTTTAGGATAATTGGAAGTGTTAATTAATGTCTGACACAGTTTTGAAAATGGTACGTACTTGACACTGGGACAACATGTACTTTCCTAGCATGTGGTACCATGAAAGGTGCGAGTGTGCTTGCAATACTAGACTACTATACCTCCTTACGACAACTGATTAGGCTTCCTGGATGAATAAGTATTAATTTTAGCGTCTAAATATAAATAGTGGTAACTAATTAGATTGATATTACTGCATATTTACTCATTATTGGCAGTGGTGTAGTGGTAGAAACCTCTCAAGATAAGAGAGGAAGATGGGGGAGGGGGTATACTATCGTTTTTAGTATGTATATAGGACTCTTAAGGCTGTTTGGTCAAAAATTTTTCATTTTTTTCGATTCCATTGTCTTTATATCATTCATTTAACGCCTCCCAAGTAGTTCTTCATTAAAATTATATTTCTAGTTATAAATCCATCATCTCAAAGATGCGAATTTGGAATTTCTTGGTACATACAGAATTAAGAAACTATTCTCCTGATTATTCTCAGATTTTCAAAACAAACCCTCACTGGACTGGCCTTGCTTATCAGTTATCTTAAATTACGTAAATGTACTGTAAATTAGCAAATTTTATTTTAATTAATTAATGTTATATTTTGTTTTTATTTTATTGCAACGATAAATACAGTGTCGTGTTTTGCATTTTATGCTTTTTAATATCACAGAATTAAAGAATTGATTAACTTTATTCAACTTTTGGTTGTACTTTTACCCACATGTTATATTACAATCCAATTGCTACGCACACGTACAGTGAGACACAGCAACCGCACCCACAGTTTCGCGCTTCAACGACTTCCAGCAATTATACCCCACCCATCCCAGGGGAGGGGTTGGATCGAGTGTTTTTATGTGAGTACCTCGCAGTCAGATGTACAGCTAGTGCGCGTAGCGGAATTCAGTTGTTCCCAATGCCGGCCAAACCAGCTTAATAGGCACTATCGATTTTTACGTGTTTATTTATAAAATAATCCGAATTGCTTTTTACAGGTTGTTATGTAGGGTTCATTTAAAGTTGTGTGTGTCCAAAGAGATAAAATGTGCGTAAAATGTGTCTTAGCTTTTTTATCCTCAGTGGAGTACTCTTTGAATAAAAAAATATAGTTTGCTGTTTTAAATTAAGTTATGTATAGAAGACGGTAATATTCAAGGTTTACGATTCCATTAAATTGGTATTAGTCGTACTATCTGAAACAACCAATAAACATTCAACTCAGTGTTCGTATTTAGCATGTTTAGTACATACGAACAGATAATTGGATCAAGTAAGCCTATCGATATCCTCAAATATCAAAACATTATACAAATCCCTGTTTCTATTTACGACTAATCAGCGCTGGGGACATTTTCAATTAACACAAATGTAACCACCGTACAATAAATACACCCAATGTTATTACTGCTAATCAGCCTGCACTAGGTATTAACTAACTATTGATAAATTACAATTTACATTCAATATTTAATCAGCAAAATAAAATTTGGTATTACGTTTATCTCTTTAGATAATATCTAGTTACCGGTTACAATAAAACAATAATATTTCAAATTAGTATATGTTAAAGTGGACTAGCACAAATGTGTTATGTTAAAAAGTAAACAAAGTAGATAACTACAATTTCAATAATAATTTATCGTAATTTTTTTGATAGTAGATTTTACATACAGCCATAAATATTCATTTAACTAGCTTATAGCTTATATATGGTGCATTCCCCTATATCTACAAATGATTTTCGCTCATGACATGCCTTCGTAGATTACGGAATGACAAGACTAGTTAATTATTAATGTAATTTAATAATAACAACTATAACCAGTTTTATACGTCAAGTTATCAAATAACAGTATGGAAACATACCAAAGTACCAAATCATGTTAATTTTGTCTACATTTCATCAGTTGTTTAGATACACTCACTTACCTTACAAATTGCTGTCGTAAATTTAAAGTTCTACAGCTATTTTTAAATTTACATTTTTAGACAGCAAAATGAAATGTTACTACAATCTCAATGATAGAGACCAGTGACAAAACTGTCAAACGAAAAGGAAGGTTGCTAAGTTAAAATGAAGGAAGAAACTTCATTTAGGCCTCTTGCTAGCCTAGTGGTTAGCACGTCCGCTTCATATGCAGATGGTCACGGGTTCAAATCCCAGGAGGTCCACTTAGAAATTTGCTGATGGGTTTGGACCGTTGTCCCTTAACAACGTATATGTAAACAAAGTAAAATGCCTCTGGCATAGATAGAATGAAAAAAAAAAACGTACAACAGTTGGGAGTGCAAATTGCATTGCCACAGTTTGTTCCACTCAATGGACTTGCAATTGTATTGTCTTTATATTCTCTCCAGCACTATAGGCCTTTCATGGCCGTTTAACTACAACGTCTTTGAAACTGGCTTACGTACTTGTATTATTTTGATAGTTGAAATATTGATAAAGGATACAATTGTACTGATTTTTGTTAATTGTATATGAGAAAATTGTAACTGGTTAATTTGTCCACCTAATCTGTATTTTAAGGCTTAACTACAAATTATCATTAATGCTATCATTGTGTACAGTCAGAATGTACAGTTCGTTTACAATTATGCTATTATTATTATTGTTATTATTTACAACCCATTATAGTATCTTTTTAAGATGTTTACTTTGCTTTTAAAAATCCAATAGATATTCTTAAGAAGGTAAAAACTTTCCTTTTCGACATGTGGAGTAAAAGTCTTTTTTGTTGATCTAATTTTTCATGCTAAACATATTTGAATTCTGAAGAAATAATTATATATATCATAATATTCTCTATAATTTTGAAATTTAAAGTTTTTTCATTCTATTGTAGTTTTCTTATAAAAGCTGTTTTACAGTGTAAAGTGTAACTAGTTTTATGAAGTAATTTAATACTATTTTTAAGAAAAGCTTTAGCATGATAATATATATATATATATATATATATATATATATATATATATATACTAAATCTATCATGAACACGAGGTTAAACTATTTCGGTTCTAAATTTTCTGAAAAGAAAACTAAAGTTGTATCACTTTCACAAGCGCAAGCGGCTGGTGACATAACGGGCTGTACTTATCAAAGCATTGTTCATTGGTGTTAAAGTGTAATTTATATTATTTACTCTATTACATTTTGTACACAAGTCTTTGAGATGGTCAATATTGGGAACCCTATATTAAAAATATTTGATTTTTTTAAGTGATTAAAACTAAATTGTAGTAAATAATGCAATAAAAGTTAATAATGCAACAGATGCAATGATCTAAAACTACGAACAATTGAGAATGTCTTAGAAAACTTCTAATGGTACTTTTTTAGATAGGTAACACCTAATTTCAATGTAATATGGTTGAATCGTTAAAAAATATAATGTTTATGAAATCAATGGAAAAAGTATTTGTAAACTATTGCCGTAGATTTTTATTTCCTTAGTAATTATCATAAATTTGCCAGTTACATAAAACGTTCAGTTAACGAATAATTGATATAAAATATGACATGTAACACTTAACGAGTGAGCAGTACAATCGGATTGCCTTGTTAGTAACAGAATCACGATCACAATCATCGCAGACGATCTGATCACAAGAATATCTTATTCCCAACTGTAAAGTCAAGTCTCCTTCTTGATGTACAGTAATAACGAAGACGAGCGTAATTTACTCATGTAAAATGTTAATTTGAAAACTGTAAAATTGTAAAAAATAAATAATTTTCTCAGTCACGTTTTTGTTTGGGAACTTGCGATAAGGCCGATTGGCTACTGAGTCACATATGTCATGCTGCAATGTTGTTTAAAACGTTTAGATTTAGTTAATTTTTAAACCTACAATCATAAACATACTTGAGTATTACCATAGCGTATTTACTTAACAATACTTTCAACTGGACCAAGGTAAACGATCTACAACATTTACATAAACTGTGCATCATTACGATGATTTTCCTTCTCCAAAGTTTTAAACAGAAAGAACGTTTGAAATGTTCTATATATTACAAAATATGTTTCTATTTTTTATCAACCCAACTTATTCAATATAACGCTAATCTGTTGAAAGAAGTATAACATTATATTTTATCATGTTACTTTTTACCTTCAACTAAAAAAACAACGGGTATAAAATACAATATAAAAATAGAGTTAAACTATTGAAATAGTCTTTTCCAAGTTATTGTTTTCATATAGCTGAACATACAATTTAATTTTTTTTTCAATTTATTTACTAATATCAATTTAATATAACACATTAAAAATTGATAATTATTTAGGTGTCTACCTTTATGAAGCTGTTACCTGATACCATCACTAATGTTTCCACTTCTGTCTGGGAAGCAAGACGAGCTTCAGAGTTCTCCTCACTGAGCTGGAAATGAGATTTGTTTTACTAAACAAGACTTTATGACACAATAATGTTCTGCAGCCAAATATTATTTCTAGAGGTTTAGATTGGTATCGAATTAAGTTAAAATTTACATTACACTGTCTTTTAACTGCCAATTTTTCGATGTGGTTAAATGGACATCTCTTATTTACGCTCATCGTACTATTTGTTATATAGTAGTTGCATTATCATCACTTTACTCTATATCATAGTTGTAAGTTAATAAAAAAAGAGGATTGGAAACACTGTTTTATCACAGAAATTAACATACTTATAGTCCCTCGTTTGGTATTGTTACTTCTATTGTGAATATGGGCCCACCCACTCACCCATACACGTGCATTAAGTATTGACCCACCCAAACATCCATACACGTACATAAAGTATTGACCCACCCATACATGTACATTAATTATTGGAAAATGCTATCTTATTCCAATAGTCTTAATTTTTGTACACATTAAAATTAATTTAACATAATAACAAACAAATATAAATATTATTCATCTTTATATAAGATAAAGATTGCTTCAACATTAAAATAATGTAAATAACAATTTTCTCAATAATTACAATATTAAAAGTAAAACTATTTAAATTATTTAAAGAAGAATACATGATTTAATTATTTACCAATTAGTCTGGTCAAGGGGGATTATGTGTTCGTAACTAGTGGCGGCTGGAACTGAGAATTTACAGGATATTGTAAATTTAATAAATAAGAAAATATGCTCATTTTATTTGTTTTATTAATCAACAAGTTATTGTTTACTTGGTTACTATTCAGGTACCCATGATACCAATCTTAATAATCAGATGACTGTTAAAATTAATTATTTTTAAAATATTTTAAAACTTAGTTAAAAATGTACTTTAAGTATACTCTGGAAACATGAGGTATATTAATTGTTGATCTAAGAAATAAAAAAGTAACCATTGAAGTTGAAGATAAATTGATTAAATGTATGCTTCATTTTTATGTTTAATTAAATTTCCGTATCAATGGTCTAGATCTAAAATCTGTAAATGAAAACGGCAAAACATTAAATACGGCTATATTGAATGAAATGTATGATTTGATAAATCAAGTATAAACAATGTGTAAACAAATAATATCAGTGAGTTGTATGTTTCATTTTAAGATAAAGTTTTATTGTAATTTTTATAATAAAGGTAGTGGTTTACCCAAAACCCAATAAAACCCTTCCTGGTGTTTCTGTTACCTCAATATTATTCTCACTAGGGAATCCATTATTTTGTTTCTCTTTGTTTTGTTGAATTATTTATCATCCCAAATAATCTCACTCAATAGCGTATATAGTACTTCACAAGTTTTTACATGAAATATTTGGAACTGTTAAATTTTTTACGTAGCAATGAACTCGACATGTAGATTTTATGAGTTTATATTTGATCATATATAGAAAAGTTAAATTCCTAAAGTTATGTATGTTCCGTTGTAAAAACCATGACTTTTTAGTAATGTAACAAGTCAAAATGCCGACCGAGGTTCTTTACGGATGACTATTTCATTGTTTTCACATCACAAACAATTTTTCCAATCAGACTAATCTCCATTTGCTGGTTTAAACAATATCCTAAGCCAACAAAAAAATGTTGGTAATATTGAATGTACCACTTAAGTAAAGCCATAATGCAATGCTAAGATTGGTCTTTAGTATTGCTCTTTATCAATGAGGTCACCCTTTATCTTGTGTCTAGACATGCCAACAAGCTGTAGTAATATTTTTTGTTTAAATAAAGCCATAACGCAATGCTAAGATTGGTCTTTAGAATTGCTCTTTATCAATGAGGTCACCCTTTATCTTGTGTCTATACATGCCAACAAGCTGTAGTAATATTTTTTGTTTAAATAAAGCCATAACGCAATGCTAAGATTGGTCTTTAGAATTGCTCTTTATCAATGAGGTCACCCTTTATCTTGTGTCTATACATGTCATCAAGTTGTGGAAATATTGTTCGTTTAAATAAAGCCATAACACAATGCTGAGATTGGTCTTTAGTATTGCTTTTTATCAATGTGTTCACCCTTTATCTTGTGTTTAGACATGCCAACAAGTTGTGGTAATATTGTTTGTTTAAATAAAGCCATGACACAATGCTAATATTGGTCTTTAGTACTGCTCTTTATCAATGAGGTCACTCTTTATCTTGTGTCTAGACATGCCAACAAGTTGTGGTAATATTGTTTGTTTAAATAAAGCCATAACACAATGCTAATATTGGTCTTTAGTACTGCTCTTTATCAATGAGGTCACCCTTTATCTTGTGTCTAGACATGCCAACAAGTTGTGGAAATATTGTTTGTTTAAATAAAGCCATAACACAATGCTAATATTGGTCTTTAGTATTGCTTTTTATCAATGTGTTCACCCTTTATCTTGTGTTTAGACATGCCAACAAGTTGTGGTATTATTGTTTGTTTAAATAAAGCCATTACACAATGCTAATATTGGTTTTAGTACTGCTCTTTATCAATGAGGTCACTCTTTATCTTGTGTCTAGACATGCCAACAAGTTGTGGTAATATTGTTTGTTTAAATAAAGCCATAACACAATGCTAATATTGGTTTTAGTACTGCTCTTTATCAATGAGGTCACTCTTTATCTTGTGTCTATACATGTCATCAAGTTGTGGTAATATTGTTCGTTTAAATAAAGCCATAACACAATGCTAATATTGGTCTTTAGTATTGCTTTTTATCAATGAGTTCACCCTTTATCTTGTGTCTAGACATGCCAACAAGTTGTGGTAATATTGTTTGTTTAAATAAAGCCATAACACAATGCTAATATTGGTTTTAGTACTGCTCTTTATCAATGAGGTCACTCTTTATCTTGTGTCTAGACATGCCAACAAGTTGTGGTAATATTGTTTGTTTAAATAAAGCCATAACACAATGCTAATATTGGTTTTAGTACTGCTCTTTATCAATGAGGTCACTCTTTATCTTGTGTCTAGACATGCCAACAAGCTGTGGTAATATTGTTTGTTTAAATAAAGCCATAACGCAATGCTAAGATTGGTCTTTAGTATTGCTTTTTATCAATGAGACCACCCTCTATCTTGTGTCTAGACATACCAACAAGCTGTGGTAATATTTTTTGTTTAAATAAAGCCATAATTCAATGCTAAAATTGGTCTTTCGTATTGCTCTTTATCAATGAGGTCACCCTTTATCTTGTGTCTAGACATGCCAACAAGTTGTGGTAATATTGTTTGTTTAAATAAAGCCATAACGCAATGCTAAGATTGGTCTTTAGTACTGCTCTTTATCAATGTGTTCACCCTTTATCTTGTGTCTAGACATGATAACAACCTGTGGTTATATTATTTGTACCATTTATTATACCCTAATTTTTAAACTTATCAACCCCTCTACAATAGATTAAGGTTAATAACGCAATAAACAAAGTAGAGTCAATTTTGCTAATTTTTCAGTAATTATTTGTACTTATATACAATCTTCAAATCTTCATAAAATGATGATAACAAAAACTCATTTATATTATATTGATAACAACCATTTCTAAACATATTTGGGAAGTTAGGGACAGGAGACAAGTAAATATTATATTCTAATAAAGGGACTCTGATCTCTTTTACCCTAGATTGAGGACCGTTCCATGCTGTGGGTCAAACCGGGGCCTCTCAACTTGTCACCAACAAATCCACCCTCCCCTTGAAAAGTGGGTGACAAGCTTGAGCAAAACTCAAGCTTGCACCAAAATGTCTTAACATGTCCATTGTGGCTATGAGAATACTACAAAGCTCTGATAGAACCTTCTAATCCTGCGCGCTACTTATTTTAAAACAATTATATTACCATTTGATAATCTGCACACACTTAAATCAAGCTACAATGTAATTTTAAGACTAATTTTTAGAATTGCTCTTTATTAACGTGGCCACCCTTTGACTTGTATCTAGAAATGCCATCAAGGTATTAGTAGTCTAAATATAGATAAAATATTAACACTTGAAATCTCACATGGGTGGGAAATGTCCTTCCAAATAGCCTTTAAAATGCGGCCAAAACATTAACAATTCTCTGTGTAGATTAGGAATTAATGCTTTTGTATATTTTAAATAATCTGTTATAAATATATAGAGCCTAGATATTTAATATTTATTTCTATAAATGATTTGATATTACTAAAAAGCGAATTTTATAACATTGTAAGGATGGAATATGTGACGAGACATGTATACGAAATGGTGGATAACTTCTTACAAAATGAATACATGTGAAATAAAATATAATAGTAGATTAAGTTTTACCATAAACTACTGTAATATTAAAGTTGATTAATTCTACATTTCATTTCTTTTAATTTCACCTCACTTCGAATGAGATCTACGCCGTTTCCGGTAGGCCCTTTACTCTTCTTCACTTTAGAGGATGGCCACCAGTGAGTACAGGGGCAACAAAATCCTTACTTAATCATTTTCACATTTCTTAGCAGAGAGGGACCTCCGTAGCAGGAGGCTAGTTTTTGTAAAGTAAACGTTTCTCGTTAATGTGTTTTTAAACATGTGTTATTTTACAATATTAACAAACAAATATTTATAATTTATGATCTATAGAATGAAAAGTATTTATGTATTATTTATTAAATGTAGCCTACAAGTATGAGTTTAAAACTTGTGCTCTGCGTTTATTTAAAACACAAGCAAACCTAAGGAAGTACAACGATTGTATTTGATGTGTAGTACATTACCGAATACGCTGATTTGACGGACTAAAACTGAAATCAAAGTCCTGCCATTCAATAAAAAGGATAGAATTTTAAGTAAATAACTGAGTAGTAAATATATGGATGATATGATAGAATAATAATATATTTACTATTCTAGAATACATGGTTGCATTCATGTACATAGTTTATAGGTGCAAATGTATTTATAAAAGTTGACGTTCATAAAAAATAACACGTCTTATATATAATGACATTTTCGAAATGAGACTAAGCAAAATGAATGAAAAAGAACAAATCATTGTTCATTGTGTGTGTTTTTATAATGATATAGTACATATTGTGTAAAGGTTATTGCTAAAATACTTGTAAGTTAGTAAGGAACCGGTAAGGATCCACATCTGTTAAGGACAAATAAAATGTTCTACAACAATGCAAACACTAAATCTCTCTTACAACTATCGTAGGTTAAACGATATTATATTGATTATTTTCGTAACAGTGGTTTTATAAAAAACATCACACTACTTAACATCCCCAACAGTTGGGAAAACAACGTTTAAAAGTTAAAGTAAGTTAAGCTGATAGCATTCTGACATTAAGTAGGAAGTGGCTGCGTAGTAGGAGTGGGGAGAGGCTTAAGGGTGGTCGTTGAGGGATTTCAACACGTTTTTATGTAAACATGGGGTCGTGACTCAGGATGAAATAAAGAGTGTAGATCGAAATACCTAAGGGACATACTTATATTATTACCATTATGTGGTGTGTGTTTTTTTTTCTTGTAATAATCTTGAAATATTACTTTGTATTAATTTTCAAACTTATATTCTTATTAGAAAATTAATTATTTATAAATAAATGGTGTTCAATATTCTAACAAATAAAATCGTTATTTGATGAGGCCTCTCATTGTTAAAGATAACATCAGACCAGACGACACTGAGACTAACTAATAAATACTATTTGATGAGGCCTCTCGTTGTTAAAGATAACATCAGACCAGACGACACTGAGACTAGCTAATAAATACTATTTGATGAGGCCTCTCGTTGTTAAAGATAACATCAGACCAGACGACACTGAGACTAACTAATAAATACTATTTGATGAGGCCTTTCGTTGTTGAAGATAACATCAGACCAGACGACACTGAGACTAACTAATAAATACTATTTGATGAGGCCTCTCGTTGTTAAAGATAACATCAGACCAGACGACACTGAGACTAACTAATAAATACTATTTGATGAGGCCTCTCGTTGTTAAAGATAACATCAGACCAGACGACACTGAGACTAACTAATAAATACTATTTATTCACGTTAAAAGGCTTATATTTAGAATAAGGTATTTGGATAGTTGTCAGCGGAAGGTGGTGGTCGACTCCCTTGACTGAAAGTTTGTATTAGTAGTGTTCATCTTGTACTGTAATGGTTATCTGCACATATAAATAGTCAGAGCAAGATTACAAAGGAGATTGGCGTTTAAACAAATTACATAGGAAACATTTCATGATTAATCAAAATAGTATGAAAATATATACAAAATGGTAATAAATAAATTTGTTAAAGATTGTATAACGGTGGATTTTTTAATATTCCTGTTTACAATGACTTATTCTCTGTTCATAATGTAAACGGTTTCATAGAACCACGTAATAGTTATTTCAAAAATTAATTAAATAAAACGAGTAAATAATTTATGTCTATAAAAAACATAATCGGATGTAAAACAATTGTTTGTTTTAGGGAAATAAACAATAAAAAAATTTTGGTACTCCAATATGTTTCCATACGATATGATGTATAATACTGACTATTGTTGTTATTACAAAGGTGGATGGATGGTGTAATTTGGCATGTGTCACTAAATAATCAAGTCATTGCTTTAGACTACTGGTGATTCTATGAACAATAACCATTTATAATTACAAAACATGCACCAGAAATAAGTTAATTAAAGTACTTTTGTGACGAGTCTGTTAAAAATACCAAACAAATTTTTTTTAAAGATCTTATGGTGCCAATAAGAGAGCAGATTAAAAACAATACAATATAAAAACGGATTGTCCTATTTTAATCAATAACAATCACTAGATATTATGTAAAGAGATAAATGTACAACTGAATATTATTTTGCTGATTAAGTATTAAATGTAAATTGTAATTAATCAATAGTAAGTTATTACCGAATGAAGGCTGATTAGCAGTAATAACATTGGATGTATTTATTGTACGGTGGTTACATTTGTGTTAATTGAAAATTTCGTCAGCACTGATTAGTTGTAAATATAGATAGGGATTTGTATATACTCATTGTTTGAAATGTAGGGATGCCGACAAGGCGTATTTGATCCGATTACCTGTTCGTACATAGAAACGAATTGAATGTTTATTGGTGGTTTCAGATAATGGTAATATCAATATCAGTATGAGTTATGTTTGGTCTGATCTTGTTATCTTCAATAAAGACCTCATTAAATGAAATTTTGTGTATTGGAATATTGAGGACCGTTTATTTTTAAATTACACTATGTATTGTTTTGGAAGTTTGTTAATGATGGAGTATCATATGAGGGTCCCTCAAACTATGTATTGTTTTAAATTTCAATTAAATACGTTATGAAAATAAACGAGTCTTAAGCAGACAATATAGAGATACGATAATCCCCTGAAATTTAGGAGATGATATTAACTTAAGGGTACTTATAAAATACTGAAGAAATTATAATTAGTAAAATTACAATTAGTTTTATTTGACAAGCTATCAAAGCCTAAATATATTAACATGATTAACATAAATGTACGTTACTTCTTATCATATAGCAACATGACATGGTCAGTTGCAATCAGTAATATAAAATAAGAAAGTCATTAAAATAGTGAGAAAACTTATTGAAATATTGAGAAAAAGTCCTTGAAATAATAAAAACAGCTCAAATTTGAAGTTATTGTTTATTTTTTTCACGACGTGTTTGGGTATTTTAATAGCATTTTCAGTTGAAATAAAAAACTTATCACATTTACGAAATTTTCTGTATAATATTTATAAAATCATACTCTTTTCATACCATACTAATATTTTGTCATATGAAACCTACTACAACACCTCCTTAAACAATGAATTATTACTAAAGCAATGTTTTTAGCAAAACAAAATCTGATTACCTATAAATAAGTAGACACATTTACATAAGTACACACACGCGCGCGCGCACGCACACACGTGACCCACCCACCCTTGACACCTGACATAATGTGTGTGTTAAAATAATACGTGTAAAAATAGTGGTTACGACCCTCCCACTCACCTATACACATACGATGGTGGGTGCGACTCATTTATTCATAGAAACAACTGTATACCTAATATAGTGTAAGTGAAAATATACAGTACATAGATATGCATCTGCCTATAATAACATAGGAACAACATTATATTTTGTTTCACTAAGTACGCGACACGAACTTAGTGAAAAGGTTTGTTTCTCATTACTAATTTATCCAAGTGAATTTCTTTATTGTTCGCAATATTTAAATACTTCATAACGTTGCTTCGTAAAATTAAATTACCACTTCCCGTTAGATGACAATTGTTATACTAGTTTGTAATTTATCTCTTGTAAAATATTGATATTTTATTGATATATTATTGATAAAATATTGACTGATTATACAGATTATATGTATTTAATTTAATAAAACTTATGTAGTATAAGTCGGCACTGGTGGCGCAGTGCTGTAACTCAGCTACTTGAGGACAAAGTGTTTGGGAGATTGTAGGCGATAGGTTCCATGCTCGGTTCTCTTAATACCGACGCGGCGTACGCTCAATGGTTGTAATCAACATAGACACTACTAGAGAAGTCTGGAGTGTCCGTGTTGAATGGTAGTCAAGGTTAGGATGCTGTATAGGGAAGAGAACTGAGTGTCAGACTTGTCGGTTAGCTGAAAATCAGACCAACACTACGTGGTTCGGATTCCACGTAAAGTTGTAGGTCCCATAGTTGCCCTGGCTATTATTGAGCTATTAATAAATAGTCCTTTCTGAGATAGTCAAACTCCGATGGTAACAATGACTACACTCGTTCATCTACACTCATTACACTCATTCACTCCTCATATTCGCCCATATATCTACGATCGGCGTCTTGGAGATGAATAATGAATGAATAATGAAAAATAAATACTAGTGTTTTGTTCTCTTTTAAATGAAAATCAGTAATTTACACAAGAAAGGTACCGTACTCTGTCACTTAAACGACTCACACAAATGACAGTAATGAGGTCTGACGTTAGTAACCGAGACTGCTACACAACTTATGTCACTCAATCGAGTGGTAACGAATATTCCTTCTTAGATGTATTTATAGCTAATACTATGATTGTTTACTAACATAATGAGGGGAGTGATAATAACCTGATCTTATTTTAAACGCAATACTATCGTACACTTAGGAGTTATATGTTATTTTTATTATAGTGTATCCGTGACAACAACGTGTTTTCGAGTAAACACACGAATGTTAAATACCCTTTAGCTGTACAAGTGGTCATTAGTTATATTCTCTCCTTCACAGGCATTTCAGCACCTCCTAATAAACGCAGCTCTATTGTACTCTTTATATTTTTATGTGATCATTATTTGTAGTCGCTCCTGAACAACTATTTCAGCACTCCCGAGTAAACACACATCGATATTGGGCTCTTCAAATTTACTTGTGGTCATTGATTGTAGTCGCTCCTGAACAACTATATAAGCACTCCCGAGTAAACACACATCGATATTGGTGCTCTTCAAATTTACATGTGATCATTGATTGTAGTCGCTCCTGAACAACTATATAAGCACTCCCGAGTAAACACACATCGATATTGTGTTCTTCAAATTTACATGTGATCATTGATTGTAGTCGCTCCTGAAGAACTATTTCAGCACTCCCGAGTAAAACACACATCGATATTGGGCTCTTCAAATTTACATGTGGTCAATGACTGTAGTCGCTCCTGCTATTTCAGCACTCCCGAGTAAACACACATCGATATTGGTGCTCTTCAAATTTATGTGGTCATTGATTGTAATCGCTCCTGAACAACTATATAAGCACTCCCGAGTAAACACACATCGATATTGTGTTCTTCAAATTTACATGTGATCATTGATTGTAGTCGCTCCTGAACAACTATATAAGCACTCCCGAGTAAACACACATCGATATTGTGTTCTTCAAATTTACATGTGATCATTGTTTGTAGTCGCTCCTGAACAACTATTTCAGCACTCCCGAGTAAACACACATCGATATTGGACACTTCAAATTTACATGTGGTCATTGATTTTAGTCACTCCTGAACAACTATTTCAGCACTCCCGAGTAAACACACATCGATATTGGTGCTCTTCAGATTTACATGTGGTCAATGATTGTAGTCGCTCCTGAACAACTATTTCAGCACTCCCGAGTAAACACACATCGATATTGGTGCTCTTCAAATTTACATGTGGTCAATGATTGTAGTCGCTCCTGAACAACTATTTCAGCACTCCCGAGTAAAACACACATCGCTATTGAGCTCTTAAAATTTATATGTGATCATTCATTGTAGTTGCTCCTGAAGAACTATTTCAGTACCTCCTAGTATTTATTTTTGAGGATCCTTCTGGTCGGAGGAAGGTAAACGTGTTTTACCGAAATCAATCAACATAATATTTATACATTGTGTCCTTATGTTATAATACATTGTTGTGTGTGTCGGTTTTATATTTTTAGTTTTAAATATAAATATATAACAAACAGTGAGGGCATACCTATATTTAGGTAATGACCAATTACCGTAGCGTAAATTGTCAAGAGTGGGTTTCACTTTCCGAACCTTTGGTGACGGACACCATGAACATAAGAGCAGTTTTCCCACATCTGAATGAACTTTATTTTAGAGCTTTCTAACTGGTTCTCGTTCAAATTAAATATTTTAGCCATATTAGCTTTAAAAGATAAAATTCGAGTACAACACAAAAGTTTGTTTATGTTCTGTATAGAATGAATTAATTAAGGCCGTTAAAGACTAAGAAACGTTGAGATCTAATTAACTCTTATATATCTCTTCTGCTTTAGAGTTGTTTAGACGGTATAACCGTAGCACAGTATATTTAGGTTTTCTACCTGAATGTGGATTTTCTACGACATGGATACGAGTAATCAATGTATCGTAGATGTGGAGAGTTTCTTCCAGTCCGGCATCATATTCATACGACGGTAGAGCACTGTATTATATTTTTATTTCCGTTTAGTACCCTTAAAGTTACGTGATAGAGACAATTTTAGATTAAGTGCACGCAGTGCAAAATGAGTTACATTATACTGATATGACAATTCAAATAAAGGGGGTCTTAAAACTCCCACCCTCTATTTAAATGTTTATGGATAGAGATTAAGTGATTTACTTTTGAGTGACTATCAATAATACTAATTGAGGAGTTTTTTATGTTTGAAAATTTTGATCCCCCCTATAAACGGTAGTTTGGGAATAAGTAAATAGTTTTAAACAGAAACCTCAATTAAGCAAGTGACACCTCATTTTATATGTAATTTAAAAAATGAGAATAGTGCATATTAGAGATCTCAAAAGCTAATCTAACAAATTCGGTAGCTAATTAAAGTTGGAATTGTTTCCTAAAACCCCTGAATTTCTGATTAATTATGTAATGAACAACAAGTATTTTTTAAATCTTGAAAACTTGCCTTAATTTCAATCAAATTAGATGCCATTCCTTTTATTATGCCTTTCAAATGAGGTTTCACTTGCTAGCATATTCACCTTAAAACATGTTTTATGGTTACGAATATGGGAGAAAATACCATATTCGTATGAACACATTATTCATACATAAAAAACTGTTTAGTTGGTCATATGAACATTAATCGAAGCAAATCACTCCTTATCTATTCTTAAAAAGTGAAGGGATGGGTGGGATTCGGCCTCTTAGACAACCAGAATTTAATTTGTTTCTTGATATCTAACCATTTTGTTCCTTTATACCATATTACAGAATTTTTTAATAGTTATTTATTAATCAAAATTAAATAGTCAACAAACATAATTTGTTTGTCATACTTTATAACGTGTTCCCTTTGAAAACGAACGGCTGTACCGAGTTTTATTAATGTTAACTTCAATACCATGAACCTCACTATTTCGAATACCTTGATGGCATACATTGTTTAAATAACCCTTCAGATTCATGGTAAATGTTATACAGGAGAAGTATTGAAAACAATTTCAAAATGCAATCGGTTGATTATATAATTACAACCTCTAAAGATGTAGGGCAAAATGTATATCATGTAGAATTGTTTGGTCATTGAAACATTTGCATTCTACGTCCTAATAAAATACAGTTTTATGTATTGATAAGACGCTGAAAGAAAAAGCTGGGTGAATCAGAAAGGCTAATGAGTTTGAAGAATGTTGATGAATGAGTTTAGTCATTGTTACTTGACCCATTGTAAGGTCGAATGTTTCTTAGAAAGGGTCATTTATTAAGAGCCAGGGCAATTAAGGGACATACATTTTAGCGTGGAATCCGAATCATGAAGTATTGGTCTGAAGCTTGATATTCTTTTACAAACCCGTATCCTGAGTGGACACTGAGTGGACACTACTGAAGCTTTCACGCCTTTGCGTGCCCTTCAGTGCGCTTGGAAGGAGCTTCTATTTATCTTGTCCTCGAGAACCCTAGCTCGGAAGCTTGTCATGAGCAAATGCCTCCAATATAACAAGATTTCCTTTTTAAATCATGAGATATTTCACACAACTACTCCTCCACCACCCCTGACATAGTCCCCATGGGCATCACTTGGAAGGATCAATACGTGGATTCAGTTGGTGAGTGTAGTGATTTATAGTCTCCTGGTCTCATGTACCTCGTTGAGTTGGAAAATTAAACTCTGTTTGGATAAGTTATATAATTTACTTATTTTTATTTTTTCTGTATATTATTAAATTGATAATGTGTTATTTTGTGCTTGAACTGTATATACGTTTAATAAAATGTGTGTAATTGTAATAGTTTGTAAGAAGAAATGATTATTTGAGGGGTCAAACGCAACCTATAAGCATGTCATTTGCAATGGTTTTTTACATCGATGTAGGTTAAGGTGAGTTGAAGTATAGAAAATATGGAAGACAAGGTATTAATTCGCAACTGAAGACATACGTTTTATACCTGTTGAAATGTTGTGTTATTTTTAAAACACTTGAACAATCCAATGCCAATCGATAATTTTTAAACAACTGCCGGTATAATACTAATTTATCTTTCTTATTTCACCAATAAAATGTAACTAATTAGTATTTTTGTATCTCTGTAATTACGATCCTTTCAAATTACTAAACATATTTTAGTTAAAACAGTTGAATTAAAATTATATGGATATAAAATAAACGAGTATATTTCCATTTACCAATACAAACACAAAATAAACAAGAAATATAATTGTAAAATAATATGTGATCTTTTCAAAATTAATGTGGCCAGATATTTCAATATAACTTAAATTATCGTAAATGCATTTAACAATATCGCTTACAGTACATTGTTTTTAGAGTAACATCAATTTAATGAAGCTTATGAATATATACACAGCTTCATAGTTAGTTTATTTAGCCACGCTGAAAATAGACTTGCAAATGCCTTTAAAGGAACAAATTGTATTTCATATTCATTCTCATTTCATTAATTTATCCTAAATATTATTTAATACCATTATAACACTTTTTACATAGAAGTATTTTTGTGCCCTAAATGGTCAGAAAACATTCCAGACTTCAAATACTTTTTGCAATAAATAAACATTGTAATCGGATTTTTATTCCATAACAGCTGACTAAGTTTGTCGTAAAGTTTTTAAACAAGCATTAATGCTTTAATGCTTTAATGCTTTAAACAAGCATTAAAATTATCGCAATTTAGACCAAAACACACTTATTGTTCAAGACTTAAAACTTGTAAGTTGGATTATAAAAGTTTCAAAGTATTCACATTCAAACTTCCCTGTGGAATCATTCAAAATTAATATCACTTTTATTAAATTGAAATTATTTCGACGGATCTTTTAATTCATCAATATGTTATGGCTTTGAATGTTATTTTCAAGAAACAATACTTGTATATTTGTTTGCATCGCAGGAATCCCAGATCTTTAAGTTTTAATACAAGGAATACATAAGTATAATTTTTTACTTGTAAATATAACTCTAGAATATCTATTATCGTTAACAATGATACAACCCCTCGTAATTTACTAACAGTCATAAACAAGAAGTCATCTTAAAAGTGTTCAAGTGTAAACAGACATAATAGCTCAAAGCTTAATAAACACGTACTTTCGACATTCTCTGGAGTATGTTCTTACAACGATAACATGCTAATGTGGTGGATAAAACCAACTTTATAGCTCTTGAGTGCTTTGTCTTCCACCTACATAAACTTCCTGGCACAATAGCTCTGTGCCCTAGAACACCCTCTTGAATAAGACTGCTTGAGTTATTTATTGTTAAGAACATGGCAGATGGTGAATAGTCCCATTTTATATATTTTTTATATATCAGTGAAACATATGAATCTTACTCACTAAATGACTAATGGACATTATGGTTTGTCAAATCAAACAACTGCTAGTAGAAGGTGTTTCATTTCGTTTAGTAAATCAACACGAAACTACGTTAGTTGGTCAGTGTTTTGTATTACGATAAATAAAAGAAAGTTTGAAGTGTCTAATAGAGTTACGGATAATCTATTACGTCCATTAGAATGAAAGTATACCATTTAACAAAAACATGTAAATAATCAATAGTTCAGCCCTACAATTAATTAAATCTTCATAAATAATAGTCTTGAGGCAGTTTTTTAAGTGTGGGAAATGCATTTATACGCTGTGTGTGAGATTCACCCTCCAGACTAACCCACTAAACCCTCTACTGCCCGTCGGGATCCAGAGTCCCTCTCGGATGACTTCTTGTCTGTCCACGTGTCTTGACTTCCCTTTAGAGCTAAGCTACTTTATTCAGGATCAGTAAATCATCCCTCTTTACGTTTTTTTGGTAGGACCACGTGAACGAAAGCAGAAACTGTGTTCCACGCGTCCTCGCTTCATAACATGCCTCAACGCTGGTATGTGGAAAAACAGCACCAATAATGGAGGCAAGCCGATTTATTTCCTCAGTAAAACTAGCACATCCAAAGACCGTATGTTAAACATCAACATCATCATCATCATCATCATCCGGGCAGTAAGCACACAGAGGAGATCTGATTTTCCCCATTCTGTGGAGATACTTTCTAAAGTAGGCATGTCCCGTAAAGAACTAACACAAATCAAATTAATCTCTCCATGACCACGATCTTGTAATCCAGATGCATATTTCAGTCAAGGGATGAAAATGTAAATGACCATCAATGCCCACCTTCGTTGCCAAGCTTGCAGGGTTTGTGCTCTCGCGATTACTAATGCTTGTTTTCCTCCCTGCTCTGGGGCAAGACAATATTACTTTTGAGGGATTAAATTTATAGATTTTGCATTGAATTTCCTATTTATTAATGTTGGCATGTTTACAGCAGTAGTTTAAAAATTCCTTCAAAGATAATAATGAATTCAATATAATAATTGCTTGACTCTTTTTTTAAATCCCCTGAAATGTTGTATTTTGCCAAAATTGTGTCTTAAAGCCACAACTTGCACCATTTTTCCTCCTCCCATGGGCAACATTTACCCTGACATGGTTTCAATCTACCTCGTAGCTTAAATTTTACATACTTTTCAACAATATGTGCTTTGACGTTGTCATACTTTCTTCAAGTTCGTATATGAAATACAACACGCATACGAGTATTAATTGATGGTACGTCCGCTTATGGTTGTCAAGTGACTAACTTATTTTTTAAGTAGGGCCTTTATGTATTTATTATCAGGATATCAATAATTAATAAGTGATCCAATAAGGGTTTAGAATGAGTATGTAAATATAAGAGATATGCGTAGTCTTTATACAAAAATCGATAAAAACTTGCCTAGAAATATAATTCAATAATAGCCTAATAATACATAAACATGTAGTGTAAGCAATCGGTCCATTTAAACATATGTTAAATTACCTGAGCTACTGCTGGTAGACATGGCATTTCCCAGTTAGCTACTGACATAAAATGTACCACATACTTTAAATATTGACTGAACTACTGCTGGGTGACGGGGGTATTCCCAGTTAGCTACGGACATATAATGTACCACATACTTAATGTATTGACTGAGCTACTGCTGGGAGACGTGGGTTTGACCGGTTAGCAACGGACATACAATGTACCATATACTTTATGTATTGACTGAGCTACTGTTGGGAGACGCGGGTGTACCCAGTTAGCTACGGACATACAATGTACCACATAATTTATGTATTGACTGAGCTACTGCTGGGAGACGCGGGTTTGCCCAGTTAGCTACGGACATACAATGTACCCCATACTTTATGTATTGACTGAGCTACTGCTGGTAGATGCGGGTTTTCTCAGTTAGCTACGGACATACAATGTACAACGTACTTTATGTATTGACTGATCTACTGCTGGGAGACGCGGGTTTGCCCAGTTAGCTACGGATATACAATGTACAACATACTTTATGTATTGACTGAGCTACTGCTGGTAGATGCGGGTTTTCTCAGTTAGCTACGGACATACAATGTACAACATACTTTATGTATTGAATGATCTACTGCTGGGAGACGTGGGTTTGCCCAGTTAGCTACGGATATACAATGTACAACATACTTTATGTATTGACTGAGCTACTGCTGGGAGACGCAGGTTTGCCCAGTTAGCTACGGACATACAACGTACCACATACTTTATGTATTGACTGAGCTGCTGCTGGGAGACGTGGGTTTGCCCAGTTAGCAACGGACATACAATGTACCACATAGTTTATGTATTGACTGAGCTGCTGCTGGGAGACGTGGGTTTGCCCAGTTAGCAACGGACATACAATGTACCACATACTTTATGTATTGACTGAGCTGCTGCTGGGAGACGTGGGTTTGCCCAGTTAGCAACGGACATACACCGTACCCCATACTTTATGTATTGACTGAGCTGCTGCTGGTAGACGTGAGTTTGACCCAGTTAGATGGACATACAAATGTACCACATACTTTATGTATTGACTGAGCTACTGCTGGTAGACGTGAGTTTGCCCAGTTAGATGGACATAAAAATGTACCACATACTTTATGTATTGACTGAGCTACTGCTGGTAGACGTGAGTTTGCCCAGTTAGATGGACATAAAAATGTACCACATACTTTATGTATTGACTGAGCTACTGCTGGGAGACGCGGGTTTGCCCAGTTAGCTACGGACATACGATGTACCACATACTTTATGTATTGACTGAGCTGCTGCTGGGAGACGTGAGTTTGCCCAGTTAGATGGACATACGATGTACCACATACTTTATGTATTGACTGAGCTGCTGCTGGGAGACTTGGGTTTGCCCAGTTAGCTACGGACATACGATGTACCACATACTTTATGTATTGACTGAGCTGCTGCTGGGAGACGTGGGTTTGCCCAGTTAGCTACGGACATACGATGTACCACATACTTTATGTATTGACTGAGCTGCTGCTGGGAGACGTGGGTTTGCCCAGTTAGCTACGGACATACGATGTACCACATACTTTATGTATTGACTGAGCTACTGCTGGGAGACGTAGGTATGCCCAGTTAGCTACGGACATACGATGTACCACATACTTTAAGTATTGACTGAGCTAGTGCTGGGAGACGTGGGTTTGCCCAGTTAGCAACGGACATACAATGTACCACATACTTTATGTATTGACTGAGCTGCTGCTGGGAGACGTGGGTTTGCCCAGTTAGATGGACATACGATGTACCACATACTTTATGTATTGACTGAGCTGCTGCTGGGAGACGTGGGTTTGCCCAGTTAGCAACGGACATACAATGTACCACATACTTTATGTATTGACTGAGCTGCTGCTGGGAGACGTGGGTTTGCCCAGTTAGATGGACATACAAATGTATCACATACTTTAAGTATTGACTAAGCTACTGCTGGGAGACGTGGGTTTGCCCAGTTAGCAACGGACATACAATGTACCACATACTTTATGTATTGACTGAGCTACTGCTGGGAGACGTGGGTTTGCCCAGTTAGATGGACATACAAATGTATCACATACTTTAAGTATTGACTGAGCTACTGCTGGGAGACGTGGGTTTGCCCAGTTAGATGGACATACAAATGTATCACATACTTTAAGTATTGACTGAGCTACTGCTGGGAGACGTGGGTTTGCCCAGTTAGCTACGGACATACGATGTACCACATACTTTATGTATTGAATGAGCTGCTGCTGGGAGACGTGAGTTTGCCCAGTTAGATGGACATACGATGTACCACATACTTTATGTATTGACTGAGCTGCTGCTGGGAGACGTGAGTTTGCCCAGTTAGATGGACATACAAATGTACCACATACTTTATGTATTGACTTAGCTGCTGCTGGGAGACGTGGGATTGCCCAGTTAGATGGACATACAAATGTATCACATACTTTAAGTATTGACTGAGCTACTGCTGGGAGAAGCGGGTTTACCCAGTGAGTTACGGACATACATTGTACCACATACTTTATGTATTGACTGAGCTACTGCTGGGAGACGTGGGTTTGCCCAGTTAGCAACGGACATACAATGTACCACATACTTTAAGTATTGACTGAGCTGCTGCTGGGAGACGTGGGTTTGCCCAGTTAGCAACGGACATACAACGTACCCCATACTTTATGTATTGACTGAGCTGCTGCTGGGAGACGTGGGTTTGCCCAGTTAGCAACGGACATACAACGTACCCCATACTTTATGTATTGACTGAGTTACTGTTTGTAGATGCGGGTTTTTTCAGTTAGCTACGGACATACAATGTACCACATAATTTAGGTATTGACTGAGCTACTGCCGGTAGACGCAGGTTTGCCCAGTTAGCTACGGACATAAAAACGTACTACATACTTTATGTATTGACTGAGCTACTGCTGGTAGACGTGAGTTTGCCGAGTTAGATGGACATACAAATGTACCACATACTTTATGTATTGATTGAGCTACTGCTGGTAGATGTGGGTTTGCCCAGTTAGATGGACATAAAAATGTACCACATACTTTATGTATTGACTGAGCTGCTGCTGGGAGACGTGGGTTTGCCCAGTTAGCTACGGACATACGATGTACCACATACTTTATGTATTGACTGAGCTGCTGCTGGGAGACGTGGGTTTGCCCAGTTAGCTACGGACATACGATGTACCATATACTTTATGTATTGACTGAGCTACTGCTGGGAGACGTGGGTTTGCCCAGTTAGATGGACATACAAATGTACCACATACTTTAAGTATTGACTGAGCTACTGCTGGGAGACGTGGGTTTGCCCAGTTAGCAACGGACATACAATGTACCACATACTTTATGTATTGACTGAGCTACTGCTGGGAGACGTGGGTTTGCCCAGTTAGATGGACATACAAATGTACCACATACTTTAAGTATTGACTGAGCTACTGCTGGGAGACGTGGGTTTGCCCAGTTAGCAACGGACATACAATGTACCACATACTTTATGTATTGACTGAGCTACTGCTGGGAGACGTGGGTTTGCCCAGTTAGATGGACATACAAATGTACCACATACTTTATGTATTGACTTAGCTGCTGCTGGGAGACGTGGGATTGCCCAGTTAGATGGACATACAAATGTATCACATACTTTAAGTATTGACTGAGCTACTGCTGGGAGAAGCGGGTTTACCCAGTGAGTTACGGACATACATTGTACCACATACTTTATGTATTGACTGAGCTACTGCTGGGAGACGTGGGTTTGCCCAGTTAGCAACGGACATACAATGTACCACATACTTTAAGTATTGACTGAGCTGCTGCTGGGAGACGTGGGTTTGCCCAGTTAGCAACGGACATACAACGTACCCCATACTTTATGTATTGACTGAGCTGCTGCTGGGAGACGTGGGTTTGCCCAGTTAGCAACGGACATACAACGTACCCCATACTTTATGTATTGACTTAGCTACTGTTTGTAGATGCGGGTTTTTTCAGTTAGCTACGGACATACAATGTACCACATAATTTAGGTATTGACTGAGCTACTGCCGGTAGACGCAGGTTTGCCCAGTTAGCTACGGACATAAAAACGTACTACATACTTTATGTATTGACTGAGCTACTGCTGGTAGACGTGAGTTTGCCGAGTTAGATGGACATAAAAATGTACCACATACTTTATGTATTGACTGAGCTGCTGCTGGGAGACGTGGGTTTGCCCAGTTAGCTACGGACATACGATGTACCACATACTTTATGTATTGACTGAGCTGCTGCTGGGAGACGTGGGTTTGCCCAGTTAGCTACGGACATACGATGTACCATATACTTTATGTATTGACTGAGCTACTGCTGGGAGACGTGGGTTTGCCCAGTTAGATGGACATACAAATGTACCACATACTTTAAGTATTGACTGAGCTACTGCTGGGAGACGTGGGTTTGCCCAGTTAGCTACGGACATACGATGTACCACATACTTTATGTATTGACTGAGCTGCTGCTGGGAGACGTGAGTTTGCCCAGTTAGATGGACATACAAATGTATCACATACTTTAAGTATTGACTGAGCTACTGCTGGGAGAAGCGGGTTTACCCAGTGAGTTACGGACATACATTGTACCACATACTTTATGTATTGACTGAGCTACTGCTGGGAGACGTGGGTTTGCCCAGTTAGATGGACATACAAATGTATCACATATTTTAAGTATTGACTGAGCTACTGCTGGGAGACGTGGGTTTGCCCAGTTAGCTACGGACATACGATGTACCACATACTTTATGTATTGAATGAGCTGCTGCTGGGAGACGTGAGTTTGCCCAGTTAGATGGACATACGATGTACCACATACTTTATGTATTGACTGAGCTGCTGCTGGGAGACGTGAGTTTGCCCAGTTAGATGGACATACAAATGTACCACATACTTTATGTATTGACTTAGCTGCTGCTGGGAGACGTGGGATTGCCCAGTTAGATGGACATACAAATGTATCACATACTTTAAGTATTGACTGAGCTACTGCTGGGAGAAGCGGGTTTACCCAGTGAGTTACGGACATACATTGTACCACATACTTTATGTATTGACTGAGCTACTGCTGGGAGACGTGGGTTTGCCGAGTTAGATGGACATACAAATGTACCACATACTTTATGTATTGATTGAGCTACTGCTGGTAGATGTGAGTTTGCCCAGTTAGATGGACATAAAAATGTACCACATACTTTATGTATTGACTTAGCTGCTGCTGGGAGACGTGGGATTGCCCAGTTAGATGGACATACAAATGTATCACATACTTTAAGTATTGACTGAGCTACTGCTGGGAGAAGCGGGTTTACCCAGTGAGTTACGGACATACATTGTACCACATACTTTATGTATTGACTGAGCTACTGCTGGGAGACGTGGGTTTGCCCAGTTAGCAACGGACATACAATGTACCACATACTTTAAGTATTGACTGAGCTGCTGCTGGGAGACGTGGGTTTGCCCAGTTAGCAACGGACATACAGCGTACCCCATACTTTATGTATTGACTGAGCTGCTGCTGGGAGACGTGGGTTTGCCCAGTTAGCAACGGACATACAACGTACCCCATACTTTATGTATTGACTGAGCTACTGTTTGTAGATGCGGGTTTTTTCAGTTAGCTACGGACATACAATGTACCACATAATTTAGGTATTGACTGAGCTACTGCCGGTAGACGCAGGTTTGCCCAGTTAGCTACGGACATAAAAACGTACTACATACTTTATGTATTGACTGAGCTACTGCTGGTAGACGTGAGTTTGCCGAGTTAGATGGACATACAAATGTACCACATACTTTATGTATTGATTGAGCTACTGCTGGTAGATGTGAGTTTGCCCAGTTAGATGGACATAAAAATGTACCACATACTTTATGTATTGACTGAGCTGCTGCTGCGAGACGTGGGTTTGCCCAGTTAGCTACGGACATACGATGTACCACATACTTTATGTATTGACTGAGCTGCTGCTGGGAGACGTGGGTTTGCCCAGTTAGCTACGGACATACGATGTACCATATACTTTATGTATTGACTGAGCTACTGCTGGGAGACGTGGGTTTGCCCAGTTAGATGGACATACAAATGTACCACATACTTTAAGTATTGACTGAGCTACTGCTGGGAGACGTGGGTTTGCCCAGTTAGCAACGGACATACAATGTACCACATACTTTATGTATTGACTGAGCTACTGCTGGGAGACGTGGGTTTGCCCAGTTAGATGGACATACAAATGTACCACATACTTTAAGTATTGACTGAGCTACTGCTGGGAGACGTGGGTTTGCCCAGTTAGCAACGGACATACAATGTACCACATACTTTATGTATTGACTGAGCTACTGCTGGGAGACGTGGGTTTGCCCAGTTAGATGGACATACAAATGTACCACATACTTTAAGTATTGACTGAGCTACTGCTGGGAGACGTGGGTTTGCCCAGTTAGCTACGGACATACGATGTACCATATACTTTATGTATGACTGAGCTGCTGCTGGGAGAAGCGGGTTTACCCAGTGAGTTACGGACATACATTGTACCACATACTTTATGTATTGACTGAGCTACTGCTGGTAGACGTGGGTTTGCCCAGTTAGATGGACATACAAATGTACCACATACTTTAAGTATTGACTGAGCTACTGCTGGGAGACGTGGGTTTGCCCAGTTAGCAACGGACATACAATGTACCACATACTTTATGTATTGACTGAGCTACTGCTGGGAGACGCGGGTTTGCCCAGTTAGCTACGAACATACAATTTACCACATAATTTATGTATTGACTGAGCCACTGCTGGGAGACGCGTGTTTGATCAAACGGAGAAATACAGATGGTTTTAAAACTGCAGTAGATAGAGCCTGTTTTTAAAAGTATTTTTCAAAACCCTCTGTTTTTCTCCGTTAAGTTGACGATACATTTGTTTTTTGGCCGCATGGCAGGAACACGTTGGATAGTTTCCTACATGGTAACTCAATTAATCAAACAAATCGATTTACAATGCAAATCGAAGAAAAGGGCTGTCTTACCTTTCTGGACGTATTGGTCATGAAGAAACCAGATGGAAACGCATAGAAATCGCTTTGAATTTTACATGCAGATACACACCACCACACAGCTAAAAACTGCTGTTTTAAATACCTTCGCTAACAGAATGGTTTTTATTTCTGATAAATAAAACTAAATTACTGAAAACTCTCACCTAATGACTACATTCCAACAGAATGGTTATACAAATTCTTCAATCTTCTAAACTCTAAAGAATCAAGAAAAATAAAACCACCGAAACCCGAAAACAGTACAAAGGAAAAGAAAACATTTTTGCCGTATGTCAAAGGAACTACAGATAAGATTGGACAGAAATATAACATAAAAACTATTTTCAATCCCTATAAAAAAATAAGTCAGATAACTGAACCTGTTAAAGATAAATCTCCCCTTCAGATTCCTGGTGTTTACCATATACCATGTGTTTGCAAAGAATGTTACATAGGTGAAACTGGCAGATTGGTATCTACACGTATTAAGGAACATATAAGGTGTACAAAGAATTCCAATATTAAACAGTCAGCAGTTGGCGAGCATTTGTTTATCACTAAACATTCTATTGAAATTGATAAAGCGAAAATCCTAGCCAACTCAGCTCATTATTATGAAAGAAAAGTTTTAGAAGCCATAGAAATAAAGAAACACAAAAAGAAAAACTTAAACAAAGACTAGGGCATCGAACTTAGCAACACATGGTTACCGATAATCAGCAAGCTAAAGGCATGGAACTGTCTGGAAGAATCTACAGATAACATAAACAAAGACAGCGAAGAAGGGTCTAGAACACCCTATACAACCTGAGACCCAGACTTGTACGCTCCAGTACTACTCATAGGGCTACGTGTGCAAGTGCTTCTACGTAGCCCTGAAGAAGGTACTCTATAACGAAGCTGAAACGTCGGCTCCTAATGTTGTACATAGTGACACAGTCGGACCGAGAATACCACGATAGTGATATGAAACTAAAGTTATTAAATTTACCACGGCGGTTAGGCCGGAGGTAATAGACATAATGTAAGTAATATAGGTTAGGTTAAACTCATTGAGTTTTATACAACCAAGGATTTGTTTCCTCAGAGTCCAATAACAGTTTGAGTTCCGCATTCAGCAAGATTGGTACATGTATCAACATCACGTAAGTAATATAGGTTAGGGTAAACTCATTTAGTTTTATACACCCAAGGATTTATTTCCTTAGAGTCCAATAACAGTTTGAGTTCCGCATTCAACGTGAATGGTACATGTATCAACATCACGTAAGTAATATAGGTTAGGGTAAACTCATTGAGTTTTATACAACCAAGGATTTATTTCCTCAGAGTCCAATAACATTTTGAGTTCCGCATTCAACGTGATTGGTACATGTATCAACATCACGTAAGTAATATAGGTTAGGGTAAACTCATTGAGTTTTATACAACCAAGGATTTATTTTCTCAGAATCCAATAACAGTTTGAGTTCCGCATTCAACGGGATTGGTACATGTATCAACATCACGTAAGTAATATAGGTTAGGGTAAACTCATTGAGTTTCATACAACCAAGGATTTGTTTCCTCAGAGTCTAATAACAGTTTGAGTTCGGCATTCAACGTGATTGGTACATGTATCAACATCACGTAAGTAATATAGGTTAGGGTAAACTCATTGAGTTTTATACAACCAAGGATTTATTTCCTCAGAGTCCAATAACATTTTGAGTTCCCCATTCAACGTGAATGGTACATGTATCAACATCACGTAAGTAATATAGGTTAGGGTAAACTCATTTAGTTTTATACAACCAAGGATTTATTTCCTCAGAGTCCAATAACAGTTTGAGTTCCGCATTCAACGTGATTGGTACATGTATCGTTAATTACGTAAGTAATATAGGTTAGGGTAAACTCATTGAGTTTTATACAACCAAGGATTTGTTTCCTCAGAGTCCAATAATAGTTTGAGTTCCGCATTCAACGTGATTGGTACATGTATCAACATCACGTAAGTAATATAGGTTAGGGTAAACTCATTGAGTTTTATACAACCAAGGATTTATTTTCTCAGAATCCAATAACAGTTTGAGTTCCGCATTCAACGGGATTGGTACATGTATCAACATCACGTAAGTAATATAGGTTAGGGTAAACTCATTGAGTTTCATACAACCAAGGATTTGTTTCCTCAGAGTCTAATAACAGTTTGAGTTCGGCATTCAACGTGATTGGTACATGTATCAACATCACGTAAGTAATATAGGTTAGGGTAAACTCATTTAGTTTTATACAACCAAGGATTTATTTCCTCAGAGTCCAATAACAGTTTGAGTTCCGCATTCAACGTGATTGGTACATGTATCAACATCACGTAAGTAATATAGGTTAGGGTAAACTCATTGAGTTTTATACAACCAAGGATTTATTTTCTCAGAATCCAATAACAGTTTGAGTTCCGCATTCAACGGGATTGGTACATGTATCAACATCACGTAAGTAATATAGGTTAGGGTAAACTCATTAAGTTTCATACAACCAAGGATTTGTTTCCTCAGAGTCTAATAACAGTTTGAGTTCGGCATTCAACGTGATTGGTACATGTATCAACATCACGTAAGTAATATAGGTTAGGGTAAACTCATTGAGTTTTATACAACCAAGGATTTGTTTCCTCAGAGTCTAATAACAGTTTGAGTTCCGCATTCAACGTGATTGGTACATGTATCAACATCACGTAAGTAATATAGGTCAGGGTAAACTCATTGAGTTTTATACAACCAAGGATTTGTTTCTTAAGAGTCCAATAACAGTTTGAGTTCCACATTGAACGTGACTGATAAATGTATCAACATCACGTATGTAATATAGTTTAGGGTAAACTTTTTGAGTTAAATGTAAAAAAATGTGTGTTTTCTCATAGAAAAACCACAGTGTGCCTTCCATCGTAATTTTAGGTAAACGTATTTGTATTATAAGCCTATTATAAATTGTTTATACAGTATATGAATATATATAGACGCCTCATAACCCATGTTAATTACGTAATATTGATATATTTATCAATTACGTCGTATGTAGAACGCACACTGTAATTGGACTCTGAGGAAACACATCCTTTGTTGTGTCAAACTCAATGAGTTTACCTTTTATCTATGTTACTTACGTCATGTTTACACATTTATCAATCACGTTGTATGTGGAATTCAAACTGTTATTGTTATTATGGTCTCTAAAGAAACACGTCCTTAGTTATATCAAACTAGATGAGTTTACCTTAAACCAATATAAATTACATGATGTTGATATATTTATTTATCATGTTGTATGTAGAACTCTAAGGTTAGTTTCTTAGGAAACATGTTCCTACTGATTCCAGACCACTTTTAATACTTGCAGGCAACGCAATTAATTAAGTACTGAGAGACGTAGGATGTAAATAGATATATATATATAGGATATATGTTTTTTTTTTTTTTTTTTTTTTTTTTTTTTTTTTTTTTATGTATGTCAATTATTCATGTAAATGTTATTAGTAATATTTTACAGTGAATATTATAGAACATAGGTGAAGGATAAGTGTTGAGCCAGTAGTCATTGAAGGTTCATAGGGCTTGTGACATTGACGGTTTAATATACAAAGTTAAAAGTTAAAGATTGTCTTGTTTTACCAGGTGAAGTTAGGGCTAAGGAGCCCTCTCTAACACTTAACCTGGGGACCAATGGCTTTACGTGACTTTCGAACCACGGGAGCGGCAGGGCAAAATATATTAGCGGTCACATCGGAGATCGAACCCGGACCAGCAGCGTGGCAAGCCAGCGCCTTAGCCCCTTATATACGGCCGCTCCGAGGTGTTACAAAAGGTTGGGCTGGCTGTAAATTTTCATATCCTATCTGTGATTCTAAGCTAAAAATCAAGAATAATATTTTTTTCAATTTCCTCATTGTTTAGCAGCTAGACGCCATTTAGTTTTTTGGTTTTTTTTCATAAAACAATTTACATCTTTGTTGTTATCTTTACGATTGTTACAAAACTCAGTAAATGGGTTTTTGTTAGAAGGTAGTATTTAATTAAATAATATTTTTGAAAGTGACATTATTATTTTCAAAATCATGATTTCTACACCAATTTTGAGGAGTCTATGCAGGGGTAGATATCTTGACATGAAATAGATATATAGAGTGAAGCCATGTTGAGTATCAGTGAACAACCACTGTAGTTAATATAAAAAACATTACTTGAGTATTGTACTAACATTACTATAAGAGGAATGTTATTGTACTAACAAAAGCTCTCCGTCATTACGATGTACATCTACCGCTTACCATTATTCCTTACTGATTCCAAGCATCATTAATACTTGCAGGATACATTACTTAAGTAAAGTAGGTATGTAGAGTGAAGCTGTGTTAAGTATCAGGGCACAGCCATTGTATTAATGATGACAAAGACATACATTAGATGAACACGGAGAGGGGTGTTATTGTACTAACAAGAGCTCTCCGTCATTACGATGTACATCTACCGCTTACCATTATTCCTTACTGATTCCAAGCATCATTAATACTTGCAGGATACATTACTTAAGTAAAGTAGGTATGTAGAGTGAAGCTGTGTTCAGTATCAGGGCACAGCCATTGTATTAATGATGACAAAGATATACATTAGATGAACACGGAGAGGGGTGTTATTGTACTAACAAGAGCTTTCCGTCATTACGATGTACATCTACCGATTACCTTTATTTCTTACTGATTCCAACCACCATTAATACTTGCAGGATACATTACTTAAGTAAGGTAGGTATCTAGAGTGAAGCCGTGTTCAGTATCAGGGAACAGCCATTGTATTAATGATGACAAAGACATACATGAGATGAACACGGAGAGGGGTGTTATTGTACTAACAAGAGCTCTCCGTCATTACGATGTACATCTACCGCTTACCATTATTCCTTACTGATTCCAACCACCATTAATACTTGCAGGATACATTACTTAAGTAAAGTAGGTATGTAGAGTGAAGCTGTGTTAAGTATCAGGGCACAGCCATTGTATTAATGATGACAAAGACATACATTAAATGAACACGGAGAGGGGTGTTATTGTACTAACAAGAGCTCTCCGTCATTACGATGTACATCTACCGCTTACCATTATTCCTTACTGATTCCAAGCATCATTAATACTTGCAGGATACATTACTTAAGTAAAGTAGGTATGTAGAGTGAAGCTGTGTTCAGTATCAGGGCACAGCCATTGTATTATTGATGACAAAGATATACATTAGATGAACACGGAGAGGGGTGTTATTGTACTAACAAGAGCTTTCCGTCATTACGATGTACATCTACCGCTTACCTTTATTTCTTACTGATTCCAACCACCATTAATACTTGCAGGATACATTACTTAAGTAAGGTAGGTATCTAGAGTGAAGCCGTGTTCAGTATCAGGGAACAGCCATTGTATTAATGATGACAAAGACATACATGAGATGAACACGGAGAGGGGTGTTATTGCACTAACAAGAGCTCTCCGTTATTACGATGTACATCTACCGCTTACCATTATTCCTTACTGATTCCAACCACCATTAATACTTGCAGGATACATTACTTAAGTAAAGTAGGTATGTAGAGTGAAGCCGTGTTAAGTATCAGGGCACAGCCATTGTATTAATGATGACAAAGACATACATTAGATGAACACGGAGAGGGGTGTTATTGCACTAACAAGAGCTCTCCGTTATTACGATGTACATCTACCGCTTACCATTATTCCTTACTGATTCCAAGCATCATTAATACTTGCAGGATACATTACTTAAGTAAAGTAGGTATGTAGAGTGAAGCTGTGTTCAGTATCAGGGCACAGCCATTGTATTATTGATGACAAAGATATACATTAGATGAACACGGAGAGGGGTGTTATTGTACTAACAAGAGCTTTCCGTCATTATGATGTACATCTACCGCTTACCTTTATTTCTTACTGATTCCAACCACCATTAATACTTGCAGGATACATTACTTAAGTAAGGTAGGTATCTAGAGTGAAGCCGTGTTCAGTATCAGGGAACAGCCATTGTATTAATGGTGACAAAGACATACATGAGATGAACACGGAGAGGGGTGTTATTGTACAAACAAGAGCTCTCCGTCATTACGAAGTACATCTACCGCTTACCATTATTCCTTACTGATTCCAACCACCATTAATACTTGCAGGATACATTACTTAAGTAAGGTAGGTATCTAGAGTGAAGCCGTGTTCAGTATCAGGGAACAGCCATTGTATTAATGATGACAAAGACATACATTAGATGAACACGGAGAGGGGTGTTATTGTACTAACAAGAGCTCTCCATCATTACGATGTACATCTACCGCTTACCATTATTCCTTACTGATTCCAACCAACATTAATACTTGCAGGATACATTACTTAAGTAAAGTAGGTATGTAGAGTGAAGCCGTGTTCAGTATCAGGGCACAGCCATTGTGTTAATGATGACAAAGACATACATTAGATGAAAACGGAGAGGGGTATTATTGTACTAACAAGAGCTCTCCGTCATTACGATGTACATCTACCGCTTACCATTATTCCTTACTGATTCCAACCACCATTAATACTTGCAGGATACATTACTTAAGTAAAGTAGGTATGTAGAGTGAAGCCGTGTTCAGTATCAGGGCATAGCCATTGTATTAACGATGACAAAGACATACATTAGATGAACATGGAGAGGGGTGTTATTGCACCAACAAGAGCTCTCCGTCATTACGATGTACTTTTACCTTTATTGTCGTTCCTTACTATTTCTTTGTTTCTGTATATCATCTTTTTATACACCTCATAGCTTCTATAACCAAATTAATTACAACTTTATAGTAGTATTATTAGCTTCCCTTTAAAAAAAAATGATATAATAAAAGTATTTTCAAGTCAACAAAGTAAAATTTTACTTCTTAGATGGACTTTTTCCACCCTTTTACTTGAAATTGTATACATTAATGTAACTATCTACATTTTAAAACAACCGGTAATAATTCAATTCACTTATATCGTTATATTATTCACAACGATATTGTACTCTTTTCTTGTGCAATATTCACCCAAGAGTTAACTAAAATTGATTTTAATTGTAAACTAAAATCTTAAACTCAATTATTAAAAATGAAAAATCTAACGCCCCTGCTTTAATGTTGCCTGACTAAAATCTTAATTCTTTAATATTGCAATACTTATAGACTTATTCACACATTTAAAAAATCATGAGTAATTTTTGTAATTTCATTATAATATATTAAATATTTTAAGATGTAATAAAACATCAATCTAATGTAATGAACATAAACTGAGATCATATATACAGTCTGTCACAAACTTAAGTAGGCCTAAGTATCCAACAACAACCTCTGTTACTTAAGTAGGTCTAAGTATCCAACGACAACCTCTGTTACTTAAGTAGGTCTAAGTATCAAACGACAACCTCTGTTACTTAAGTAGGTCTAAGTATCCAACGACAACCTTTGTTACTTAAGTAGGTCTAAGTATCAAACGACAATCTCTGTTACTTAAGTAGGTCTAAGTATCCAACGACAACCTCTGTTACTTAAGTAGGTCTAAGTATCCAACGACAACCTCTGTTACTTAAGTAGGTCTAAGTATCCAACGACAACCTCTGTTACTTAAGTAGGTCTAAGTATCCAACGACAACCTCTGTTACTTAAGTAGGTCTAAGTATCCAACGACAACCTCTGTTACTTAAGTAGGTCTAAGTATCCAACGACAACCTCTGTTACTTAACTAGGTCTAAGTATCCAACAACAACCTCTGTTACTTAAGTAGGTCTAAGTATCCAACAACAACGTCTGTTACTTAAGTAGGTCTAAGTATCCAATGACAACCTCTGTTACTTAAGTAGGTCTAAGTATCCAACGACAACCTCTGTTACTTAACTAGGTCTAAGTATCCAACGACAACATCTGTTACTTAACTAGGTCTAAGTATCCAACAACAACCTCTGTTACTTAAGTAGGTCTAAGTATCCAACAACAACGTCTGTTACTTAAGTAGGTCTAAGTATCCAACAACAACCTCTGTTACTTAAGTAGGTCTAAGTATCCAACAACAACCTCTGTTACTCAAGTAGGTCTAAGTATCCAACAACAACCTCTGTTACTCAAGTAGGTCTAAGTATCCAACAACAACCTCTGTTACTTAAGTAGGTCTAAGTATACAACAACAACCTCTGTTACTTAAGTAGGTCTAAGTATCCAACAACAACCTCTGTTACTCAAGTAGGTCTAAGTATCCAACAACAACCTCTGTTACTCAAGTAGGTCTAAGTATCCAACAACAACCTCTGTTACTCAAGTAGGTCTAAGTATCCAACAACAACCTCTGTTACTCAAGTAGGTCTAAGTATCCAACAACAACCTCTGTTACTTAAGTAGGTCTAAGTATCTAACAACAACCTCTGTTACTTAAGTAGGTCTAAGTATCCAACAACAACCTCTGTTACTTAAGTAGGTCTAAGTATCCAATAACAACCTCTGTTACTTAAGTAGGTCTAAGTATCCAACAACAACCTCTGTTACTTAAGTAGGTCTAAGTATCCAACAACAACCTCTGTTACTTAAGTAGGTCTAAGTATCAAACGACAATCTCTGTTACTTAAGTAGGTCTAAGTATCCAACGACAACCTCTGTTACTTAAGTAGGTCTAAGTATCCAACGACAACCTCTGTTACTTAAGTAGGTCTAAGTATCCAACGACAACCTCTGTTACTTAAGTAGGTCTAAGTATCCAACGACAACCTCTGTTACTTAAGTAGGTCTAAGTATCAAACGACAACCTCTGTTACTTAAGTAGGTCTAAGTATCCAACGACAACCTCTGTTACCTAAGTAGGTCTAAGTATCCAACGACAACCTCTGTTACTTAAGTAGGTCTAAGTATCCAACGACAACCTCTGTTACTTAAGTAGGTCTAAGTATCCAACGACAACCTCTGTTACTTAAGTAGGTCTAAGTATCCAACGACAACCTCTGTTACTTAAGTAGGTCTAAGTATCCAACGACAACCTCTGTTACTTAAGTAGGTCTAAGTATCCAACGACAACCTCTGTTACTTAAGTAGGTCTAAGTATCCAACGACAACCTCTGTTACTTAAGTAGGTCTAAGTATCCAACAACAACCTCTGTTACTTAAGTAGGTCTAAGTATCCAACGACAACCTCTGTTACTTAAGTAGGTCTAAGTATCCAACGACAACCTCTGTTACTTAAGTAGGTCTAAGTATCCAACAACAACGTCTGTTACTTAAGTAGGTCTAAGTATCCAACAACAACGTCTGTTACTTAAGTAGGTCTAAGTATCCAAGAACAACCTCTGTTACTTAAGTAGGTCTAAGTATCCAACAACAACCTCTGTTACTTAAGTAGGTCTAAGTAACCAACAACAACCTCTGTTACTTAAGTAGGTCTAAGTATCCAACAACAACGTCTGTTACTTAAGTAGGTCTAAGTATCCAACAACAACGTCTGTTACTTAAGTAGGTCTAAGTATCCAACAACAACCTCTGTTACTCAAGTAGGTCTAAGTATCCAACAACAACCTCTGTTACTCAAGTAGGTCTAAGTATCCAACAACAACCTCTGTTACTCAAGTAGGTCTAAGTATCCAACAACAACCTCTGTTACTTAAGTAGGTCTAAGTATCTAACAACAACCTCTGTTACTTAAGTAGGTCTAAGTATCCAACAACAACCTCTGTTACTTAAGTAGGTCTAAGTATCCAACAACTACCTCTGTTACTTAAGTAGGTCTAAGTATCCAACAACAACCTCTGTTACTTAAGTAGGTCTAAGTATCCAACAACAACCTCTGTTACTTAAGTAGGTCTAAGTATCCAACAACAACCTCTGTTACTTATACATGATTTTCTACAAATCGCACACATTTATAAATATTATTGTACTCTGTGCAAGAGTATACTTAAAAACTAAAACCCATTTAAATTACTAGATTGGCTAATTTGTGTAGTGTTACAATGAAAACTAACTTGTTTAGTATGTCACATTTGTCATTATTTGTAGTTTTTAAATATTTTATGAACGAAAGTTTTATTTACAATTCTTCGGGGTCAATAATTGCCCTTTCTTGGATTACTCTTGGGAAACGGACTGGATTTGCTAGGATTCACTCACACAACAGATGAGGAAAAACAGTAGCTTGGCAGATATATGGATCATGGAGGCACAGATATGAACATTTAAGTAACCATCAACCGTTAATGGGTAATGGACTGGAGTTGTTAGGTTTGTGTATATTCTGAATGACTGAGGGTACGAATAAATTTAATTTACAGCTATAAACTACTTAATATTTAATGACATGCATTTATATTGGTATACTACAACTGGAGTATTAGGGAGTAACCACATATACCACCTATACGCAACTATATATATATATATATATATATATATATATATATATATATATATATATATATGTGAAGGTATATAATAGTTGTTTTGATACAGGAAAGCAACATAGTCATAATGTGGTTTAAACCCAAGCTAAAATAAATAGGTTGAGCGTTAACTTTAATACAAGGAACTAGGATGGGCGTTAGCTTTAATACAAGGAACTAGGATGGGCGTTAGCTTTAATACAAGGAAATAGGATGGGCGTTAACTTTAATACAAGGAACTAGGATGGGCGTTAGCTTTAATACAATGAACTAGGATGGGCGTTAGCTTTAATAAAAGGAACTAGGATGGGCGTTAACTTTAATACAAGGAACTAGGATGGGCGTTAACTTTAATACAAGGAACTAGGATGGGCGTTAGCTGTAATACAAGGAACTAGGATGGGCGTTAGCTTTAATACAAGGAACTAGGATGGGCGTTAGCTTTAATACGAGGATCTAGGATGCCCGTTAGCTTTAATACAAGGAACTAGGATGGGCGTTAGCTTTAATACAGGAACTAGGATGGATGCTAGCTTTAATACAGGAACTAGGATGGACGCTAGCTTTAATACAAGGATACATCTTCATCATGGGTTGAGATTGAGATGCGCCTTTATAGATATTTTACTATACGTTTAATACAGAAGACTGCCATACGTTTTTTAAGCCACTGTTTAAATTTTAATATTTATGGATAATTGAGGATATTTTTAATACAGGGAAAAAATTTAGTCAAATTAAAAATAAAATCAGTACTTACTTATTGGAACATATTATCAAATAATAATATGTCCCATTCAATTTAACTAATTCCGATTTATTTAGATAGTACTTTACAAAATAATGTAAATAGTTTTTTAATTAGCATAATACGCGTTGGTACATATACAGTACAAGTAAACGTCACACAACACAAGTTTATTACAATATAAGCACAAAATGCACAAATATACTACAATACAAGCACAAAATGCACAAATATTATGGTGATCGATTTCGGTGAACCACGCTCACCTTCCTCAGACCAGAGGGATTCACAAAAGAATGGAAAACGGTGTTCAACAACTCAATTTATAGGCCTATGATCACGTGACCCCATTGGCTGGAATCGTCAAAATGGCGGCTGCTGTGATATTATTGGTTAATTCCTATTGTCTGTTACTTCTTTTCTTTTATTCGCTGAAAATACATTATTAAAAACTATTTCGGAATCAAAATTAACCTGTTCATTCATTAATTTATCACGATCCTTACATTTTTCTTTAAAAATAAATAACTCTTCCCAAGCATTCATGTTACGACCATTCTTACAAAATTTTAGAATATCTACATTTTCATCTATTTTATTCAAACTGTGGGTACAATTCAGAAGGTGTTTAGCTACATTAGATCTTTCAGGTTTATTATTTTTAAAAGCAGAGACATGGTTTTTATATCTTTTGCTAAAATTTACAGTCTGACCTATGTAAAACATATTACAATCATTACAGTTAATCCTATATATTCCTGAATTATTAAATTTATCTTCACTTTCAATATTCGGGTGTAAAATATTGGACATAGTATTAAAAGTCTTAAAAGCTACTGATAAATTGAATTTCTTAAATCTATTACCAACTCTGTGTAAACGGCCCATTGTAATGGATGGATACATACTTCTTTTGTTCTTTATCGGATTTTTCTTTTTTAAGTGTTGTTCGTCTATCGTCTCGAATTTTGTTTTCTATTTTCTTTTTTATTCTACTTCCAATTTCATCAATCATTGATGCTTTGTATCCATTTGCAATAGCTATTGATTTTATTAAATTTATTTCCTGTTTTCTATCTGCAACACTTAATGGTATTGAATACGCCCTATATAACATACTTCTGAAGCTAGCTGTTTTGTGAGACGGGGGATGGACAGAACTGTTATTTATGGTACAATTGGTTTGAGTAGGTTTCCTGAAAATTCTATATGAAAGTTTGGTATGATCACGAATTATTTTTAGATCCAAAAAGTTAATTTCATTCATAGATTCAAATTCACTGGTAAAACTAAGCTTCTGGTGGTGACAATTAAATATATTTAACATATTATCTAAGTCATTACATGATTTCTCGTTAAACAAAACCAGAATATCATCGACATAACGGGTGTAAAATATGATATCATGTTCCTTTTTTAATTTATCTAAAATGGAGTCTTCATGATACTGTAAATAAACTTCTGATAAAATGGCTGACAGTGGACTACCCATAGCTAAACCATCGTTTTGTAAGTAAAATTTGTTATTGAAACGGAAGTAATTTTGTTTCAAGATAGTTTTGAGCAACTTTACAATTTGATTTACATACATTTTTTCATGTTGTTGTTCTACAAGTTTTTCCTTAACTAAGTTAATCACTTCATCAACTGGAATATTAGTGTATAGATTACATATGTCAAATGAGGCTAACCTAGTCTTATTACACAATTTTACATGACTGACCTTATCAACAAAATCAATACTCTTCTTAACGGTATATTTATTTTCAAGGTTCAAAGCAGAAGTCAAAATATTGGACAATATCTTTGATACGTTGTAAGTAGGCGCAGATTTGAAATTTACCAGGGGCCTAATAGGTACATTAGGTTTGTGAATTTTCGGAATACCATTCATTGTGGGTGCCTTAGGATTATTCATAAAAGCTCTAAAACGAACATTATCAGTAATAACTTTTGTACAAGATTTTACAACTTTATTAATTTCATCCTGATATTTATTTGTAGGATCACCTTTTAGTTCTTGAAATTTATTTTCCTTGATAAAATCTTCAGTTTTAGTAATATAATCTTCTTTTTTCAGAATTACAATTGCGTTGCTCTTATCCGCTTTAACTGCGACTAGATCCTCATTCTGTAATTTCTGTTTTACATCTAAACAAACTTTATAATCTAAAACCTGTTTCAAATTATTAGTTTGGACCTGCATTGTTTTACATATTTTACTTACATCATATCTAATTTCGTTTCTGTTACAATCTTTCAACTGAGATACATTACATTCAATGTCTGTGGCTAAAATATCGGCTTGTTTGTTTTGATTTTTTATGAAATTATGTTTGGGTCCATAACACAATACATCATTTTCAGATTTGCTAAATTCAACATTACTCATATTAATTACCCTTTTATGAAAAACGTGACTTTCATCATTAACTAAATGGCTAGTTAGATTGTCATAAGTACTTACATTCCTTAATCTTTGCAATTTCTTATTAAGTTTATTATATTTCGATTCCATTAAACGTGAAATTTCCTCATCAAGACTATCGTTCAGCAAATACCAAGCCCTACTACCATATTCTTTAACAAATTGCATATGAATGTCGTAACTCTTAAATGTCAGTTCGTCTTTTTTGCGATATAAATCTTTAATTGAGTTATTTACAAACAGTTTTTCAGCTTGTTGTTTTGTTTTCCTACCAACCACAGTATTACATTTAATTTTCACATTAACATATTTAGGTATTAAACCATGCTGCAAGCATTGCTTATTAAAATAAATATCGGCAAGAGTACTGTGAACTTTGATTCTAACATTCCTGTAAATCATTGCTAAATTTGCCTGACTGGCATTTACAAATAGTTATTTAATTAGCATAATACGCGTTGGTACATATACAGTACAAGTAAACGTCACACAACACAAATTTATTACAATATAAGTACAAAATGCACAAATATACTACAATACAAGCACAAAATGCACAAATATTATGGTGATCGATTTCGGTGAACCACGCTCACCTTCCTCAGACCAGAGGGATTCACAAAAGAATGGAAAACGGTGTTCAACAACTCAATTTATAGGCCTATGATCACGTGACCCCATTGGCTGGAATCGTCAAAATGGCGGCTGCTGTGATATTATTGGTTAATTCCTATTGTCTGTTACTTCTTTTCTTTTATTCGCTGAAAATACATTATTAAAAACTATTTCGGAATCAAAATTAACCTGTTCATTCATTAATTTATCACGATCCTTACATTTTTCTTTAAAAATAAATAACTCTTCCCAAGCATTCATGTTACGACCCTTCTTACAAAATTTTAGAATATCTACATTTTCATCTATTTTATTCAAACTGTGGGTACAATTCAGAAGGTGTTTAGCTACATTAGATCTTTCAGGTTTATTATTTTTAAAAGCAGAGACATGGTTTTTATATCTTTTGCTAAAATTTACAGTCTGACCTATGTAAAACATATTACAATCATTACAGTTAATCCTATATATTCCTGAATTATTAAATTTATCTTCACTTTCAATATTCGGGTGTAAAATATTGGACATAGTATTAAAAGTCTTAAAAGCTACTGATAAATTGAATTTCTTAAATCTATTACCAACTCTGTGTAAACGGCCCATTGTAATGGATGGATACATACTTCTTTTGTTCTTTATCGGATTTTTCTTTTTTAAGTGTTGTTCGTCTATCGTCTCGAATTTTGTTTTCTATTTTCTTTTTTATTCTACTTCCAATTTCATCAATCATTGATGCTTTGTATCCATTTGCAATAGCTATTGATTTTATTAAATTTATTTCCTGTTTTCTATCTGCAACACTTAATGGTATTGAATACGCCCTATATAACATACTTCTGAAGCTAGCTGTTTTGTGAGACGGGGGATGGACAGAACTGTTATTTATGGTACAATTGGTTTGAGTAGGTTTCCTGAAAATTCTATATGAAAGTTTGGTATGATCACGAATTATTTTTAGATCCAAAAAGTTAATTTCATTCATAGATTCAAATTCACTGGTAAAACTAAGCTTCTGGTGGTGACAATTAAATATATTTAACATATTATCTGAGTCATTACATGATTTCTCGTTAAACAAAACCAGAATATCATCGACATAACGGGTGTAAAATATGATATCATGTTCCTTTTTTAATTTATCTAAAATGGAGTCTTCATGATACTGTAAATAAACTTCTGATAAAATGGCTGACAGTGGACTACCCATAGCTAAACCATCGTTTTGTAAGTAAAATTTGTTATTGAAACGGAAGTAATTTTGTTTCAAGATAGTTTTGAGCAACTTTACAATTTGATTTACATACATTTTTTCACGTTGTTGTTCTACAAGTTTTTCCTTAACTAAGTTAATCACTTCATCAACTGGAATATTAGTGTATAGATTACATATGTCAAATGAGGCTAACCTAGTCTTATTACACAATTTTACATGACTGACCTTATCAACAAAATCAATACTCTTCTTAACGGTATATTTATTTTCAAGGTTCAAAGCAGAAGTCAAAATATTGGACAATATCTTTGATACGTTGTAAGTAGGCGCAGATTTGAAATTTACCAGGGGCCTAATAGGTACATTAGGTTTGTGAATTTTCGGAATACCATTCATTGTGGGTGCCTTAGGATTATTCATAAAAGCTCTAAAACGAACATTATCAGTAATAACTTTTGTACAAGATTTTACAACTTTATTAATTTCATCCTGATATTTATTTGTAGGATCACCTTTTAGTTCTTGAAATTTATTTTCCTTGATAAAATCTTCAGTTTTAGTAATATAATCTTCTTTTTTCAGAATTACAATTGCGTTGCTCTTATCCGCTTTAACTGCGACTAGATCCTCATTCTGTAATTTCTGTTTTACATCTAAACAAACTTTATAATCTAAAACCTGTTTCAAATTATTAGTTTGGACCTGCATTGTTTTACATATTTTACTTACATCATATCTAATTTCGTTTCTGTTACAATCTTTCAACTGAGATACATTACATTCAATGTCTGTGGCTAAAATATCGGCTTGTTTGTTTTGATTTTTTATGAAATTATGTTTGGGTCCATAACACAATACATCATTTTCAGATTTGCTAAATTCAACATTACTCATATTAATTACCCTTTTATGAAAAACGTGACTTTCATCATTAACTAAATGGCTAGTTAGATTGTCATAAGTACTTACATTCCTTAATCTTTGCAATTTCTTATTAAGTTTATTATATTTCGATTCCATTAAACGTGAAATTTCCTCATCAAGACTATCGTTCAGCAAATACCAAGCCCTACTACCATATTCTTTAACAAATTGCATATGAATGTCGTAACTCTTAAATGTCAGTTCGTCTTTTTTGCGATATAAATCTTTAATTGAGTTATTTACAAACAGTTTTTCAGCTTGTTGTTTTGTTTTCCTACCAACCACAGTATTACATTTAATTTTCACATTAACATATTTAGGTATTAAACCATGCTGCAAGCATTGCTTATTAAAATAAATATCGGCAAGAGTACTGTGAACTTTGATTCTAACATTCCTGTAAATCATTGCTAAATTTGCCTGACTGGCATTTACAAATAGTTATTTAATTAGCATAATACGCGTTGGTACATATACAGTACAAGTAAACGTCACACAACACAAATTTATTACAATATAAGCACAAAATGCACAAATATACTACAATACAAGCACAAAATGCACAAATATTATGGTGATCGATTTCGGTGAACCACGCTCACCTTCCTCAGACCAGAGGGATTCACAAAAGAATGGAAAACGGTGTTCAACAACTCAATTTATAGGCCTATGATCACGTGACCCCATTGGCTGGAATCGTCAAATGGCGGCTGCTGTGATATTATTGGTTAATTCCTATTGTCTGTTACTTTTCTTTTATTCGCTGAAAATACATTATTAAAAACTATTTCGGAATCAAAATTAACCTGTTCATTCATTAGTTTATCACTATCCTTACATTTTTCTTTAAAAATAAACAACTCTTCCCAATTATTCATTATACGAACCTTCTTGCACACTTTTAGAATATCTACATTTTCATCTATTTTATTTAAACTGTGGGTACAATTCAGAAGGTGTTTAGCTACATTAGATCTTTCAGGTTTATTATTTTTAAAAGCAGAGACATGGTTTTTATATCTTTTGCTAAAATTTACAGTCTGACCTATGTAAAACATATTACAATCATTACAGTTAATCCTATATATTCCTGAATTATTAAATTTATCTTCACTTTCAATATTCGGGTGTAAAATATTGGACATAGTATTACAAGTCTTAAAAGCTACTGATAAATTGAATTTCTTAAATCTATTACCAACTCTTTGTGTAAACGGCCCATTGTAATGGATGGATACATACTTCTTTTGTTCTTTATCGGATTTTTCTTTTTTAAGTGTTGTTCGTCTATCGTCTCGAATTTTGTTTTCTATTTTCTTTTTTATTCTACTTCCAATTTCATCAATCATTGATGCTTTGTATCCATTTGCAATAGCTATTGATTTTATTAAATTTATTTCCTGTTTTCTATCTGCAACACTTAATGGTATTGAATACGCCCTATATAACATACTTCTGAAGCTAGCTGTTTTGTGAGACGGGGGATGGACAGAACTGTTATTTATGGTACAATTGGTTTGAGTAGGTTTCCTGAAAATTCTATATGAAAGTTTGGTATGATCACGAATTATTTTTAGATCCAAAAAGTTAATTTCATTCATAGATTCAAATTCACTGGTAAAACTAAGCTTCTGGTGGTGACAATTAAATATATTTAACATATTATCTGAGTCATTACATGATTTCTCGTTAAACAAAACCAGAATATCATCGACATAACGGGTGTAAAATATGATATCATGTTCCTTTTTTAATTTATCTAAAATGGAGTCTTCATGATACTGTAAATAAACTTCTGATAAAATGGCTGACAGTGGACTACCCATAGCTAAACCATCGTTTTGTAAGTAAAATTTGTTATTGAAACGGAAGTAATTTTGTTTCAAGATAGTTTTGAGCAACTTTACAATTTGATTTACATACATTTTTTCATGTTGTTGTTCTACAAGTTTTTCCTTAACTAAGTTAATCACTTCATCAACTGGAATATTAGTGTATAGATTACATATGTCAAATGAGGCTAACCTAGTCTTATTACACAATTTTACATGACTGACCTTATCAACAAAATCAATACTCTTCTTAACGGTATATTTATTTTCAAGGTTCAAAGCAGAAGTCAAAATATTGGACAATATCTTTGATACGTTGTAAGTAGGCGCAGATTTGAAATTTACCAGGGGCCTAATAGGTACATTAGGTTTGTGAATTTTCGGAATACCATTCATTGTGGGTGCCTTAGGATTATTCATAAAAGCTCTAAAACGAACATTATCAGTAATAACTTTTGTACAAGATTTTACAACTTTATTAATTTCATCCTGATATTTATTTGTAGGATCACCTTTTAGTTCTTGAAATTTATTTTCCTTGATAAAATCTTCAGTTTTAGTAATATAATCTTCTTTTTTCAGAATTACAATTGCGTTGCTCTTATCCGCTTTAACTGCGACTAGATCCTCATTCTGTAATTTCTGTTTTACATCTAAACAAACTTTATAATCTAAAACCTGTTTCAAATTATTAGTTTGGACCTGCATTGTTTTACATATTTTACTTACATCATATCTAATTTCGTTTCTGTTACAATCTTTCAACTGAGATACATTACATTCAATGTCTGTGGCTAAAATATCGGCTTGTTTGTTTTGATTTTTTATGAAATTATGTTTGGGTCCATAACACAATACATCATTTTCAGATTTGCTAAATTCAACATTACTCATATTAATTACCCTTTTATGAAAAACGTGACTTTCATCATTAACTAAATGGCTAGTTAGATTGTCATAAGTACTTACATTCCTTAATCTTTGCAATTTCTTATTAAGTTTATTATATTTCGATTCCATTAAACGTGAAATTTCCTCATCAAGACTATCGTTCAGCAAATACCAAGCCCTACTACCATATTCTTTAACAAATTGCATATGAATGTCGTAACTCTTAAATGTCAGTTCGTCTTTTTTGCGATATAAATCTTTAATTGAGTTATTTACAAACAGTTTTTCAGCTTGTTGTTTTGTTTTCCTACCAACCACAGTATTACATTTAATTTTCACATTAACATATTTAGGTATTAAACCATGCTGCAAGCATTGCTTATTAAAATAAATATCGGCAAGAGTACTGTGAACTTTGATTCTAACATTCCTGTAAATCATTGCTAAATTTGCCTGACTGGCATTTACAAATAGTTATTTAATTAGCATAATACGCGTTGGTACATATACAGTACAAGTAAACGTCACACAACACAAATTTATTACAATATAAGTACAAAATGCACAAATATACTACAATACAAGCACAAAATGCACAAATATTATGGTGATCGATTTCGTTGAACCACGCTCACCTTCCTCAGACCAGAAAGATTCACAAAAGAATGGAAAACGGTGTTCAACAACTCAATTTATAGGCCTATGATCACGTGACCCCATTGGCTGGAATCGTCAAAATGGCGGCTGCTGTGATATTATTGGTTAATTCCTATTGTCTGTTACTTTTCTTTTATTCGCTGAAAATACATTATTAAAAACTATTTCGGAATCAAAATTAACCTGTTCATTCATTAATTTATCACGATCCTTACATTTTTCTTTAAAAATAAATAACTCTTCCCAAGTATTCATGTTACGACCCTTCTTACAAAATTTTAGAATATCTACATTTTCATCTATTTTATTTAAACTGTGGGTACAATTCAGAAGGTGTTTAGCTACATTAGATCTTTCAGGTTTATTATTTTTAAAAGCAGAGACATGGTTTTTATATCTTTTGCTAAAATTTACAGTCTGACCTATGTAAAACATATTACAATCATTACAGTTAATCCTATATATTCCTGAATTATTAAATTTATCTTCACTTTCAATATTCGGGTGTAAAATATTGGACATAGTATTACAAGTCTTAAAAGCTACTGATAAATTGAATTTCTTAAATCTATTACCAACTCTTTGTGTAAACGGCCCATTGTAATGGATGGATACATACTTCTTTTGTTCTTTATCGGATTTTTCTTTTTTAAGTGTTGTTCGTCTATCGTCTCGAATTTTGTTTTCTATTTTCTTTTTTATTCTACTTCCAATTTCATCAATCATTGATGCTTTGTATCCATTTGCAATAGCTATTGATTTTATTAAATTTATTTCCTGTTTTCTATCTGCAACACTTAATGGTATTGAATACGCCCTATATAACATACTTCTGAAGCTAGCTGTTTTGTGAGACGGGGGATGGACAGAACTGTTATTTATGGTACAATTGGTTTGAGTAGGTTTCCTGAAAATTCTATATGAAAGTTTGTTATGATCACGAATTATTTTTAGATCCAAAAAGTTAATTTCATTCATAGATTCAAATTCACTGGTAAAACTAAGCTTCTGGTGGTGACAATTAAGTATATTTAACATATTATCTAAGTCATTACATGATTTCTCGTTAAACAAAACCAGAATATCATCGACATAACGGGTGTAAAATATGATATCATGTTCCTTTTTTAATTTATCTAAAATGGAGTCTTCATGATACTGTAAATAAACTTCTGATAAAATGGCTGACAGTGGACTACCCATAGCTAAACCATCGTTTTGTAAGTAAAATTTGTTATTGAAACGGAAGTAATTTTGTTTCAAGATAGTTTTGAGCAACTTTACAATTTGATTTACATACATTTTTTCATATTGTTGTTCTACAAGTTTTTCCTTAACTAAGTTAATCACTTCATCAACTGGAATATTAGTGTATAGATTACATATGTCAAATGAGGCTAACCTAGTCTTATTACACAATTTTACATGACTGACCTTATCAACAAAATCAATACTCTTCTTAACGGTATATTTATTTTCAAGGTTCAAAGCAGAAGTCAAAATATTGGACAATATCTTTGATACGTTGTAAGTAGGCGCAGATTTGAAATTTACCAGGGGCCTAATAGGTACATTAGGTTTGTGAATTTTCGGAATACCATTCATTGTGGGTGCCTTAGGATTATTCATAAAAGCTCTAAAACGAACATTATCAGTAATAACTTTTGTACAAGATTTTACAACTTTATTAATTTCATCCTGATATTTATTTGTAGGATCACCTTTTTGTGATCCACGAAGTACCACTGTTCGTGTATGAGTGTGCGGGTGGTTCAGTACCACTGTACGTGTATGGGTGGGCGAGTGTTTATCTGGTTTCTCCGGTTAAAACATAGGCTTATAAAATATCAACTCATGTTAAACTGTGAAGATTGTCCATTTATTCTTATTTATTGTCCATTGATTAGCGTCCATAAATAGAATCCAAGTGCTAACCATATAACAGGAAATAAATTTAATAAAATCAATAGCTATTGCAAATGGATACAAAGCATCAATGATTGATGAAATTGGAAGTAGAATAAAAAAGAAAATAGAAAACAAAATTCGAGACGATAGACGAACAACACTTAAAAAAGAAAAATCCGATAAAGAACAAAAGAAGTATGTATCCATCCATTACAATGGGCCGTTTACACAGAGTTGGTAATAGATTTAAGAAATTCAATTTATCAGTAGCTTTTAAGACTTGTAATACTATGTCCAATATTTTACACCCGAATATTGAAAGTGAAGATAAATTTAATAATTCAGGAATATATAGGATTAACTGTAATGATTGTAATATGTTTTACATAGGTCAGACTGTAAATTTTAGCAAAAGATATAAAAACCATGTCTCTGCTTTTAAAAATAATAAACCTGAAAGATCTAATGTAGCTAAACACCTTCTGAATTGTACCCACAGTTTGAATAAAATAGATGAAAATGTAGATATTCTAAAATTTTGTAAGAAGGGTCGTAACATGAATGCTTGGGAAGAGTTATTTATTTTTAAAGAAAAATGTAAGGATCGTGATAAATTAATGAATGAACAGGTTAATTTTGATTCCGAAATAGTTTTTAATAATGTATTTTCAGCGAATAAAAGAAAAGAAGTAACAGACAATAGGAATTAACCAATAATATCACAGCAGCCGCCATTTTGACGATTCCAGCCAATGGGGTCACGTGATCATAGGCCTATAAATTGAGTTGTTGAACACCGTTTTCCATTCTTTTGTGAATCCCTCTGGTCTGAGGAAGGTGAGCGTGGTTCACCGAAATCGATCACCATAATATTTGTGCATTTTGTGCTTGTATTGTAGTATATTTGTGCATTTTGTGCTTATATTGTAATAAATTTGTGTTGTGTGACGTTTACTTGTACAAAATAATGTACTAGAATTATTGTAAAAAATAAACTTTTCATAATCATATACATGACATTTATATTTGTATCACACCATTTACTTTCCATGAAAAGCATTAATTGTGAAATGAAAGTGGAATATATTAGTTAATTACTATTTAATATTCACTTTTAATGGTTAAATGAAATTACATTGCTAATTAAGCCCGCCTTCCATCTGCCCTAACTAAAACGGAACAGGATTACTGTTTTTAATAAACTTTTCGGTGTTGCGTACATAAATATTAGTGATGTTTTTACTAGGTAATATGATAATTACAGTCACAACTTATTAGAGTAAAGTTATGTTACAAAAATGTAACTTTATATTAAGTTATAATAATTCAAATAGTACTTTCCTTTAGCTATTCTTATTGAACATACAATTTTACTCATTGAGGTTTTCATAGGAATTTTTCCAATATTTGTATCACTCCTTATATGAGATCAAAACGTTTGAATTTTCCTACTTTGTATGAACGTTTTGTTCTTTTCAGAAGATAGATTTAATAAGAAGAAAAGATTTCGCTATATTTTGATCCATATTTAGTATAATTTTATAAGTTTTACAAAAAAGACTTTCGAAGCACAAACCATTGATGTTGTATGTTAGGACTAATGTGGTTACTGTTAACATAAATAAATATTTTTTATTTTGTCTGTTAATAATTCATAAAATATGTAACATTTTCATGTTCCCGTGATTTCCCGGCAAAGTGTGGTATTTCTTTCATAGTAAAACTTTACAAAATGGAATGTGTACTAAGAGTGATCACTACTTTCGTTCTTTCCGCATGTTAAACAATTATTGTCCAATGTATGACATTATTATTACACTATAGGATGGCAAATGCAATAACTTAATAAATTGTTATTGACAATATATAGTGATTTTAAGAGTTATATAAATCTAGACGTAAGACAATATTTACAATAAAACATTTATACATTTATAATTTTACATATTATCTACTGAGAAAACCTATTAATTAATTTAAAAATATAAATACGCTGGCCCCAATCTGGATTAATTTATTGATGTACTATTCTCACCGTAAGGTTTCAACTTCAGTGTACTAAAGTAATCTTTCTTCGTCCCACGCAAAAACCCCTTCATGTAACGATACATTAACTCATTATTCATACATTAAACCCTTTGGTAACTACTTAATTTCATGTTACTAGTGATCAGGTCCATATTATAAGTCCAATAAAATCAATCTTTGTGATCAAATAGTGCTGAGCTAAATTAGGACGTAGTTGTCCATAAGTGAAGGTTACACTTAGGGGAGATGGATGGGTCTATAGAGTCAGGAGTGATGACTACAATCGTTGTATAATACGCTCGTATTATCAACACAATGTACGCCATCATCAAATTACTGATCTAGAAAGAAAAAAATATTTACAATATACTTAATAATGTAACAGTCAATATTCTAGCGTATTTATTTCGATTTTATTTACTTTAGCCTAGTACTGATTCAAGATAACTGTTAATATATTAATATAACTTTCACTGATATCTATTTTATTACTTTCCATTAATTTGACTCACACAAAATTTACATAAATACCACAGAAATAACAAGAAAAAGATTATGTAGTTTCAATGGGAGCATTTGTATTATAATATTTTACTTTTATTCTTTATATATGGAGAGAAAAAAGCCAGAATCTCTCGTTTGAATGTTTCAATATGATCTTCCTGTCACTTGTACAAACGTTGCTCTTTAGCTTAAACAAACAAAGCAAGTCAACTTTAGTAAACCTACTTCTGCAAATATTTACTGGCTGTGCTTTGAGTTTCTTTGTTAAGAAAAATACTTTGCCCTATAAATTTTGCTTGCCAAATTAAAAAAAATATCAGATGTGCCGTTTTCATCATTTGTGAATTAATAATTAATTGAATCAAAAGTAACATTTTCAATTATTATTTCTTATATTTATTCAAATATATGAAGATTGATCACAAAGGTTTCAGGTTAATAATAATCACTTTCAAACTAAAAATTGTATCAATGGGCCTAAATCCAATATGCTTTGTGTAGATTTGTAAGGAGTAAAAATAGTATTGAAAGTAAAAACCCCATTTGATAAAAAATCAAACATAAATGAGATAGTCTTAAAAAATTCAAAAATACGCAACCTTGGTTGTCGTTGTAAATTAAAAATTGTTACAGTCGAAGTCAGTATATGTTTCTGACCTTATAAATAAAGAATATAAGCCGAGGTAACAAAACACAATGTAACATATCTATGAAAATACATTGAGTGTAATTATATTACTCATCTACACCGTGAACGTGGTCGATCAAGTAAGATTACGTGAGTACGTTGGAAATATGGTTGGCGCAGAGTGTAACGTATGTATACAGCAATCTATTCACATCCACCTATTAATCATATTTCTAATGTGAGAAGTATCCAAATATCTAAACAACCTTAAAAACATATTTTTCAGTTAGTCTTACCTACTTCCACTTATAATCTTAAGTGGAAGTGACTTAATGAAAGCTTGAGAAACGTGGTCAGGTATTAAGTCATCCGAAAGGATCCCTGTCTGGATTACCATGACCTGTACAAACTATTTTTAGAGAAGATCATATCTCATGAAAAGAGCACAATAGGCAATCATTGATTATACCATCCATCCAATGAGCAGACAATCACATTTTGTTATTATCCACTTACATTAACAATAGTGTGAAAGTTACTTAACTTAGTCCAGAACTTACGAGGAATGTCCATCCCTGCTGTGACAGTCAGGGTTTTGATACCAGAAACTTGTTCCGTTGATCAAGCTTACCTTAAGTTGACGCTCAGTTGGGTTTCAACGATAATTTATTAAAAATTGACTGAGGAGCCAGGTGAAGAGACGGATTTATAGAATTAAGTTGCCCAACCTGTGATGGAATATGTTGCACGATAGAGAGAAGTCATAGGTTTCGTCGATATTGAACTCGTACATGAGCTTTATTAAGCCGCGTTGGATGACAATATACTGCAGTTAAGTAATCAAGAAAAGAAAGAAAGCAATAAAATCAATTGATTTCCCTTTTAAGTTTACATAGGTTCGAGTTAACAATTTAATATAGTGGGAAAAAAGTGTACATATGTTTTTGGCCTGTGCGTAAAACTAATAAAATAAACATTACATTACAATTTAATTATATAAATAAACTTAAAAAAGGTACTTTCATATAAATGTGTAAAATAATTAATTGTTATAATAAAATATAACAAAAATGTATATCCTATACTAAAAAAAATAAACGTTAGATTCTGACTATTATGTAGAAAAAATTATTAAAAAAGAAGACATATTCCAATAGCAGTGGAAAATAAAAATAGATTAATAAAATAAAAAAAGTAAGTGAGGGCCATGAGTTTTTAATTTCAATATATATATTAGTTACTTAAGAGGGTTTTATGCTATTGGATGGAGTCAAGTTATTTAGTATTAGTTACGGAAGTAAAGCATAGAAGTAATGGAGTCAAAGTAAAGCAATAAGTCAAGTAATCGTGTTGACAGGTGTAGATTGACTTGAGGAGGTCCTCCACGTAATCACAGTTGGTCCCTAACAGCCAGGTAGAGACACGCTTTTGTATACACTGAGACTGAAGGTGCCAAGTAGATCCCTTATCTCCCTCGGTATGTTGCGATAAAAAACATTTGCAAGGTAGAAGGAATTCGTATTGTTTACAGATTTAACTGTTCTAAGAACCTGGACACCAACATTCAAGGCATTTCTTGTTATGTAATTATGTGAAATAGAAGTAGTTATTAAATCGGAATGATGAAAAATGAAATTTAGAAGATTTTTTATGAATATATGTCTTATGATGAGAACGCCTGTTTTTTGAAAAAGTAAGTCGGATGAAAACTTTTCTATCTTACGAAGCCTGCCGAAACAGATAACGTTCCTATTATATATTTGAAAGCCCTCCCCAAGAAATAATACCGTATTCTAAAATGGATTGAACGTATGCAAAATATACAGTTTTAATTTCATGAGTTTTTAAAAATTGTACATAATTGTTCATAAATGTATATGAACTTTCTTGGTTTAGACTTTAACATATCCATATGTTTTCCCACAGTAGCTGGTTATCAATAATGACACCCAGGTACTTGTAGTGGTCGACTCTCTCTACGACTTGACAGTCACAGTGTTCTTTAGCGGGGTCATCGCAAGAGTGCACCATCACTCTCAGCTCCGCGGCAGGTTCTGACCCTTTGCAAAGAACTATGGGAAAACATTCTGTTTTCTTAACCACTACTTAATTATTCTTAAGTTTTGTGACGCCCATTTGAAAACATCGTTCCAGGTTTCAGCATGGATCGGACAGCTGTATCGTCCGCAAACAAAATCAGATCTCCAGAAATATTTATTTTATCTATATTATTTATGTAAATTAAAAATAACAATGGACCGAGATTGCTTCCCTGAACTACTCCGTAATCGTAACTCTTAGTGTCACTTTTCACTTTATCTATCGAAACCTTTTGGTATCGGTTACTTAAATAACTTTTAAACCAATTCAAAGGTAATCCAATTATTCCTAGCTCAGTCATTTTTGAAAAAAGTTTTTTACGGTCGGTTGAATCAAAAGCCTTAGCTAAATCAATAAAAGAAAGCAAAATCTTTTCGTCTTTATTAATGTCATTCATTATGATTTTATTTAAAATAGACAAAGCGTCAGCAGAGTAAATGTTTTGACTCCAGGTACGCTTGTGATTGTTTCTTTTACACACTTCTCCAATTCTTTGGACAGTGTACTGAGCAAGGAGGTGGGCCTAAAATTACTATATGTCGATTTTTCACCAGATTTATAAAGTGGAATGACTTTAGCAATATTAAATGAATTTTGAAATACACCAGTAATTAAACTAATATTGATAATGTGGGTTAATGGTGTGATTATATGTTTTATATAATTTTTTTTAAACTGTGGGATGGAATTCATCGATTCCTAGGGCAAAGTTGCCGCGCATCTCGGCGACGCACCGCTCCACCTGGCTCTCGGTGACCGGCTCCAATGTGAACATGCCTGGCTCTGTATGCGGCGGCGTCGTCCACACCGGCGATCCGGCAGAGGGAACCAGCGCGCTCGCCAACTGATCTCCAACACTCACGAAATAATCGTTAAATGAGTTGGCTATCTCCCACACCGACCACTCGGTGATTTCTTCACCCGGCAAAAAATGCTTGATTGGAAAATGAGTCTTCCTCATTCTCCAACATTCCCTTAATACCATTGAATTCATCTATTATCTTCCAGTACTCTAGGATTATATTGACAGTTAGAAATTTTATCTCTAAAATACATGGATTTGGCTCTTTTTATTACAGTGTTTAGATGGTTTTTCAGTAACGGATAAAATTTAAAGGGTCCAATCTAAAGGGTGTTTTATCATAATTGTGTTCAATTTATTCCTCTGTCTAATACATTTGATTAAACTAACAGTAATCCAAGATTTAAGTTCTTTTAAACGAGAGTTTTTACTTTTTTGTTTTGTGGCTGACATTTTTATTATTTTAAAAGAACGTAAGAATTCAGTGCAACTGTCGTTAACATCTTGCAGAGCCCTCAATAAGTGTCCCCAATACCTCGCAGTCTAAGTAAGTAGGGCTGTTGTCGGTGTCTGTCACTTTATTGTCTAGTTTAATGTTGAACGCCACACCAAAATGGTCAGTTATTGATGTTTGCAGCACCGCTGATGTGACGGCAGTGGCCTCGGCAGTGGTCGGTGAAAATATGATCAAGGCATGTTTTAGAGTTAGCCGTCACCCGAGTGGGCTTATCAACACAGCTAACAAAACTTACACTGTATAGTAAATTTAAGTACATTTCTTTTACTGGATCGTAGTAGTTTTCTGGTAATATATCAATGTTCGTATCTCCTATGAAAACCCGAGTCGTATGTCTAGTGCTGACTGTTGTAATCAGTCAGGTCAGATAGAAAAAGATTGAGGGACTTCTGTAGACCACCAGAATACTGTAATTTTACCCGTTAAGTGTAATGTTAAGTTCCAGTCCCGTATTGTCACCCATCTTTACTTCTTTGATAATTGACCCTAAGTTATTTTTAAAGTAGATAATAATGCCGTCGTTTCTATTTCAAGTATTGTTTGTACAGTAAACATCGTAACCGTCCAGTTCAGTCAAAGTCTTGTGTCTGTCCGTCCATATGGTTATTATCTTGGTTTTTGGTTTTGGTATAATTATGGTTATTATCTTGGTTTGGGACCCACCAAACCACCCGTGCAAGTACATACTATTTAGTGAATCAACACACAATACTGTGCATGCTTATGTACAAGAGAGTAGAACATTATATTGCTACCTCTTCACTATCATATACCGTATTTGTAGTGCCTTTAAAATGAAAATATGCAATATTTAACCCTTGCACTTTACATCATAGTAGAGTTTACTAAAATAAACATCTTAATACAACAATTATGTATTCATAAATAAAATTGCATATTTTCACTGTAAAGTGATTAAAATAAAGTGAATGTTAGCAAATGTTAAAATTGTTTTACTAAGTGTTTTGTTGAATTAAACTCCACTGAGATGTAAATTTATTAATGTGTATATCGAGATTAATTACTATTATCAATGTCAAACTTTTTTTAAGTACATGTAAATTATTTGTTCATAAAAGTACTAAATATTCATATTAATTCAATCTATTTGAATTGTTGTAGTAGCATTATATTTCTGAAAAAAAAAAAATGAAATACTTTTAATATGTGACCGTTATTACTGAAAGTTCGTGGTACTAGACTAATTTAGTATATGTATAGTAAAGGGAAATTAAAAGTAACAGCATTTTTTCTTTGTTTCGTAGAAAAGAAGGATTTCTCACTCTTAGTAAATATTGGCATTTGCTTCCTGACTAAAGTTGTCTCTCGTTGTTTGTTTAAAGCAAGGAACAATGTTTGTACACGGGGTGAGAGGAAGTAATACTTGGAGAAAGTTGTTCATGCTCTACATAATTAAATGCTCCAAATAACAAAATGAAATGAACACTTCCACATTTTTATTTTTACAACAATTTATTTCCACAAAATAACATTTTCACTGATCTGACTTAGCTAGTATATGAGATCTGGTCTTGCGTATTGGATACACTATAAATAACACAGGCCATAAATTTATACCATAAATCTTAACCTGTTGTAAATTTTAAATTGGCTTGTGTTAAAAAAATTATAAACCAAAGAGAGATACCAAAATTGTGTACCAAAGTAATTAAATGTCTAAAAATAACGTGAAATGTATTTAACCCTAAATGGTCACGTTGAATCTCTGTAATATATATATATATATATATATATATATATATATATATATATATATATATATATTTTTTTTTTTTTTTTTTTTTTTTTTTATAAATAATCTTTTATCTGTACTGTCATTTTATATGTTCTATTAGTTGTGTGTAATAAACAAGTTTACGTCCAACATTTATGTCAAACTCATTTTACCTTGTTTATAACAAATTAGTTTATTTCTTATTTTATATAAAATTGTCAATAATGATAAATCAGAGATCTTGATGATTCTCGCAGCTACATACATTCATAAATCAACAATAAATTATAAATAAACAACTAAAAATAGAACAAACTTGTGTTAACTTCACACCTTCCAAAAGTGAATATTTTTGTAATGCTGGTTTTAAACATTTATAAAAAATAAAACTCGCTCAATTATAACACCCATTCTACTTCATTGTAATACAAAGGATATAGTGGTGTATAATTAAATATTTATAGTCATATATTTATTAAAAAATTTATTATAATTGTTCTTTAGCTGAGGTCTGAAAACTCTTCACGAGACCAAATAAAGATGTAGATTTCACGGTACCAGTCAAGTGTAGTCTTCTTAAATTACAATTTTGAAGTTTAATTATAAAATAATATAAGGTTATGAACGAAAATATATTTTATTTCATAAAACTATAGTTTTTTTGAAATATACAATACTATACGAAAGCTGGAATGTATCTATAGGCCACATTTTAGTACAGCGTGTGCTACTCATAGTGTAATGTATCTATAGGCCACATTTTAGTACAGCGTGTGCTACTCGTAGTGTAATGTATCTATAGGCCACATTTTAGTACAGCGTGTGCTACTCGTAGTGTAATGTATCTATAGGCCACATTTTAGTACAGCGTGTGCTACTCGTAGTGTAATGTATCAATAGGCCACATTTTAGTACAGCGTGTGCTACTCGTAGTGTAATGTATCTATGGGCCACATTTTAGTACAGCATGTGCTACTCGTAGTGTAATGTATCTATAGGCCAGATTTTAGTACAGCGTGTGCTACTCGTAGTGTAATGTATCTATAGGCCACATTTTAGTACAGCGTGTGCTACTCGTAGTGTAATGTATCTATAGGCCACATTTTAGTACAGCGTGTGCTACTCGTAGTGTAATGTATCTATAGGCCACATTTTAGTACAGCGTGTGCTACTCGTAGTGTAATGTATCTATAGGCCACATTTTAGTACAGCGTGTGCTACTCGTAGTGGAATGTAACCAACGGATAATAATAACATTTCCAAAACCCAACAATGAAGTACAATTAATTATGGAAATTAGGCTTACTCATTAACTGTTGAATGTAATTCATCCGTAGCCAATTAAACGTATTCAATCCAAGAGAGTAATTACTCATTGCCCGACACAATATTACGGGATTGTAGTAAATTGTGCGTGAACCCTACCAATAGAACTTTGTTATACTGTACATACATTATAATCTCACACATATGTTTGAGTTAAACAATAGTTTACACCATATAATGTATATTAGGGCTGCTGATAATCCCCAAAATTACGGACATTAATATTGTTAATAGATTACAATTGAAAATAAAGAAACCATTATTACTTAATTATTTGTCCTAGATATTTAGTCTTACTTTGGTGCTGTTGTTAGAACTATTCATTCAAAACATATGTAAATTTATTAAAAGGAATAGGAAGTTTTTATTTCTAGTATTAAATTAAAATAAAGTAAAACATCCGAGCAGTATAGTTTTCCTTCAACATCCTGTATTGACCAACAAGTTATATTTATATAATATAAATCTTACTTTAATTGCATAATGACAACGATTTACTAAACTAAACTTTGAAAAGTGTGTAAAAATGTGCAAGAACAAGTTTTAAATAATGCGAGCTTCTAATTATCATTGTGTTTTTTAATGTACATGTTTTAGAGCTGCTCTATGTAATTTAGTATTTTAATAGTTGTGGGTAGGTTATTAAATATTTTCATTTTGTTAACTTTATGATCCTTGTTATTTATTATTACCAGGTAATGACTTATCCATAATAAGTTTGAATTGAAATACTGGAAAGTAATTCAATTTCAGACGGGAAATGTAAATAAAATTATCAAATTTCGTTTTGTATAATGCGTATTTCATCCATACAACTACTAAGTCCATTTCAGTGTTTGGTTCTTTAAGGCGAAAGGTGATTATTTAATGTCCTTAGTTTTTAAGACACTTTAAATGTTTTATTTAAAAAATAATACTATAAGATCGCCGAATTCAATTCAGTTTTCAGCCCTATCGAAGATACTTAAAGATATTCGATTATTTTTTTTTTTTTTTTTTTTTTTTTTTTTTTTTTTTTTTTTATAATAATAATGAGTTGAGGGAAAAATTTTTAATAAAATCTATATGGAGATGTGGTTAAAGATACGTACATAATCCGGTCTTTCTAAGTACGTAACTCATTGAGAGATGGAGGTACACATTTTGTATAGTGGACCAAAGGTAATACAGGTTGGTTAACCCTGTATTACCTTTGGTTAAATAACCCATCTAGTTTTTCTTTTTTTTAAGTGTTACCAATATTGTTTATGTAGATTAAATCTGTAAGAATAGCACTTATTCTTCTGATTCTTCAATAAAACTTTCTTCCAAAAAAAGTACTGTATTTTCAAATGATTTCTTTTGTTTAATACAAAGTTTTATGTTGATTACAAACTTAATGAACCGTTTAAGTATCCAGAATTAATTTAATACATAACATAGTTTACCAATTAATTATTATATTCTACCAATATCTATGAATATGTTTAATAACCCACACAGCTCAGTTGTTACAAAAATAATGTTTGTTTTTATTACACTACCAAATTAAAATTATAATAAATATGGAGTTATTATTTGTGTAAGGAAAAGTTTTATCACAATAAACCAAATATACCCAAACACTTGTATTTATTCTCCTTTCTTCACATAGAATGTGTGGGATGGTATTAGTTTTTATTAAATGAAAATTACGGATATTATGGTATTTATAATGAACACCATTATAAATACCATAATATTTATGTATATAAAATATGAGTATATTTTAATACACCAATTAATAAATAGGTAGCACGGTACGTTGTTAAAAATTAGGTTAAAGGAATTAAATTATTGTACGTATATGTATAGACGTAAATATATAGAGTAGAATCATACATTTCAGTTAACTACCAAATATAAAAATTTGTATTATCTTTCTTATAGATTCCTAAACTTGCCAAATAACATTATTTACTGTCACAATTGAAGCGAAGCAAAAAGTGTATACGAATCACTCCAATTAGTAATTACCCAAAATAAGGGTACTTACGTCAGTGAGTTACCAAACAAACTAGAATCTAATACTAAAACAGGCAATATCTCAATTATTATATTTGTGCAATACATTTAATACATATTACTATGATAATCGTAATATTAAGTCCCAGTTCATCAAATTCACAATATTGTGTGCACTACCAAACAACACTAGTTCTATGAAAAAGAATAAATGGCTTAAAATATAATATATAAAGTCTAAATTATACACTTAATAAAATACAAAATATAAGATTGTGTGTTTATAATAGGAATATGCAATAACAAAAAGGATCAACAACAACAATATATTATATAGAGAGTGAAAAAAAATTATTGTTACATATTTTTTTATAAAATTGAATAGATAACTAGCATATTATTGAATAGGTAATTTATTAATTTTTCCACAGTAATATATCAGCTTCATGGTTTTATACAGTATATATTGTACAGGGCCCTGAACTCTCTGGATTAATTTAGGAGGGTCAAAAACAAGACATAATAATATATGTAAAACATCACATCCGTTACCCATACAACCGCATTTTGTATTTTTTACTAATTATTTTTTATTTTTGAAAATATTTAACCTAAACAGTTCAAATTTGGTATGCACATTAATAAAACCATTTTCGTACGGAAATAAAAAAAATCATAAACATATTTTAATTATTTTCAAAATGGAGGCTATTTGAATTTTTTATCCTTAATAACATTTTAAAGGTATGGAATATAAAAAAATCACAAGAATACCTTTTTTCTAATTAAATTTTCTATCCAAAAATATATAGTTGTTTGAAATCTAATGATAAACAATCTATATTTGAGTATTTTTGTGTTTTATCATTTACACGTCAATGTGTACAGCCATAGTGTACAGCCACGAGTCAACCACAACAATACATCAGCGATTTATTCTGATTACTTTCATCCAAAACATTACACTTGTGATTTGTGACATCATTGTAATAAAAACCCTAGCAGGCAACTGGAAAAACTTTGCAGATGATTTTCGTTGTTACTAAATTAAAAATCAATTTCAATCTTAAGTAGTGCTCTAAAACCTAAAATTGTTGTAAATTCTAGGTTGGTAGAATGTTTGAAGGTGTTGGAATTATTAATGAAGAAAATTATTTGCTTCTGTGCGCCGATCACTTTCCAATAGTTTTGTCTTTGCAATCAAATAAGAGGACAACATTTTGAGCATAGTTCGTAATGTGAAAATTAATAATTATTCAATTTTAATCTAAAGCGTAATCTAAAGTTTCAATTTATGATCTAATACTTCTTTAAATTTTACTTGTTTTAGTTTATGTCTACTAACTGCTTTGCATCACAAATACATTTTACAATAATTTTAGTTTTTAGGGCACTACTTAAGGTTGAAATAGATTTTAAATTTAATAACAACGAAAATCTGCAGTTTTCCCCGTCGCCTGCTAAGGTTTTTATTACAATGATGTAACAAATCACTTTTAGTGTAATGTTTTGGATGAAAGTAATCATAATAGATCACTGATGTATTGTTGTGGTTGACTCGCGCGGCACGGCACCATGGATGTATACATTGAAATATATTTTGTATTTTTTACTAATTATTTTTTATTTTTGAAAATATTTAACCTAAACAGTTCAAATTTGGTATGCACATTAATAAAACCATTTTCTTACGAAAATAAAAAAAAATCATAAACATATTTTAATTATTTTCAAAATGGAGGCTATTTGAATTTTTTATCCTTAATAACATTTTAAAGGTATGGAATATAAAAAAATCACAAGAATACCTTTTTTTCTAATTAAATTTTCTATCCAAAAATATATAGTTGTTTGAAATCTAATGATAAACAATCTATATTTGAGTATTTTTGTGTTTTATCATTTACACGTCAATGTGTACAGCCATAGTGTACAGCCACGAGTCAACCACAACAATACATCAGCGATTTATTCTGATTACTTTCATCCAAAACATTACACTTGTGATTTGTGACATCATTGTAATAAAAACCCTAGCAGGCAACTGGAAAAACTTTGCAGATGATTTTCGTTGTTACTAAATTAAAAATCAATTTCAATCTTAAGTAGTGCTCTAAAACCTAAAATTGTTGTAAATTCTAGGTTGGTAGAATGTTTGAAGGTGTTGGAATTATTAATGAAGAAAATTATTTGCTTCTGTGCGCCGATCACTTTCCAATAGTTTTGTCTTTGCAATCAAATAAGAGGACAACATTTTGAGCATAGTTCGTAATGTGAAAATTAATAATTATTCAATTTTAATCTAAAGCGTAATCTAAAGTTTCAATTTATGATCTAATACTTCTTTAAATTTTACTTGTTTTAGTTTATGTCTACTAACTGCTTTGCATCACAAATACATTTTACAATAATTTTAGTTTTTAGGGCACTACTTAAGGTTGAAATAGATTTTAAATTTAATAACAACGAAAATCTGCAGTTTTCCCCGTCGCCTGCTAAGGTTTTTATTACAATGATGTAACAAATCACTTTTAGTGTAATGTTTTGGATGAAAGTAATCATAATAGATCACTGATGTATTGTTGTGGTTGACTCGCGCGGCACGGCACCATGGATGTATACATTGAAATATATTTTGTATTTTTTACTAATTATTTTTTATTTTTGAAAATATTTAACCTAAACAGTTCAAATTTGGTATGCACATTAATAAAACCATTTTCTTACGAAAATAAAAAAAAATCATAAACATATTTTAATTATTTTCAAAATGGAGGCTATTTGAATTTTTTATCCTTAATAACATTTTAAAGGTATGGAATATAAAAAAATCACAAGAATACCTTTTTTTCTAATTAAATTTTCTATCCAAAAATATATAGTTGTTTGAAATCTAATGATAAACAATCTATATTTGAGTATTTTTGTGTTTTATCATTTACACGTCAATGTGTACAGCCATAGTGTACAGCCACGAGTCAACCACAACAATACATCAGCGATTTATTCTGATTACTTTCATCCAAAACATTACACTTGTGATTTGTGACATCATTGTAATAAAAACCCTAGCAGGCAACTGGAAAAACTTTGCAGATGATTTTCGTTGTTACTAAATTAAAAATCAATTTCAATCTTAAGTAGTGCTCTAAAACCTAAAATTGTTGTAAATTCTAGGTTGGTAGAATGTTTGAAGGTGTTGGAATTATTAATGAAGAAAATTATTTGCTTCTGTGCGCCGATCACTTTCCAATAGTTTTGTCTTTGCAATCAAATAAGAGGACAACATTTTGAGCATAGTTCGTAATGTGAAAATTAATAATTATTCAATTTTAATCTAAAGCGTAATCTAAAGTTTCAATTTATGATCTAATACTTCTTTAAATTTTACTTGTTTTAGTTTATGTCTACTAACTGCTTTGCATCACAAATACATTTTACAATAATTTTAGTTTTTAGGGCACTACTTAAGGTTGAAATAGATTTTAAATTTAATAACAACGAAAATCTGCAGTTTTCCCCGTCGCCTGCTAAGGTTTTTATTACAATGATGTAACAAATCACTTTTAGTGTAATGTTTTGGATGAAAGTAATCATAATAGATCACTGATGTATTGTTGTGGTTGACTCGCGCGGCACGGCACCATGGATGTATACATTGAAATATATTTTGTATTTTTTACTAATTATTTTTTATTTTTGAAAATATTTAACCTAAACAGTTCAAATTTGGTATGCACATTAATAAAACCATTTTCTTACGAAAATAAAAAAAAATCATAAACATATTTTAATTATTTTCAAAATGGAGGCTATTTGAATTTTTTATCCTTAATAACATTTTAAAGGTATGGAATATAAAAAAATCACAAGAATACCTTTTTTTCTAATTAAATTTTCTATCCAAAAATATATAGTTGTTTGAAATCTAATGATAAACAATCTATATTTGAGTATTTTTGTGTTTTATCATTTACACGTCAATGTGTACAGCCATAGTGTACAGCCACGAGTCAACCACAACAATACATCAGCGATTTATTCTGATTACTTTCATCCAAAACATTACACTTGTGATTTGTGACATCATTGTAATAAAAACCCTAGCAGGCAACTGGAAAAACTTTGCAGATGATTTTCGTTGTTACTAAATTAAAAATCAATTTCAATCTTAAGTAGTGCTCTAAAACCTAAAATTGTTGTAAATTCTAGGTTGGTAGAATGTTTGAAGGTGTTGGAATTATTAATGAAGAAAATTATTTGCTTCTGTGCGCCGATCACTTTCCAATAGTTTTGTCTTTGCAATCAAATAAGAGGACAACATTTTGAGCATAGTTCGTAATGTGAAAATTAATAATTATTCAATTTTAATCTAAAGCGTAATCTAAAGTTTCAATTTATGATCTAATACTTCTTTAAATTTTACTTGTTTTAGTTTATGTCTACTAACTGCTTTGCATCACAAATACATTTTACAATAATTTTAGTTTTTAGGGCACTACTTAAGGTTGAAATAGATTTTAAATTTAATAACAACGAAAATCTGCAGTTTTCCCCGTCGCCTGCTAAGGTTTTTATTACAATGATGTAACAAATCACTTTTAGTGTAATGTTTTGGATGAAAGTAATCATAATAGATCACTGATGTATTGTTGTGGTTGACTCGCGCGGCACGGCACCATGGATGTATACATTGACGCGTTTATGATTAAATACAAAAATACTCAAATCTCGATTGTTTGTCATCCGATTTCATTCAACTTTACTTTTTTGGATTGCAAATTTAATTTGCAAAAAGAAGGTAGTCCTGTAATTTTGTATTCCTTAACTTTAAAAAGTGATTAAAGATACAAAGAGCCGCCATTTTGAAAATAATATAAAAAGGTTTTTGATTTTTGTATTTCAGTAAGAAAGTGGTTTTATTAATATGTATAGAAAATTTAAACTGTATAGGTTAAAGATTTTTAAAAAAATTAAAAATACAAAATGGTGGCTGTTCGGGTATCGTAGGTGATTTGGAATTTTTAAATGTCATATTATGTCTTGTTTTTGACCCACAATCAATACCTAAAAAGATCCTAAGAGAGTCCAGGGTCATCCTGTATATCTGTACGTCATATATGTATATGAATTATACAAATTGAAATTATGAAATAACTTCCGACTTACATTTAATTCTGGATTTGTTTCTTGTGAAGTTCTTTCTTAGTTCTTGGCAAATTTTAAGTGGGTTTGACATAATAAAACCGTTGCCGAGATGTGTGGAATACCAACAACAAGAATTTCTACACTTTCCGACAAATAGTCATATTTTGAAGCAATAGTTTTCTTGCTAAAGATGTTTTGTTATTTAGTGTTATTGTTTATGGTTCTGAAAGCATTTAATTAACATAGAAGTTGACTCTGACGTTTCAGTAATTTTTCAGCTGACGATCATCAAGACTGACAATTTGAATGATTGATTACGTATAATATTTAGAACATAACAATGAAAATACATTAAGCACGATTAAGAAATATAAGCAAGTTTTTAAGAGGGGGTCAATAAAAACCATACAGCTTTCGGTATACTTCTTTTATTTGCATTAACAAATGTGGATGAAGAATATTTTTACATAGTATTATTTTATACATTTTGGTGTTTATTACTGATCATATAGTAATAAATTACAGTTTAGTAAAATTCTCAAAATAAACGTACGTCAAAAACGAGTGTCATGGTTTGAACTGCATTTAGCCAATTGTGTTGTTTATTGTATTATATTTATCATTTACTTTATATTATCAATACTAATAAAATACAACTTCTAATAATTTTTTTATTAATTTTATACAATTAAACCATATTGTAATTCGCTTTCTTCACGTACTGAATATAAAATCAAAGTTTTATTCACTTAAAGGGGTTGTATGAAGTGATTTCTATGAGCGGAGTGACCAATGAAAGGAAAAAGACCACACTTGTAGATTGGATCACCTTGGCCTCTCAAAGAGTAAATCGAATTTCTTTTCCTTAAGGTAACTTTAAAACAACGTTTTTATATTTTTTTCTTTATTTACTATTGCTTTTATATAAATAATCCTCCAACTAATAAATACTTAATGCTGTATGAATTTATATTTCATATAATATGAATAAATACCACCAACAAATATTCAATCCTCAACCAAATATGTTTATAATTTCCCACAGACAATACCAACGTATTTCAGAAAATTACTAGTTTGACCATATCTGAGCTATATGCATACATTTCCCAACGGTAATTCTAGTATTCTATGGGGTTTGTAAATATTAAAAACACATGTCCTTCAATTAAAAATTTGTTCCTTTACATATAAGGATGTATTTTTATCATAATATTACTTTGGCTTTATTATGAAAATACTAGTTTATGTATATATTGACTATATGTATATCATGTATGTATATACTGTACACTATTAATTGAACCCAATAAGCTCCACGACATTGCAACACAGTCCATTTGTTTAACTTCTTTTTATGTTCTTTTTATGTTTAACTTATATAATTTTAATTTATGATTAGAACCATAATGGTTTACTTATAATATAAATGAAAATTAGAGTAATAATTTTAATATATCTTTTCCATTTGTCACGTAGGAAACTAATATAAATTTATGACTAATTTTGCGTGAATATTAAGGGAAATACTAAAATGCAGTGCAAGGAAACAATTTTATTTTTTAATTTTGTACAAATGCTGTAATCGTTTTTCTGTTCAACCCTTCTTTTATGGTGAAAAAAAAATACTTAAGTTTGTGTTACGTGAAACAAAAATGAAATCTTATCAGAGTGAGAACCATTTTATATAGTGCAAATTATAGTAATATTTCAACAACTTGGAACTTTTTATGAAACTTGTGTGGGTTATATAAATGGGATTGAAGTAAATATAGTTTTAATTTATGCGCAAGTTTTTACAAAATCATTTACATTGATACTTTTAATTTATTTGTGTGAGCCGATATAGTAGTTTTATGCTATCCTAATTAACTTAATTATTCTTTTACTTCTCTTATAATGTTGAACTTTCAATTCAATAATACGTATTATTTATTCATTTTCTAAATTATCTACAAAGTAAAATCGAGTGAAAAGTGTAGAACTTATTTAACTGTGATAAAATAAGATGCATTTTTAATAGAAAAGGCAGATTAATTATAAAAGGTTTAATAGAATGTATATAAAAATTGTATACCCAAAAAATTATTCGATCTGTCATTCCAGTGGCCTAAAAACCAGGTTTTAGCCTGAAGATTATGATTTTAAAGGATCAATCTACACTTGAATAAAACTGTCCAATATTGTACAATAGTCTGGTGAATTATGAAAATTTTTGCAGTTCTACTCACTTTATCTTAGTTAAACTTGGTCTCAAATAAAACATTGGTCGAACATATTTTTGAATGTATTGAAAAAAAATATATTTAAAATGCTATTTATATACATACTCTCCTGCCTACCCATACACGTACGGTTGTGATGAATCTCCCAGCCACCAATACACGTACAGTTGTGATGACTCTCCCAGCCACCCATACACGTACAGTTGTGATGAATCTCCCAGCCACCCATACACGTACAGTTGTGATGACTCTCCCAGCCACCCATACAATTGTGATGAATTTCTCACCCACCCATACATGTATAGTTGTGATGACCCTTTCACATGTTCGATATTGGCCCCCACAATACTATCGTCCGTTTGTGTGTCAATGGGAAGGTCAATACCATCGTAAGTATGTGGGTAAGGGGCTCGTGTATATGTGGATGGGTAGAGAGGGTCAGAACTACCGTTCCGTTTGATGTCTGGGAGCATTATTTAGCACTCTTGTCTGCATTAGCCACCACTCACAATTATAATATGATACCAATCATTTCCTAAACAGATAATTCTTCACGTTTTCCTTGTAAAAGGGAAACAAAATAAATTAAGCGTAAAATGAACATTAGCATTTTATTATGACTCCAACTCTGATTTGTATACTCTTCTTGGCTGTTGTTGGAACCGATGTTAATGTAGATGAAAGCGTGAGTTTCTACAGAAGATCACTTTATACTTTTATTAATATTACATTACTTTTTAACTTTTTTCCAAATATATATCCAATCTTTTATACTTTTTAAATTACTAAAAGGTAGACAACAAACCATACGTGAAATATATATAATTACGGTCAAGGTATTTCCTCACAAAGATGGAGGTAAGATAATTACACTGAATGACTTAATCTTATAATAGCCAACTTTATGCACCTCGACCTGTCAATATGGATAAATTGACGTTAATGGATAAAGGCTTAAATTGGATAAATAAGCCATACGAACTCGAAAACTAAACTCGAAAAAATTAGTAATTTCCATAAATACACGATCAATTGCAGGTTATTTAGAATGTGAATTGAATGAGTTAGGACATGGTGTCCTTTATGGTGTGAATTAAATGCGTAGTGAAATAAATATGATATTATGGTAATGAAATAATTACAATCATTTTCTTTTATAATAGTGGATGATGCTAAAGTTGTACATGTTATTACAGATGTACAACTTTGATTTACAAGTGTGATTTGAGCTCACAATTGTTCAAGTATTGTTCAATCACAATACTTGAACAATCACACTATCAGTTATTGGGTTATAGTTTCAAGATACTATTGATTGCATTTACAATAATGTACTAATTGATTGATATCACAAATTTTATTTAGATATTCCCAACATTTTGTAAATTTAAAAATCAGAGCTGTAAAATACACTAATATTAACATAATAGTGAATATGAAACTATAAATACTGTTTATGATATCAGTTGTGGATGTCAGCAAATTGTATCTTCTTTCACCCCATAACCATATTTGCATAAACCATACATAATGTGTGAGTGTTTGTCTCACTTTTATCTCTATATTGCTTGTTGGTAGTTTTGTCAGAAACCAAACACTTTTAAGTGAATGGAGAATATCATTATTACACTAACAGTCCACTTTATAATCAATGTACTAAGGATTGTTGTAATATTTATGGCATCACTCTGTTCAGTTATGGGTAAGCAAACAAACTTTTTGTCTGGCACTTATCCAAATTGAAAGCGATAGTTCCGAAAGAGACTGTAAAAGCATTTCGTCAATAATCTATTGGCAGTGGTTTTCTTATTGGATTTGCGATGAACGTTTGTTATCATTCTGAAACCCGAATAAAATACATGCGATTTATTTCTAACTTACACTTGAAACGTATCTTTTTGAAACGCATCCATAATATAATAAATTACTTTAGAATGTTTTGTTCAACAAATGTCTCATTCATATGACAATATATTTGGTATGAAGGCAGTAAACGTGGTTTAACAAAATTGGCCGCAATAACATATTGTATATCCAAACTTGTACTGCATTTATATTCTTCTGTACACTGTTGTACTTGTACTACATTTTGTACTATGTTGCGTGCTGTTTTATTTGGATGGAGCTTCTAAGAGCATGTTAGTTAAAATTTTATCTATTATTAGCTAAGATTGTTTTTGATATCTTATATATTAAATTATTTTCTGTTAAGAACAATAATTAAAAGTAACATAACTTCATATTCAAAACATCTTTATTCAATTTATGTAAAACCAGTTACAATTAAATAGTATCAGTAAGTATATATTTTAACTCTAATTTTTAGAAAATAATCAAACAAAATTTAAATAAGTGTGATTAGAGAAGTGCATTCCGAATCTAAAAAATGAACATTCAGGATATAATACTTTGTCTATAAAATAGTCTTTGAGTTTATTTCGCAATTTCAATATATCTGGTTTTTTTTGATATTTTTGGGAATGTAATTTAAGAATTTAGATCTTATTGTTATTGGTTTCTCTTTAAAAAAATGTCAGCTAGTGTCACTGTGGAGTGATTTCATTTCTTTTCCTGGTGTTATATGAATGGGAAGGTAGGACATTTATATTACTGAATGTTCTGGCTACTCGTGATGTGTCCAGAACATACAGAGTCATAAGTTTTAAATGATAAAAGTGGTCTTGCTGAGTTATCTTTCTTTAACTTTAACATTGTTCTAACGGCTCTTTTTTGGCATTTTAAAATTTCACCAAGATTTTTTATGATGAACCATGTAGGCATACTCTATATGATATATAAGAATAAATAACGGGGAAATAAAACATTTTCAATGTTTGTAAGGTACATAAATGCGATATTGTTTTAATGGCATAGATACATAGAATTTTCCTAGAAGAGAACGTGTATGACTATTCCAGCTCAAATTTTCGTCAATTTCTAATCCTAAGAAGTTTGTATTTCTTTTCCTTATGATAGTATAATGTTGTAGAATTATTAAGGGCTCTATTTCATGAGTACTGTCAAAAGTTTTAAATTAAAAAAATGTATTGTTGTTTAAAGTGATCCTTGATGCTGTACTTTATAACTATACAGTATATAATAGATTGTCCCGGGACTCTGGAACTTTTCTGCAAAAATTGTTCCTTAGGTCAAGACAAACTTATTTCATAGTATAAACATGGGTCTAAGGTGGCTAGTTTACTGCCTGTCTATATGTTTGTGTTTTTTACAAATTATTTAATAACTCAAGATCTATTTAACATAGAATCTTCAAATTTAGTATACATATGTAGCTTAACAGTTAAAACAAGAGAGTAAAACAGCATTGCTGAAAATAAATTAATTTCAAATGGCGGCCTTTTAAATTCTTTAGTGTCGAATGTCACGAAAACCGTTATAGCTATAAAAAAGTTACAAGTTATGTAAAAAATGCACAATTAAGAGACAAATTAAACAACATCTTATCTACTTAAATAGAATAATAAATAACACACGTGTGACAATGTTTGTAAATCAATGTAATTTCCAGAATACAATAATGCACTCCTAATACATAGTTTAACTGCAAATATGAGGCGCTGCGCATAATTAATCAGCTGTTTTATATCCATTTCATGTTTGCAATGAGTCAGCTGTTTATTATAAATGAATTATTTATAAAATAGAATGGCAAATGTTTCCACAAAACAAATGTATGGCCATCCAAAATGGCTAATGGCAATCCAAAAGAAGCTTGAGTATCTTTTAATATGACCCTATTTTTTACCTAACTGATTTCATGTACCTGTGTACTTTGTTTTTCCCAGACACATCTTCCATGAATCAATAGTGGATGTGCCACTTCATATCAGACATGATATGTGGCCTCAACATGATGGAGCTCCAGCTCATATTTGTATGGGCATCAGAGACTACGCCCATACCGTGGATGGGACGTGGTGGACCTGTACATTGGCCTGCCAGATCCTCTCACCTCAAACAATTTGACTTTATTCTGTGGGGGCACTTGAATGAAATGGACTTGGTTGGCAGAATAATTGTAGAAGCTGCAGCAAGAATTCAGGAGGATGTAAATGTATTATGTATCGATCTGTAGTACAATGCTGGAGAATGTGCAATCTTGTTTAGGCCGTCATTTTGAACAACTTTTATAAATTTGTTATGTGGAAATATTTGCCATTCTATTTTATAAATAATTCATTAATAATAAACAGCTGACTCATTGTAAACATGAAATGGATATAATTATGAGCAGATTAATTATGCGCAGCGCCTCATATTTGCAGTTAAACTATGCATTAGGTATGCATTGTTGTATTCTGGAAATTACATTGATTTACAAACATTGTCACACGTGTGTTATTTATTATTCTATTTAAGTAAATAAGATGTTGTTTAATTTGTCTCTGAATTGTGCATTTTTTATGTAACTTTTTTATAGCTATAACGGTTTTCGTGAAATTTGACACTTAAGAATTTAAAAGGCCACCATTTGAAATTAATTTATTTTCAATAATGATATTTTATTCCCTTGTTTAAACTGTTAAGTCACAAATGTATACTAAATTTGAAGTTTATATCTTAACCAGTTCTTGAGTTATTAAATAATTTGTAAAAAACACATACATACAGACAGACAGTAAACTAGTCACCGTAGACCCATGTTTATATTATGAAATATGTTTGTCTTGACCTAAGGAATAATTATTGATGAACAGATGCAGAGCGTTCCGGGACACCCCGTATATACCTCTAAGAACTGAAGAGATAAGGAATGAGTAGGTAATATATTTATTGGTTCTTGGAGATTTCGACAACAAAAACATCAGTCATTGTAGAGTGGATGGTTCCATTGTTGTTGACCAGCAATAACACTGAGCGTGATTGGCGACAACTGCAATATTGGGTGTTAATGACCCTTCAACATGAGAGGTGTGACAAACGGACTTGCATTGGGATAATATATCAATTACTGTGCAGGAAAAAAAGGTCATTTTCCAATATCACAGTGCATCTTAAATAAGTATGAAACATGTTTTGTTTTTTTTTTTTTTTTTTTTTTATATTATTTGTTGTCGATTCTCTTTTTTTTATTTTTGTATGAGGTTCACCAACTATATCTCATAAATACACACGGTTCTGAGGTTAGATTAAAGTGTTTAAAAAATATCCAACATTTCATTACCCCGTCAAAGTGGTTTTATATTGTACTTACAAGGAGTGTATTGATGGATTTCCTTATGCACTACCTTCAGTTGTGAACGTAAAGTTTTGGAGTACTAGGGTGAATTTTAGAAAAAAGATGGGATAGGAATTGATGTAAGCTTTTCTCAAATTGCAAGTTAGAATCTGAACTGCAATATACTGGTTGGATAATATCAATAAAGGAGAACACGGATAGAGTGAGACCTTAGCTTAATGACCGTGTTTGGATGTTCATTTGATTATAAAAGATATACTTGAAGACTTCGTCACTTAATCCTCTATCTTTTTAATTAAACTACCAAAAACTTTATTAACCTTAAAAATTCAACCTTTATAAAAACTAAAGTGTGTTAATATACGCCTGCAGCTTTAATACTACTGAATAAAACACGGTTGTTATATCAATGTTGCAGTGCCAAAAGTGTCCGTAGATTAGAAACGGCTAATATAACGAACAAAATGCAAAGAATAAAAACGTCTTAAAATTAAATTTTCTGCCAGAAACTATCATAAAAAAATACATAGTGTGCCATAAGAAAAATTAAGTTATACACAATTTTGGGAAACTGCGGTTTTTTAATCACTAAATACATATTTTTATTAATTAGGAAAAAGTAGGCAAAGTTCACCATTTAAATTTTGTTGTATCTCTGCAGGTTTATAAGATCCCAATGGTGGCACATTTTATTAAAATAAAGCACGCTATATATATATAATATGCTGTGCACTAAATAAATGAGCATTTTCTGTTAACGTTGTTTTACAACGTCAGTATAAACAATGACAGAAGGACTGTCGTAAATCTGCATCAAGTGCTCCAGAATGTTTCTCGAAAAGTTGACCCAGTTCTCCTTTTATAGCGTACAATTTGGTTTTACACGTGTACATAAGGTTTTATCCTTCTATGCATGATTTAAAAATTTTAAAAAATTAAATTCGGGACGTATTTCTTTTATTCTTTTATGACAAGACTAAAATGGGTATATATACATTTTTAATAAAAATAAACCATTCCATTTATTACGACTATAAGCTAATTCTAAACCACAAGGGTTTATTCTGCACCATTATGGTTCCATGAGTTTTGTTTAGACATTAGGCCTACGTTGTATGTGGATAAATAGCATTTTTGATCATGGTAGTATTGTCTTGCTATTTGTCATCACCTGATATCAGATCGAATAATGTACTCAGTTTACATATGCAGTTGGTTGGTTGAAAATGTTATCTACGCAGTTAGTATGATAAAAACGTGCTGCTCTTATAAATGTCTTAGAATTTTATAATGTTTTTCCTTTTTTCATGAAGCCCATATATCAAGTTAACTAATGGTATGCTGACTCATGTCAACCACATATTTACAGTTAAAGAATGTCTAAGAGGGAATTTTATCTAATTTAACTGTTATCTTAATGTTCTCAAACAATATTTTTACTGAGGATTTTATAAACAATGAAATTTTACGTATATGTACTACAATGCAAAATCTACTGTAATGTACAATTTCAATGTATTGCTCGGCGCAACTCTAATGTGCTTAATCAAGATAAAACAGGATTATTGTTTCGAAGTGTGTCCTTCATAGAAAGAAATTAATTTTTAATATACATATGACGACATAGAAAATCAAATAATATTATTCATAGATAAGCGTATTTAGCTCACTCACAGAGAAGGCCAAACATTTTTGACTCTAACTTTTAACGGTATATATAGTAACTGTTTTATAGAGATAAAAACTTTACTTGTGAGTAATATAAAATCCAATATATTTGTCTTTATATATCTTTATATATATATCTGGAACAGTTTATATTTAAATAGTTCCACATTAGTTAAATTCTTTTAAAATATGAACACTCAATTTCCTAATCATTTTAAATGTTGCCTCGTATGAGTTAGTATACCCGTAACTTTAGGACAAGATATTATTTACGCAAACATGGTTTATTTCATTTAAATCAGTATAAATTATGTATCGCATTTTGAAAAATCACCATAGCTGAAAACCTCTAAATGTTATGTAACATATAACATAAAATAATAAAATTTTTTAAATAGAATAACAATTGTGTTGAATTAATTATTACTGTTGTTTTCCATCAGTAAAAAAACATTTTGTTCGATAAAAGTCAAAGTATTTGTTTTTTTACTTGCTAATTTTCTATTGTTTAGTATTTTTTACAATAACAACTAAAAAATACGTTTTGGAATACGTCGAAAAAGTATCCTCACAATTATACAAAGATAAGACATTAATTATTTAATAAGTGTTAAACATTTGTCTCTCTAGTTCGTCTCATTCAAGAACTCCGATAACCAATACAATACTGTGAGTGGGGAGGGGGGGTGCGATGGGACAGATTCTCTAGAGGCCATCAGTTCAGAACTCAATGATAAGCATTATGCAACTGATCAATTTCAAACTGATTATGATTATGGTAAATAAGAATTTTTACACTAGAATCTACATTTTCCGGTAACAATGGCCTCAAGGTGCTATCTACATTATAACCAGACGTTTCGCCCCATCAAAAGAATATAGATTGTAGCAATGACACCTGCCACTTAAGCCTAAGTTCTTAGATGTTTACATTGTATACATTAGTTTAACATGTTATGTAAATATGAATATGTTCTAAAATTAAATATGTTATTACCTATTTATTATATGGTCTTGTTTTTATTTAACTTCTTATCTGTCTTATCTACCATATGAGAGAAGCATATTTCATGAACACCCTTATTCATTAAGAAGATCGACCCCTCTATTAATTAAGTCCAAAAGGTTTTAGTGTAACTTAGAATGTTCCATTACATGTGCCATAACTGTTACTACTTAATAAGTAGATAATGCGATGAAACTGAAATATATGAAGTTTTGTTTGTATGTACAAATGATACTGAACTTTTGAAATTATTCAAGGAAATTGCAATGAATTTCAATTCAAGAGTTTATATTGGAAACCTCTTCTTTATAGCGAGATAATAATTAATCAGCACGTTTCAGTTAAGTATTATTTGTATTAATAAGTTTCATTAAATTCCAATCCTGGAATACATTTAAATTTTAGTTTTGAAATAGTGTTTTAGATTAATAAACATTTATATTTAGTTTACTTAGAAGAGATCTAAATACCTCTATGTAAAAAATTCGCTCTACACTCATCGGATTTTAAAATCTATATTTATAAAAGAGGATGTTTGTATATATATAAATATATATGTTTGAAGTTAATGCGCTGCCAAACCATCCAACCGATCGCCATGAAACTTTAGGATGTTGTCATGTATACTCCCGAGATGGTTTCTGTGAAGTTTGATGCAGGTCCGTCCACAGGGTCCCGCCCCACGGGCTCCTAAAGATCCCATGTTATTCAAATGGAGAATCTGAATTGTTTACAAAAAACATATGACTGTGTGGTTTAATGTAGTTTCACATGCCATAAGCAGATTGAAGTTCTCACAACAACAGTACTGTTTATGTTTTGATTTATTGTAGTTCTACATTTCACCTTGAGAGTGTAGCACTCACTACTTTTACTATATCAGGTGATCTGTATTTGGTGTTCACCTTTTTTCCTCGGTAATTACGTGTAAAAATTAGACTATAAATAGAGGCCAAATTAAGCGCAGTGAGCGAGCTACTGCAAATAGACTTATATCATGTGACTTTAAATGATACAGTTTAACTACTAATATTTGTACTTAAAAGTTACATGTCGAGGCCGAAGGCCGAGGTTTGACGAGCGCAGCAAGTGGCGGGGTTGGCACGCGAAGCGTGCAGGGGTGTCCCCTAGTATCTTATAAAACAGTTGGCATTAGTGAATTAATATTTATCTATCTATCTGTATATATGTACTTTATGTATTACAAAAACACTCATCGGATCGCAAGGTTTCACGGGAAGGTTTAATTCATTTTCAACTCAAAGGCTTCACACCGGTGGCCTTTAAATGTTCAATGTTATTGTAATGGGAATTTATTTATTTAACATCACCAGCTGTTAGATCAAAACAAATAAAATGAACTCTTTTTAAATACGGTAAGTAGTGCTTATTGTAATTTAATATTTAAATTAAATTGAAACATTACTGTTTGTATTTTAATCCCATACCAAGGCATGGGTAAACAGTTAATGCTAGATACAAACGTACGAATTACAACCTTGTCTCAGTAATCTCATAGCAAGGCATGGGTAAACAGCTAGTGATCGATATAATTGTACGAATTACATCCTTGTCTCAGTAATCTCATAGCAAATCATGGGTAAACAGCTAGTGCTTGATACAAATGTAGGAATTACAACCTTGTCTCAGTAATCTCATAGCAAAGCATGGGTAAACAGCTAGTGCTGGATACAAATGTACGAATTACAACCTTGTCTCAGTAATCTCATAGCAAGGCATGGGTAAACAGCTAGTGCTCGATACAAATGTACGAATTACAACCTTGTCTCAGTAATCTCATAGCAAGGCATGGGTAAACAGCTAGTGCTGGATACAAACGTACGAATTACATCCTTGTCTCAGTAATCTCATAGCAAGGCATGGGTAAACAGCTAGTGCTCGATACAAATGTACGAATTACAACCTTGTCTCAGTAATCTCATAGCAAGGCATGGGTAAACAGCTAGTGCTCGATACAAATGTACGAATTACATCCTTGTCTCAGTAATCTCATAGCAAAGCATGGGTAAACAGCTAGTGCTCGATACAAATGTACTAATTACATCCTTGTCTCAGTAATCTCATAGCAAAGCATAGGTAAACAGCTAGTGCTGGATACAAATATACGAATTACATCCTTGTCTCCGTAATCTCATAGCAAGACATGGGTAAACGGCTAGTGCTCGATACAAATGTACGAATTACATCCTTGTCTCCGTAATCTCATAGCAAGGCATGGGTAAACAGCTAGTGCTCGATACAAATGTATGAATTACATCCTTGTCTCAGTAATCTCATAGCAAAGCATGGGTAAACAGCTAGTGCTAGATAGAAATGTACGAATTACATCCTTGTCTCCGTAATCTCATAGCAAGGCATGGGTAAACAGCTAGTGCTCGATACAAACGTACGAATTACATCCTTGTCTCAGTAATCTCATAGCAAGGCATGGGTAAACAGCTAGTGCTGGATACAAACGTACGAATTACATCCTTGTCTCAGTAATCTCATAGCAAGGCATGGGTAAACAGCTAGTGCTCGATACAAATGTACGAATTACATCCTTGTCTCCGTAATCTCATAGCAAGACATGGGTAAACAGCTAGTGCTCGATACAAATGTACGAATTACAACCTTGTCTCAGTAATCTCATACCAAAGCATGGGTAAACAGCTAGTGCTCGATACAAATGTACGAATTACAACCTTGTCTCAGTAATCTCATAGCAAGGCATGGGTAAACAGCTAGTGCTGGATACAAACGTACGAATTACATCCTTGTCTCAGTAATCTCATAGCAAGGCATGGGTAAACAGCTAGTGCTCGATACAAATGTACGAATTACAACCTTGTCTCAGTAATCTCATAGCAAGGCATGGGTAAACAGCTAGTGCTCGATACAAATGTACGAATTACATCCTTGTCTCAGTAATCTCATAGCAAAGCATGGGTAAACAGCTAGTGCTCGATACAAATGTACTAATTACATCCTTGTCTCAGTAATCTCATAGCAAAGCATGGGTAAACAGCTAGTGCTGGATACAAATATACGAATGACATCCTTGTCTCCGTAATCTCATAGCAAGACATGGGTAAACGGCTAGTGCTCGATACAAATGTACGAATTACATCCTTGTCTCCGTAATCTCATAGCAAGGCATGGGTAAACAGCTAGTGCTCGATACAAATGTATGAATTACATCCTTGTCTCAGTAATCTCATAGCAAAGCATGGGTAAACAGCTAGTGCTAGATACAAATGTACGAATTACATCCTTGTCTCAGTAATCTCATAGCAAGGCATGGGTAAACAGCTAGTGCTCGATACAAATGTACGAATTACATCCTTGTCTCAGTAATCCCATAGCAAGGCATGGGTAAACAGCTAGTGCTGGATACAAATGTACGAATTACATCCTTGTCTCCGTAATCTCATAGCAAGGCATGGGTAAACAGCTAGTGCTCGATACAAATGTACGAATTACAACCTTGTCTCAGTAATCTCATAGCAAGGCATGGGTAAACAGCTAGTGCTCGATAAAAATGTACGAATTACATCCTTGTCTCAGTAATCTCATACCAAGGCATGGGTAAACAGCTAGTGCTGGATACAAATGTACGAATTACATCCTTGTCTCCGTAATCTCATAGCAAGGCATGGGTAAACAGCTAGTGCTCGATACAAATGTACGAATTACAACCTTGTCTCAGTAATCTCATAGCAAGGCATGGGTAAACAGCTAGTGCTCGATACAAATGTACGAATTACAACCTTGTCTCAGTAATCTCATAGCAAGGCATGGGTAAACAGCTAGTGCTCGATACAAATGTACGAATTACATCCTTGTCTCAGTAATCTCATAGCAAAGCATGAGTAAACAGCTAGTGCTCGATACAAATGTACGAATTACATCCTTGTCTCAGTAATCTCATAGCAAAGCATGGGTAAACAGCTAGTGCTGGATACAAATATACGAATTACATCCTTGTCTCCGTAATCTCATAGCAAGACATGGGTAAACAGCTAGTGCTCGATACAAATGTACGAATTACAACCTTGTCTCAGTAATCTCATACCAAAGCATGGGTAAACAGCTAGTGCTCGATACAAATGTACGAATTACAACCTTGTCTCAGTAATCTCATAGCAAGGCATGGGTAAACAGCTAGTGCTGGATACAAACGTACGAATTACATCCTTGTCTCAGTAATCTCATAGCAAGGCATGGGTAAACAGCTAGTGCTCGATACAAATGTACGAATTACAACCTTGTCTCAGTAATCTCATAGCAAGGCATGGGTAAACAGCTAGTGCTCGATACAAATGTACGAATTACATCCTTGTCTCAGTAATCTCATAGCAAAGCATGGGTAAACAGCTAGTGCTCGATACAAATGTACTAATTACATCCTTGTCTCAGTAATCTCATAGCAAAGCATGGGTAAACAGCTAGTGCTGGATACAAATATACGAATGACATCCTTGTCTCCGTAATCTCATAGCAAGACATGGGTAAACGGCTAGTGCTCGATACAAATGTACGAATTACATCCTTGTCTCCGTAATCTCATAGCAAGGCATGGGTAAACAGCTAGTGCTCGATACAAATGTATGAATTACATCCTTGTCTCAGTAATCTCATAGCAAAGCATGGGTAAACAGCTAGTGCTAGATACAAATGTACGAATTACATCCTTGTCTCAGTAATCTCATAGCAAGGCATGGGTAAACAGCTAGTGCTCGATACAAATGTACGAATTACATCCTTGTCTCAGTAATCCCATAGCAAGGCATGGGTAAACAGCTAGTGCTGGATACAAATGTACGAATTACATCCTTGTCTCCGTAATCTCATAGCAAGGCATGGGTAAACAGCTAGTGCTCGATACAAATGTACGAATTACAACCTTGTCTCAGTAATCTCATAGCAAGGCATGGGTGAACAGCTAGTGCTCGATACAAATGTACGAATTACATCCTTGTCTCAGTAATCTCATACCAAGGCATGGGTAAACAGCTAGTGCTCGATACAAATGTACGAATTACATCCTTGTCTCAGTAATCCCATAGCAAGGCATGGGTAAACAGCTAGTGCTGGATACAAATGTACGAATTACATCCTTGTCTCAGTAATCTCATAGCAAGACATGGGTAAACAGCTAGTGCTCGATACAAATGTACGAATTACAACCTTGTCTCAGTAATCTCATAGCAAGGCATGGGTAAACAGCTAGTGCTCGATACAAATGTACGAATTACATCCTTGTCTCAGTAATCTCATAGCAAAGCATGGGTAAACAGCTAGTGCTGGATACAAATGTACGAATTACATCCTTGTCTCAGTAATCTCATAGCAAAGCATGGGTAAACAGCTAGTGCTGGATACAAATATACGAATTACATCCTTGTCTCCGTAATCTCATAGCAAGACATGGGTAAACGGCTAGTGCTCGATACAAATGTACGAATTACATCCTTGTCTCCGTAATCTCATAGCAAGGCATGGGTAAACAGCTAGTGCTCGATACAAATGTATGAATTACATCCTTGTCTCAGTAATCTCATAGCAAAGCATGGGTAAACAGCTAGTGCTAGATAGAAATGTACGAATTACATCCTTGTCTCAGTAATCTCATACCAAGGCATGGGTAAACAGCTAGTGCTCGATACAAATGTACGAATTACATCCTTGTCTCAGTAATCCCATAGCAAGGCATGGGTAAACAGCTAGTGCTGGATACAAATGTACGAATTACATCCTTGTCTCCGTAATCTCATAGCAAGGCATGGGTAAACAGCTAGTGCTCGATACAAATGTACGAATTACAACCTTGTCAGTAATCTCATAGCAAGGCATGGGTAAACAGCTAGTGCTCGATACAAATGTACGAATTACATCCTTGTCTCAGTAATCTCATACCAAGGCATGGGTAAACAGCTAGTGCTCGATACAAATGTACGAATTACATCCTTGTCTCAGTAATCTCATACCAAAGCATGGGTAAACAGCTAGTGCTCGATACAAATGTACGAATTACATCCTTGTCTCAGTAATCCCATACCCAGGCATGGGTAAACAGCTAGTGCTCGATACAAATGTACGAATTACATCCTTGTCTCCGTAATCTCATAGCAAGGCATGGGTAAACAGCTAGTGCTGGATACAAATGTACGAATTACATCCTTGTCTCCGTAATCTCATAGCAAGGCATGGGTAAACAGCTAGTGCTCGATACAAATGTACGAATTACATCCTTGTCTCCGTAATCTCATAGCAAGGCATGGGTAAACAGCTAGTGCTGGATACAAATGTACGAATTACATCCTTGTCTCCGTAATCTCATAGCAAGGCATGGGTAAACAGCTAGTGCTCGATACAAATGTACGAATTACATCCTTGTCTCAGTAATTGTTTTGATAAACTTATTGTACTTTATACTATTCAATTTCCAGTCATTGTAATAGCTTTATTAAAACAGCTATTATAATAGTTTAACCATTATCTCATCCTAGCCAGACCTCCACTATGTAGCTCATGAAACACTGACAAAGCAGAACGGACAATGTTAGCCAACCCCTTCTTTGTTCTAATTATTGATCTCATATAGTAAGACCTCATAAAAGAAGAGCATTTCAATATAAAATAATGAGTTAATTCCCTTAGATAGATATTTAACTATGATTTTTATGTTTATATCAACTCAAGCTTAAATGCACAGTTTAACTTGTTAATTGAAATAAGAATTACTATGAAACTGGTAGGAATTTATTACCACACACTTCATACTTATAAAATTGCTGGACTGGAATATGCAATACAAATTTCAATATGAAGTCATGGATTTGGCACCAGTGTGATTTGCGCCGAGGAATTTTTTGCACCTGACTAAAATTTCAGGTACCATTTGTGCTGACCTCTTTGTACTTGAACATTCTGCCCACCAGCGGTGGCTCATGCTACGGATTCTAATCAGTGAAAATGTTATTGAATGGATTTGTTATTTACAGCATAGCGTTATTTATAGTTATATGGAGTCTATATTAACAACTTTAAAAATCGTTGCACTAACGGTTTTTTCATTATTTTTATTTTTTCTAAATGGGTTACTTTACAGTCAGTTGGGAACTCCTAGGCAATGGTTTGTTAGCTGCCACTGTTGCCTACATGCTTGGCCAGAACAAAATTGTTACCAATTGTTTTGACAGAAGTTTTTAAGATAAAGTTAAAAGAATTGCTGATAGAGCATGCCTGCTTCAGAGCCAGGGACTTTATGAGTTGCCAAATCAATAGGTGATTCTTGTACATTTATATACATAACTTAATTTATATTTATAACTCATTAGGAAGGATTAAATTTTGCTATATATACATTTGACAGTTTCATTATGACACTATTGTACCGAGTTTATTCTCTGATTCAATAAAATTTATTGCACTCATTTTTAACACTATATTTACATGGACAGAAAAATACACAATCCAATTGTCAGGCATAGTAATGGCTTTACATACAGTATTTGAAACAATCATTGTAATAGTTTAACTAATACCTTGATTCTTTACTGATTGACTGAACTTGCTGTCTATGTTAATTCACAGGCCGCATGATGCATTGCAAGATTTGGTTTGAGTTTTCACATCAAATCTTTCTAGTAATATTTAAGTGGCAGATAAGAAAGAGGATAGCATTTCACATCATAGGATATGTTTGTAAAATCCGCACAGTAACCGTGATATGAGACTATTAATTCTTTCCGTGCCTACGGTTTTGTGTCCGTAGGTATTTTTGGTAACATCAGTTTTTTCCGTGCTTTTCATACAGCGTTGTAACTATTTTCGAGTTGCAATATGTTAGCTGCAGTCGATCACTTAAAGTGTCGTTATAATACCTAAACTGTTTTTTCCAAAAGGAAAATTATTTACGCTCTCATACCATTGAGTCCTTGCTGGAAAGCACGGTGCATTCGCACTGAAATTCGGGTCAGTCTCAAATAAACCCTCAGCGCAAATCGCACTGGTTCAAAATGCACGTAGCCTAGAATACAGGAAAGTTTATTGTAGTAATTTGAGGTTATTTAATATAAATAAAATGTAATTATTAAATCAATGACTATGACAGAACTGTTGAATTAGCCGTAGATTACTTAATAAATGTTGTATTATTATTGAAATTATGACATTTTAAAATATTGAAACATTTAATGAACAAAATTGGTTTTGCTTATTAAAATGTTTAAGATTGCTATGTCTTACCTTTTTAAAATTATGAAGCCAACAAGAAAGCCAAATATAAGTATATGTCCAGCCTTACTGACATACCTCAAAATGCAATCATTTTTAAGAACATATGTTAACCAATACAGGGTTAGGAAGAGTTGTTAATATGAGGAAAGCAGGGCAAACATTCAAAATGCAAGATGAAATAGAATCCACAAAACGTGTTATATCATTCACAGACCTCATGTTTTGATTTCCACGGTTACAATATACGCTTACCATAATATTTCTTTCAAGAATCTGTAACGTACGAGATTGCACTTGTCAACCATTACACAAAGTAAGTAGTATTACATTACAAACTTGGGCATAACACATTACTTTTGAAAGATTTCCTTTTGAAAAATAGGCCTACGTTTTTTTATTTTTACCGAAAATCACCGAAAAGAAAAAAATATTTTCGAAATTTTTGCAGTACCAACTTATTAAGATCACTTTATTTTGCACTAATAAAATCCAGAATGGTTTGCCTTGTTGGGGTGGGACTTATCAATATCTTATAGACAAAATTAGGAAAACACAGAACTATTTTTTACGTATCATTTCAAAAAAAAACCTCAAAGAGAAAGTTTTTTCCCGCTGTTTCAAGAATTGCACATTTAACTAACATAGCATTTATTTATTTTTAATGTTCTTAGACTTTTTTATTAGAAGTGGAAATATGGGACTTGATGAAATTCACTATAATACACGTTTTGTACACAACAATAATTACCTACAGTCAATAAAGCGATTTTTCGTCAACGCTTTGAATACTTGGGTTCCTAAATTGTTTAACTAGCTACCAACTTAAATAACTTCCAGCGTATAATTCAGAAAATGTTTTAAAAACTCAATTATTTGGCTGTCCCAGGTACATGATGTTAGTTTCTTGTTTAATGTTTTATCTTAAATTAAAAAGGTCCTTTTTAAATAAATCATATGCTTCGTACTAAAGTAATATTGTTTTATCAAATTAAAGATTTTAATTTTCTTCATTATTTATCCAAGCCAATTTTCTGATTAATCGTAATTTTCATATTAATGTAATTTTTCATATCACCTAATACTTAGTTTTATTATTTATATCATAGAGATACTGCAGATGGCGACATGTAGCTAAGTTTTCTATATTATGCTAGACACAATTAATTATAATGTACTTTTAATATTTATTAATTTTTATAACAACTGGCCACATTACTAGTAAAATTTGCAAAACAAACTTCCAAATACTTTCAGTATTATAGTACATGGTTATTGTATTTGGAAATACAAATCATTATTCAGTATTCATTTCAGTTCCTGAAGAAAAAAATCGTAAAATTGCTGCAAAATATTACACTGTACATTTTGTTTACGGCTTTCGAACCTAACTGTACTGATTAATAAATTCTGTATTTTATAGAAGCAGGAATGTACTAGAGCTAACAAGTAAAGACAATGTTGCAACACTTGTCAATATTGAGAGTACTGACAGATTTGTTTTACAGTACAAGTGAACGTGACACAACACAAATATGTCACAATGGTGGTATTAATAAATTCTGTATTTTATAGAAGCAGGAATGTACTAGAGCTAACAAGTAAAGACAATGTTGCAACACCTGTCAATATTGAGAGTACTGACAGATTTGTTTTACAAGTGAACGTGACACAACACAAATATGTCACAATGGTGGTATTAACCTATCCACCCACACATACACGTGCAGTCGTATTCAATTCTGACGTGTACATGTACGTGTATCGGTGGGTTAAAATAATTAGTTCTGTTGCTTCTCATAATTTATAATCGATTTATAACCACACAAATTGTAGAGATAAAAATATAATTTAAGCTTTGAATGTAATACAATTTTAATATAAATAACAGTTCCCACAAGTTATATGTAATTATTAGAATAGAAAAGGTTTTTATAACGCTGAGTCCATTCAGAGGGGAACCACTCTGTATCCAGTTGTAATTTCAGACAGTTAAAAGAGTTGATTGGCCAAATTACGTTGCTTCCTTTACAACTCTCTATGAGAGGGAACGAAAAGTTCTTTTATGCATTCACCTTTATACCATAGCTTTGTAAACTTTCACTCAACGGTACTTCTGGTTGGGGGTGGTAATTAAAGTTTCTTGAAACAAGAATGTTATCGAATAAAAACTGCAGCGTTTGCTTTAGAATCCGGTGTAAAATGGCAAACAGAATTTTTAATAGTGTTTTTTAGTGTAACGCTGATCAATTTTATTGAATGAAAAAGTAATGTTTGTAATATATTTTCCATTACGATTATGAACATTATTTTTTTTTTTATATTATTACTAAAGAATTTTTTGGGCGTAGGAGTGTGCTAAGGTAACGTACGGTTTTATTCACGTTACAATTAAATATTATAATATATATACATTATAATATTTAATTATAAATGCCATGAAAGTATTTGTACTAGATTCTACGTCTAGGTACTGAGCAGACTCCGAAAGAAAGTGTCCCTTTAGGAACTTTATTACTGGTGGATGTACTGAAAATGTGTGTTCTATAATGAAGGTAAGCTCATTCCATAGACAATGACTAATAGATCTGCACTCCAAAACATACTCTTACATTAAATTCATGTTTAGACGTTCAAATCAGACACAGTCATTGAATTTTACGTCTTAATTAAATTGCTATGTCAGTGATAGTCTCCAAATATTCTGGTGACAATCGTCGAGGGATTCATAATATATAATCCAATACACTATGAAATTAAATATGCCTTTATTACGATAGGATTGCAACTAATAGTCCTTTTAAAATACAACCTTAAAATATTTTTAGAGAATTGTGTATAAAAATATTTAGTCCGTCCTACTAACACTATCTTTACTTTAAAAAATGTCAATCATTCTGAGAAGATTTCCCCTAAATATAATCAGCTTCGAAAATGACTTGAATGTATTTTGTACAAAAGGCCACCACTCTTGAAATACTGGCTATGCAATATATAGTTACTTTTGAAAAATAAATATTGAATTTAGGTTAAATAATTATACGTCAGGGTATTTAAAGTAAGTTAGGTTATATAAGGCCAGTTGAGCCGTTTGGTGGGTCGAGTTCGAGGGCTCCAACAACTGAGCCTAAACTTACGTAAGCTTAGCCCTTCTTATGTGTTTTCAATGTTTGATATATTATTTACATACTATTGAATACGGAACACTCACTACAAAAACCTTTAGCACTCACTTTACACCCACGTAAACATTTATATTTTACTTATGTGATGGTAAAAGGCGTTGGATAGCACCGCCCGTTCTGGTTTACTAGTATGTCATAAACTACAAGCTCCTGTCGGGAAAGGTGCCTTGTGACCTGGATCATTAAACAGATTTCTTCACTATTGATTGTCTTCGTTGTATACAAAACTTACAGTGACTAAAAGTATAACATTACATACAGTGATGACTATGTCTTTAGTTATATTTTATTTAAATAAAAAAACATAAATTAGTCGGTAGCGTAGTTGGTTCAATCCCAGCTTCATGTGCTAAAGATTCTCAGTTCGATCCCAATCATAGTTATAACACACTTTGAGAAGGATCAGCTGATAGTCACCGGCTGTTCATTTGTCATTGGGCTATTAATTAATGACACTTTCTAAGGAATAGTCGGCCTTAGTTTGTAACAATGACTACATTTCGCTCATCTACACTCTTCACACTCATTCGAAATCCATATTCGCCCATATCTTGACGATCGGCGTCTTGTGAATATTTATTAATATTCATAAAATATTCATAAAATAAATAAATAAATTTAGTGTAAATATGCCCATATTAATTCCTTTGTTATGATACATAAAAGTAATTATTGTATATACTATACATAAATACTGGAAAAAGCTAAGTTCACTTATTTTCTGTTATACGTTAGATGATAAATATCTAGCAGTCAAAGACCATAAGCAAGTCGGGGTCTTTTATAAAACAAGATCACATCTTTAATTTTCATCCTATGACATTTTCATAACTGAAGACATAGTCATCACTGTATGTAATGTTATACCTTTAGTCACTGTAAGTTTTGTATACAACGAAGACAATCAATAGTGAACAAATATGTTTACTGATCCATGTCACAAGGCACCTTTCCCGACAGAAGCTTGTAGTTTATGACCTACTAGCAAAGCAGAACGGGCGGTGCTATCCATCGCCTTTTACCTTCACATAAGTAAAATACAAATGTTTACGTGGGTGTAAGGTGAGTGCTAAAAACTTTTGTAGTCTGTAAAATAAAAATAAATATTATGTGGCTTTTAATGGGGAAATGCCCAATGAAGACATAGTCTACCGCATTTTGTCAGCTTCTCGGAACAACGGCTTAACGTGACTTCCTAACCATGGAGTTGCAAACCGAGATTCGAACCCGGGTAAGTTACGTGGCAAGCAGCTTTAATCTCTTAGCTGCAGTCGTTGTAGTTTGGTTACTAATTAAATGAAAAAAGGCTCGCCTAAAACGTGCTAGTACCTTAGGGCTGACCCTCGGACCACACCAAATTCGAGCCAGCTACTCAAACCCTTGAAATTACTGAAGCAGAAATTAAGTATTCCACTATTTCAGTAAAACTTCATTACAACTAACTGTGTATAGCAAGTTACCCTATATTTAAAACGGTATGCTTGTGTTATTTTGATTAATTCATTTAATTGTCACTTATTTCAGCCATACATTAATATATATTTTTACCTACAAATTAATTTTACACTTTTTTATGTTGTTTTAGGTGTTGTTCTAATGCTGCATTTATATTAAACCATAAACAAAAATGTTAACTCAAGAGATATAATGTAAATTCGTATTATATGAACTATTAATAATATTAATAAAACATGCTCTAATCTTTATTATTTTATTTGACACCCAATGGACTTTTGGAGTGGATTTATCAACTCCCATAGTTCGGAAGTTAAGTGATCGAGTGATTGAACTAACCTACTAAACAAAATTGAATTTGTCTCTGATGCGAAGATAATTATGCCTTTATTGTGCATCTCTCTCTAAAAAAATCCATACAGAGTTTACTTGCTGTAATTATTTTATTAAAATACATTTCGGCATATATATTTGGCAAAGCCGTTATCCTCCTATTATACCATAATACAATAGCCTACATGACAATAAGGGAAACTGTAACTTAGAGCTCAAATCTATTACTGTAGCTCTAATAGATATTTTTTACAAGATCAACTGTAAAATGTATAGGCTAAATATTGACTTGGTTTAAAAAAGTCTTATTATACATATATCTTTTATTATTAAAAATACTAAAAAGTAAAAATCAATTACATAATATTAAACATAATAGAATAATGGAGTACAAAATGTTAAAACAAAGCTAGAATCTAGGCAAAATAAAGATTAAAAATCTGGTCAAATAATTTAAATTTGAATTAAGTATGTATAGCACTTGCTTACAAAGACGCTTACGCCGATACTTTAAATCCGATGCACTTCACAAATGTTAGCTCACTTATTTCGTTCGTTTTCACTTGTTCCAACTTTTTTGGATAAACAACAATTTTTCGCGAATTTTCCTGTGGTGACTTGACCCTGACGAGTACGGTTCATTCTGAAATATATGTCAGTTTGTGTTTTGATCATAGTTGACAAAAAGACAGTATATTTGGATGGTTGAAAGGGCAGGCACCGTTGAAACGAGCGTGGAAGCTTTCGCACGCATTTGTGATCCTCCACTAGTGCGCTCCATCGCATGCCCAGATAGTAACTTGTGTTTACTGATCGTCGTCACGATTTATTGTATATAAATATAATCATGCTATGTGCAAACTTTAAACTGTCCTGTGTGTGTTTCCTGCTTAATTGTAGGTTATATTAAGAACACAAATAAATATAAATTAGTGGCCTCTCTCAGATAGAATCCTGCTGTTTCTGCTTGATTACACAATTAGCATACCTGACTGGAATTGGCTCGAATTGGGCATGTGGAAGGGGGAAATTTAAAAACCCTCTGAAAATGGCCTGGGATTTGCTCGATTTAGGTCTTTCCATGAAAAACGTCTTTAAGAGCGGTGAAGATATTACTATAAAGTCCTCTCTTCCACTTAACCCCAAGATGAGGTAACCTAACCGTTAATAACTAAAATAAATGAATTGAGTTTAATGAGGAAAGTACACTAAAAATGTTCGTTACCAAGAGAATGGTAGAATCTGAAGTTTGTGTGGCATGTTCCTAGTGTTATAGACTTTGCTGATGGCATAGATCTAAGTTCGCTTTGAAAGTGAGACCAACCACTTATGTCGGACACTTAGACCTACCTAATGGTATCCATGAAGAAAACGATAAATGAGTTACGTCCAATTAACGTGATAATGATAATATCATAGTTCAAAGCCTCCATAAATCAAAGTGTAACAAAGACTAACGCACTATTTCACTCACGTTTTCCCAACCTCTCACTCAACAAGTACTCAACGAAGTACCTGCAATGTCAATTTATATAACTGATTATTACACTTAAACACGAATTAATTACTAACATAAGATCAAAGATTTCACAACAGAGTCCTGATCGATACGTTTTCATGTATACATTGCTTTGTTACAGTTCTAATATGTTCGAAAACATGTAACATGCTTTTTTTGATTTCTGTAATAAGTAGTCTTTGATAAATAACAGATTAATACAAATCCAATTAATGAGCTACATAAATATTATTAGCTGTATCAAACTAATAAGTTACGCCTGTAATTATTTACCCAATCTTTCTCTATTTCAATAAGTATTATTAGTAAAAATCACCATTTCGGTTACTTTTGAACACATAAGTTGCGTTGAATCATATTTTATCTTTTGTTCTCTCTAGAAACGGCCTAATATAATGTACGACTGAGTATTAGCATTATTATTGTAACACATTAACAAGTATCGGTTGATAAATGTACCATAAATTGCTTCTAATGTTCATTAACCATGTATTATGTTAGTAAATTGGGAGGTTATACTTTAAAAATAATTTATTGTTAAATGAGTAACTTTTAATGATATTATTTCACTTCCTTAAGTTTTATCTTATAAATGATTAGCAATGAGGCTTGTGAATTTAATGTTCATAGTTGGTTAACTGCAGGCCAATCTCGGCGTCTTGGCCACACAAAATGCAAGTAGGCCTACAAATTTAAATACTAGTTTTTTTTTCAGTAACAAATCATTCTTTAGGTGTTAAAAGGTTTATTGTGTTTTTCATGCGTAATTTGAAGACTCAGTTTAGTTGAAGTTCAATTAATATTGAGGAGACAAGTATAAATAAATAAAGTGTAGATCTGCTGTCATTTATTTTATTTGTACTTTAATCTTGAGTAACTCCCATATTCAAACATGGATATCGGTCACGTGACGATCTTTACAACAGAAAATTATGAAGCGTTAAATAATAGCCTTACAAATTAATGAGTTATCAACCAAATATAAACACACACATTTTTAATACAGTGAGCTTATCATTTACAATTCTAAGTTTTATGTTGAACGCTATTATGTCCATAAAGATTGTTACACAAGCAACAAACCCAATATTTTATTCAAATTCATAGAAGATGTTTCAGAGAGTTCTGATTTTCACATTTTATCTAAATAAAACCGGCACGGGCTTTAGAGATAACAATGTTTGATAATGGTACCTTTGAAATTCATTCATTGTTTAACAAACTGATTAATCTTGTTTTTCTTAGTTTTGGTGATGTTGTAGAATACAATAGCAAATTCCTTTTTCTCATTTTCTTTGTGTAATGTTTTATCTATTTATTAAAAATAATGTGATTATTATCTCCTGTAAAATTTCCAGTCGGCTCAGAAATGATGTATACCCGAGCTTGAAGGTTGTTTACTAAGAAACTCTTAAACATATAAAAAATCCAATGGCACCATTGTTTTCCTCATTTAAATACTGTATTTTTAAATTATTGTATTGTACGTTATTGCATTTTTAAATTGTATTAAGGGTTTTAATAATTGTATCCTAGTAGGAATAAAAGGTACCGGAATTTATCTAGTTTTCTCTGTGCATCAACGTTAATGTAGTGCATTTATATTTTAATAAGTGGTTGACAAGAATGTTTTATATTAGTTTTATGCGTTTTAGAATTTTAAATTTTCAATAAAACAGTCCTTATCAATTTCTTTAACCATTTTTTTCTAGAGGTCTTAAACACAACCTCTAGAGTAGACATTAAAGTAATTACTTGGCCTCGTTCAGATTTGTTTGTTATGAATACGTATTCCAAGAGATTTTATTTGTTTGTTATGAATACGTATTCCAAGAGATTTTATTTGTTTGTTATGAATACGTATTCCAAGAGATTTTATTTGTTTGTTATGAATACATATTCCAAGAGATTTTATTTGTTTGTTATGAATACGTATTCCAAGAGATTTTATTTGTTTGTTATGAATACGTATTCCAAGAGATTTTATTTGTTTGTTATGAATACGTATTCCAAGAGATTTTATTTGTTTGTTATGAATACATATTCCAAGAGATTTTATTTGTTTGTTATGAATATGTATTCCAAGAGATTTTATTTGTTTGTTATGAATACATATTCCAAGAGATTTTATTTGTTTGTTATGAATACGTATTCCAAGAGATTTTATTTGTTTGTTATGAATACGTATTCCAAGAGATTTTATTTTATGCCAAATAGAGAACCAGAAGTGTATTTGAGTGAAAGTTAACAAAGCCATGGTATAAAGGTGAATACAAAAAAGAACTTTTCATTTCAACTCATGAACAGCTGTACAGGAAGCAACTTAATTTGACCAATCGACTCTTTTGAATGTCTAAAATTACAACTGGATAAAAGAGTGGTTTTCTCTCTGAATGGACTCAGCGTTGTAAAAACAATTAATATTCATTTAATTACATTGGTCTCGTGGCCATCGTCGGATCGTATTACAGTATGTGTTTGTACCCCATCGAGTGTAGTACTGTAATAACTCTTATAATAAAATGTACTTATAATTGTTTTAAAACTGTCTCTTTTGATACTTTGTTATGCTTCACATTTTGTCTGTACTGTTCAAATTTTACAATAAGTTTATAAAAACTGTTGGATGAGTTAGAGACTTTAAACCTTCGAAGTTTCTCCACATTATATTACACTGCACAGTTAATTTTGGATTTTAGAATGTTAACGAGTTTTATTTATATACTAAATCATATGGTTTGGATATCAGTATTTTTGCAGAACCAATGCTATATTATTGTCAAATAATAATCCATTCAATGTCATTATGTTTAGCAAAAGAATAGTTAAATTTTTACTATATTATAAAAGAATATTTGTAACAACTTTCTATTCAAAAAATAATCGCAATAGATTTTTATTTATTACAGGCAAAAAACACTACTTAAATTTAAAGACAAATTAAACAATTAAGTACTTTACTAGACTAACAGTGTCAATTAAATTAAAAAACTGATGTAGTATTCATGCATTTACTTCATATGATACGTTAGCCTTAGTTTGGAAGCCTTTAAAGTCATTAAAATCATTCGCCTTACATGTTAGACTTATAAGTGTTGAGGATATTACTTAAATGATGAATAGTAGGTAGTTTTAAAGGTTTTCATACAGAATAATTTGATACATATAAAGCAGTATTATTAAGTATTTGTCGATAAGAGCTGTGGTAAAAATACCTGTTTGATTCTGGCCCAAACCCCTAATTGGCTGGGTTAAGGCAGTTAGAGAGTATAACGGCATAACCAAGTTCTACAGTGCATAAATGTGTATAGCTTGATTTTTCTTTTTTTAATTTTGAAAGATTTTTATTAGTGCCTGGTAAATTGTTTATTTATCAAATTGAATTAGTGAACTTTACCAGAGTTTATCAATAACTCTGTATACAAAAACATAGAGAAATTTTAAGGATTCTACTATTACTTTGCGGATCAAGGGATTAAAAAATTGCACGTAATAAGTAAAACATTTAAGTACACTTTTGTCTGTAAATGTTATGTCTAAAATACTGTTTGTGTTTTATAAGGTATTTTTACTTAAAGTCAAAGTTTGCATACTTCGGGTTCACATCTTATTTTAAAATAATAATATTAATAATTATGGTATGATTATCAAGTCATTAAAAATGTTGCAGGATTATAAATAATTTCGTTTTATACAATTCTTAAAATAAATGACAACAATTGTTGTGGGGGACATCAATTTTATGGAAATAGCCACTGGTTTATTCTGTTTGGTTGTCCTTTTTGTCAGGGTTATTTGTTTGGTATATTGTTTGCTACTGATACTATTTGCTGGGTATATTTTTTTGTTAATTTGTGTCAGATTATTTAGCCTAGTTACTATTTTTGTTATTGAGTGTTTTCCATTCTTATTATTCCAGTTTTAAATGTTTTAATATAAATACTTCATTATTTATTTATGAAAGTGACAACATTTATGACTCATTATATAGACTTAATATCTTTATTCTATTCATATATTACTTTGAAAATAATATCTCTAAATTTATTGTGTCTATATGAGTCATGTAAACGATATAAGAAAATAAACATTTTAATTTCTCTGTAGGTGCACACTTTGGCCATTTAAATATATTTCTTGTTTGGCCAAATTGAACAATTAATGTTATTATTTTCATTAATTATGTGAGTACGAGTGATGTTCTATAGTAAAATAGAAACTATCCTTTTAAATGTACATAATACAAACGAATTTATATATATGACACTGCTACATTTATTATATTGTTAGTGTGCGAACAATTGGCCATCAATTGTTCTATGGTAGAATAACTACCATAGAATATATTGTCTATTTAATTATATAAACAGTGGGAGTCATCGAAGCCTGTGTGATTAAAATTAAACCACTCGTGTGATATTTGATTTTACCTTTAATCACTACTGATATTTTTTATCATAAATTTAGAATAAGTTCAGACATTAATGCTTTTCCGTAATAAAATACGACCTTCTTTTGCACCTTTGCGTTCAATTGTCCTTTTTGCTGGGCGTAGTACAAATAAAGTGGTGCCAGTCCTGATAACAACGGGAACAATTCACGAAATTGTTTTCGGTCATTACACCGTACTTGGCCAATATAATTAATTTACTTTTAAAATTCACATTATCAAAGACCATTTGTGTTCGACAGTCGTCTTAGATGAAAAGGGTATCAAAGCACAGCGCTCTCAGAGCTCCACACATTCTACCCCATCGGAATACTACTGTATTCTTACGGAAGACAAAAGAATCGTTTGCCGTCAGGTGCCGTAAAATGAACAGTAGGCAATGTTAAACTTACATTTAGATTGCGTTCACCAGTTGCAGGCACTCTCTTGTTATTTCAACATAAAGTGGACTTTTTAGAAAGGTGGCCAGTGCATTTTGGTCAAGCCATGCACTCTATTAAAACTTTCTTAAATGTACTCAAATAGTAATTAATAAAATACTGTCACATATTTTATGAAAGCTTTGTTTAGCAGCAGTTTTATAGCAATTGCTACTTTCTAGAGTTTTTCAAAATAATCGTACTTGTATATATTTTCTTTCAATTTTCTAAAAAAAATGAAACTTCACAATTATAACCAATTGAATTATTACCTATGTACATTTAGATATGTCAAAATGTACCAATTCTTACTTAACACTCGATTTATAAAACGCTGGTAGTGTTAAAGTTAGAGGAATGCATCAAAGAATTTTATAAATTCCAACTTTTGGGTAAACTTAATTTTTTAACAAAATAATTTTTCTTTGATGGGTGTGAAAAATGGAATCGTTGTTAATTGTGCATTGAGTCACATTTGTGTTGCTATATACACTAGGTCCAGACCACTCCGGGGACGGGATTGACTACAAAGGCCGATATAATAAGGTGAGCCCTTCAAAGTGTGTTTGTCTGCAAATGAGACTAGACATGTCTTCAGCAGCAGTCTTTAACTGATGACGCTACTAGTCAGCCTTTAGAAAAGGTGATTTTATTATATGTATGAATGGAATAATACGTTTTTATAGAAAAAACTTAATACAACTTCAAGAGAGATGGTATTTGAAACTTTCTTGTTTAGAAAGCAATGTAAATAATGTAATCCATCATGACAAAATGATGCAATTTAAAAACTATAAAATCACTAAAGGTTATAATTGTACAACCGAAAACTGTTATTTTTTAAATATATTTTATTTTAATCCATCACTTAAGTCTAACAATAAATATTAAACATTTTGAACCATATCGCAGAATTGTGCGTGAAACACAAAAGTAGAAACTACAGAGTCTGGGCTCTCTCTCAGAGAAAAGTTGCTTTTCCTTGTATTTTGATGGATGGCCTTCTTCTTACAGTTCTTTCAACAACACTACCTTTTTTAATACGTCGTCAGTGGATATATTGTGTTACATTATATTCCTTATTGAAGAATGATATCCTCCTTTAGAATCATGAATTTCAATTCACATATTTGTGACATAAAAGGGAGAGAATTTTCTGTTAAATGAAACAGAAATGTTGTGAAAATGTTATTAGATTACAGCATAATTTAACTAAAAATAAACTCATAGTAGTTATTCTTTTCGCACATCCAAACTGTATGGTTTTATAGATTTAACGCCATAACATTAAAATACTTAACCATATTTATGTCCTTAAGAAGAGCTAATTCGTAAAGTTTAGATTGGTTATAAATATACTTCTTTTTTATGTTTCGTCTTTTTTTACTATTATGTGCGTCCTATAGAGTTAGATTATATTTTTATGAAAATTATTAGATTATATGACATTAATTTATGTATAGTTGTTTGAATGTTGAATAAGATCTACGATTTAGGGAATAATTAGAAAATATGAATATGCTCGTTAAATTGTAGATCTATCGATGAAGCGTTCGGGAGAAAAGGAACGGCAACAACAATTAACACGTGATGTAAACTGCCATCTCACGTATGTGTGAGAGTAAAAAGTTTTTATATACAATTTGCAAATCGCTGGAAGATCTGTATTACACTTTCCATACAACGAAGTAATTAGTACAGTTGGTGGCAAGTTTACTTTTTTAATATATTTTATTGAAACTTTGTTTTCCAATAATTTGTTTTCTTTGTTTTACTTTCTGCTCAATTTCTAGATCCAAACAATAAACATTATATCAGTATATTAGTAATTAAAATATTCCTTAAAGTTCACAATAAAAGTCACGTAGTTTCAAGTAAATGACCAAAGTCTCATGTGAACAGAATAGCTTTGTTGTGGGAGGACTTAGACCAAACTTCTTATCAACATTTTTGTTAATTACAGTACAGAAACAGTTGTTATTAGTACAAAATAACCATTTTAGGTTCAAATAAATTAAATATGTACAAAATAAACCCATATTTAGAAAATTTAAATACAGAATTTATTATTATAATAAATTATTGAATTTTAAAACAGTTGTTGATGGCAAGTGAAATGAGTTCTACTATGTTATATTTTACCAGCTGCCACATTATTACTGAGTAATATCATACAAGGAACAGTTATTTTTTTTAATTAAAATTGATCATAACAAATAAAATACTGAATCGTTCAAACAGTAACAGTACTACTGCCAGGAGAATAATCGATTGTTAGCGTGTAACAATGTCATACTATATCTTGACGATATAGTCATTGGATCTGAGCTCAACTAACACCGTCCTATTGTTTATATGATTTATTTTTATAAAACAGACATTTAAGTAAGTTTTGACATAATTTAGTCTTCCTGCTAGTCACACTTAATATCTACTACTTGGTATCCAAGTGATGACACCAAAGCGGAGAGTGTAGATCCATTAAGTAAATCCCACTGATGAGGTCTAGAGAATGGTTCTATTGACGAGAAGTACAAAGGTTAGAAGTATGCAGTGTGACTTATTAATAAGAAACTTTTCACTTCTAATCATCAGTAAGAGGATCTCGACTTGACCCACCATCTTATTATTTTACGCAATGTTATGGTTAAAGACTTATTGCGTCCCTGGTATAAGGCATTTAAAGATATAACAACTTGTTTAACAGTATCTCATAATGTTCCATCTATTTTTTAAAACATAAAGCAAGAAGTTGCCACAATGAGCAGCCACTCCAGACGAAACTATTTTGAGAGATCTAAATAAGGCTCATGATATTTGAGCTACCATGCAATTTTAATACCAGAAGAAATATTGATAAATTTATTTTTATATTTTTATGAACCTTTAATCACAAATATCATTCTTTTTCATTCTTAAACACTCGTAATAGCTATATTTGAATAATTACTATTTTAAGTCACAAGGTTCACACTCGTCCATAAAGAACAACTCATGATAGCTTTGTAAATTGTGATCTTATAGAATCAACGCGTCCTAAATATACTATATGATGTCATATAATATAAGTTTAATGACGTGAACATAGAAAGGGTTGGCCGTACCATGATTTCTGCACTATCAGACTTTCATAAACCACTAAACACTGTCTGGAAAGGAACATTGCAAGGGATCTTTATGATAATAGGGGTCTGAATCAGATAAGAGAGATCCTGGTGCAGTGACTGGCTTCATTATATATAAAACCATTATGTTACATGGAAGTACAAGAAAAGTAAATACATAGTTTTATCTATTATAAAAATGTCCATGTTCAAACCTCTGTAACTATACTCAATTTTTTTTAAATTAATTATTAGGGAAGGATATAAACAAACTAGTTTTTTTTTATATATCATTATTAAATTTGAAATATGTACCAAAACATTTTACAAACAGATGTATAGCTGTACAAAAGAAAGGTTACCACTCCCAACTATGTCACCGACATTGAATGTGTGCGTACTATAAAACACTTTTATATTCAAATTTTAATTTTCTCTTTAGAGCGTAGTATTACTAATAACTATTATGCCTTATAGGAATATTATTAATTACAAACATGTTATATATTACGTGGAAATCAATTCTCAATTCAGGAATTTACTCTAATTAGATAATAATAGGCGATAGTTCAAGTACATGATAATAGTTTATTGGTCTAATAGTAATGCAAAAGAAACTAATTTTAAAATCAATCTTTTTAAATGTTGAGGTCGGAGTGATAAATCTATTATGGTTTTTTTCAAAATTATTATTTGCATAGTTAAATATATTACTAAATAAATCAATTAATATTATTACTCCAATAATATTACTTAACATAGTTGAAATTATTACTTTACATTTTAAGTGTAACTTGCAGTAAGACAATGTTGTATCAAAACATACTTAAATGTACATAAAAATACACCATTTAAACAATAGGACGGTGTTAGTTGAACTCAGATCCAATGATCATATCGCCAAGATATAGTATGACATTGTTACACGCTAACAATCGATTATTCTCCTGGCAGTAGTAGGCCTACTGTTACTGTATGTCTCGTATATGAACAATTTACTGGTACATGTTTGTATTATCAACATACAAGTAAACGTCACACAACACAAATTTATTACAATATAAGCACAAAATGCACAAATATATTACAATACAAGTACAAAATGCACAAATATTATGGTGATCGATTTCGGTGAACCACGCTCCTCAGTCAAGAGGGATTCACAAAAGGTGCTTTAATTCCTTCCTCTTTTGTGAATCCCTCTTGACTGAGGAAGATGAGCGTGGTTCACCGAAAGCGATCACCATAATATTTGTGCATTTTGTACTTGTATTGTAATATATTTGTGAATTTTGTGCTTATATTATAATAAATTTGTGTTGTGTGACGTTTATTTGTACTGTATGTACCAACACGTATTAAGCTACTTAAAAAACTATTTGTATTATCAAACAAAAACTGTGCTTCTATGAGATATTTTACCAGTAACAATATGACAGCTGGTAAAATATACCATAGAACGACACATTTCACAAGCCATCAAACAATGTTTTAAAATGCCATAATTTATTATATAGTGTGACAAAGAACACATAACAATAAATTCTGTATTTAAATTTAACAAATATAGGTTTACTTTGTGTGAATTTAATTTATTTGAACCTGAAATCATTAATGAGTAATAAATTTGATTATGGTTTTATCAAAATTTAAAACCATAATAAAACTTATTACCCCTGCTTCAAAACAGCTTTAACAAAGATTAATATTGATTTTAAAAGTAGTTTTAGAGCTGTTATCTTATCAGCTGATTAATATGTCAAAACCACGTAGATGTTCAGTTTTATATTTGGCATTGCACTAGTAGGCCTAATTTTATGTTCTGCGTAAACAAAACAATTGTGATTATCATAAACATTTTATAAAAATTGCACGTCATTATGGATGTATTGTACGGAAAGACGTAATATCTACATACATGTCAGCTTTAATAGATGTCATACTTTTATAACACAAGGAGAAGGACTATTTTTGCGTTTATACATTCTCAGGTTTCTTTTGGTACTTGTTTGATTGGATTGTCAACAAAAAAAACGATAGTAATTATATTAAAAATTTCTTTATGAATCTGTAAAAGAAAAATCCAATAGTTTTAAATATCAACTATATTTGCTCGGTATATTTTATTTTCTATCGTGTGTAAAATCTTCACTTGATATTACAGAAGACAAACTGTTACTGCATATTCACTTTATAAAAAAAGGTAGAAAAAAGGCATCATAGATTTGCGTTTTTTGAAAGGAAACCCGCATATAAGGTGAAAAAGTTACTGAGGAACTTATCGACATTTTTAAAAGTACAAAAGGATCTAAGTAAATTCAAGAAAAAAATTAAAGGAATTTTTAATATAAAAATGTCTACTAAAAACTCCTGGACTAACGAACGGACAGAGAAACAGTTAAGAAAGAGAGTATTTAAAAAACTATTTTAAAAGTATTGTTGTCGGCACTAGTACCGCAGTGCTGTTACCCAGCTACTTGGAAACAAAGTGTTAAGGAGATTTAAGGCTATGATCAGTCTCTTAATACTAACACGACAATTGCTCAATAGTTGACATCGACATGGACACTATTAGAGAAGTCTGGGGTGTCCATGATGGGTGGTAGTCAGAGTTCAGTTGTGTAGGGAAATGAATTGAGTGTCAGGCTTGTCAGTTAACTGAAAATTAGACCAATACTATGTAGTTCGGATTCCAGGTAAAGCTGTAGATCCCTTAGTTTTTTTTTTCACAAAGTATCATTTTTGATCAGAATAATTTACTTGAAACCGTTAAATAGTGGATAAATAATATTGTTCAAATTAGTTACTTTGAATTTCAAATTACCGCTACTCTGGAAAGGGTAGACCTTTCGGTCCGGTTTGTGGCAATTAATTTCTATTGAATAAACCTTTCATTTGATACCAAACTCGACCTAGGCTTACGTTAAAGATTTTCTTTCGACTCCTCGTGGGTCGTCCTCCTGAAAAAATGAAATGTCACCAATGGCGTCAAAAAGTATGATCTTTGTAACCATGATCATGTACAAAATTTCACTTTTACAAGTGAAGTTATACAAACGTTGTGAAAGCGTTTCCATATTTTTCCCACCCTGTATATTGTATTTCATTGTGTATGTGGCAAATGTTGATTTCACTATTCATATTTATGCTATGAACATATATTTACGACTAAAGAGCTTTTGACTTGATTTAATTATACTAAAAATGTGGTTGAGGATAGTTAAGCAAAACCTTTCAATACTATCCAAACAACAAGAATCATTTCCAACATTTTGACATTCGATAAATTAAAGGGCTTTATGACGTGATATGGCGATATAGTACTTGTATAATAAGTATACAAAGAATGGTCTGTTAAGAGAAATCAAATTAAGCACGTTATTATCATAATGTGGGAAAACAATTTCATGTTTATCAAATATTTATTTCAAAATTATATATTGCAAAACAAGATCTCGAAAAGAGTTACATTCATACACAATAAACTCACTGAACAAGTACAATCAACAAAAGGACGCGTTGAACACAGAACTTGTAAAGAAGAAGGCCATCCATCAAAATACAAGGGAAAACAACTTTCTCTCTAAAAGAAAGGCCAGGCTCAGCAATTTGTTTTTGTATTCCGGCTACAATTGCAAGGATACTCTTAAAAAAATACTGTATCTATAAATCGGTTGGCTTCACCTTATTTTTAGCTATAAAATAAACTATCTTGCCTCATCAATTTTTAATAATCAAATATTTTGAGGGGGAATCTTACCGAGTTGCATAACAAGAAAATAAATTATTAAAATTAAAAAATGCCCTATTTATAGATTAAAAATTACAACGCTTGCGCTTTTTTGCGAACTAGAGCTAAAATGTAAGAGTTTCTTTTTTGGATTATATTTCTGAAAAACTGAAAATAGGTTTTTTTATGTGTCCAAAAGATGATAGAAGTCCAAAATGGTAAGAAAAATTTGGTAAGAATTTGGCCAAAAAAATCGTACCAAAAATGGTAAGAAAAATTTGGCCAATTACAAAATGAAATTTTTCTTTTTCTGCAAGATTTGGCCAAACTTTTGGAGTGAAAGCTCACGGACAGTTTATTCACAACAACTTATTTAACTTACCCTGAGATTAATTTCTTATTTCTTATATGTATTTGTGTGATCTGTATTTAAAATTATCTATTTCTTTTTATAAAACTGTTACTTAAAAATTAAATGCATAGCTCTAACGTAGATTTAAAAACTCATTCTTCAAAGAAATGTGTCATTATTAAAGGTTCACATTTCTAAACTATTATTATTCAACAAAGCTTGATTTTAATTAAAAAGAACTTGTTCATCAAGTTTCACATAACTTTTTAGACATGTTATATTTATTTTAGTGGTTAAAATTTTCAAATTCAATCAATTCAATGTTTTAATTAATCACGTTTTTATACCATAAAAATTAGTTATTGATTTAATGAAAGTCAAAACTCATTTAACATTTTCCCTAAAGACTTCATTAGAAAATGTATACACAATATCATATTATAGCTTTTCGAGTATATTTCAAATTATTGGTTTGAATAAAGAATCTTTCTTCCTGGCAACAAACTCAGGCTAACATTATTGGATAGCAATTTTTTTTTTTTACTTTCAAAATAACGATAAACATAAACATTATAGTGTTGTTGTTATTGGCAATATATTTATAACTTTTTGTAATCAACTAGTAGTATTATTTTAATGTGTAGGCCAAAATGTGTTTCACGTACATAAATTATGGTTACTAACCCGTACTTATCTGTAGTATATATGATAGGTAACATATATTTATTCATATATACTAGGCATAAACGAAACATGTCATTAATGGTCTGTAACGAAATAAATATTTAGTTCTGATTCATTAATATACTGATTATATACATATACCTCTAACAAGTATGTATACAAATAAATTCTAAATTAATGGTTTAGAGAATTTTGTTTGTTTGTAATGTTTAAGAGATGTTCTATTTGGGTTTTGAAAATATATTTTTACAGTAATGCATATGTGCATTTTAACTTGAGTTTTTGAAATGTTACAGGAAGAAAAATAAACTGTCTTCATAGTCAATTTTTAAGCTTTTGAATCGTAAATTTATTTCAAAGCGAATGTTTCGTAAAGTAAGTGAATTGAATTGTCTGTCTACATTGGCAAACCAAGATTGAGTCGGTTATTTATTCATCCTTATTCTTAAAAAGCCCTGGGGCTTATCAGTGGAAACTTAAGCCTCTAGCACTTATCTCCAACTGATTCGCTGTTTGCCAATCTCCTCAAACTTCTTATAAAGTCGATTGCCTGAATTTTATACATATAAAATATATACTTCCATTTATTCGTCTACGATTAAATCAGCAACTTTTGTAATACAACGTATCAAATATTGCAATTAATATTACTTGCAAAGAATTGCTGTTTCTATTCATAGTACACAATACAGCTACATGTAATTTTATAAATGATGTGAAAGATGTTAATTAGCATTTAATTCTATTGTAGATTTCCTGGGCAGTTTTGTATAAAGCAAAGTTGTATACAACATAAAAATTGAGTCTATTTATATAGCAATAAGATTAAGGCTGTCAAATATACTCAATACTCTTTACTGGTTTAGGTTAGTTCCTAAATTTAATTTAAAAAAAAGATAAGTAAAAAATAACGTAATGCTTTTAGTTTTATCCATATAACCGTAGAATGTTGTGGACATCGTAACGTGACGTTTAGTTCTTAGGCATTTGGCATCTATAAGAAAAATGAACATTTGCTGATTTTATTGCCATATTTTTCAAATGCAGTTTCGATATTGAACAGTTTAAATATTTTAACTAAACACGTTGTGTTACCATCAAAACGAATAATTGATTTAATCATATTATAAATCAAATAACATTTTCCCTAAAGGCTTCATTACAAAAATGTTAGTACTATATCATATTGTAACTTTGGTTTCAGCGAGTGAAAATGTCCAACATCTATTTACGGAAGTTGTTACAATTTATAGTACCAGGCAATAATGCTACTTTGCCACCGTACTTTCTGTACTTTGCTCAATACTGCACTTTGAGAATGTACCTGCGGTTGAGACTTTAGAGCATTATAGATGGAAAATCTGCTTCCAGAAATAACATTTTTTTACCATTTGTGATAAATGTTATTTGTATTATGTTTAATAGTCTAGTAAGAGGTTCCTGTTACTAGTCCTATAATAAAAAATTCCTTTGTATGACCTATTTTAAAAACATATTATTTTGCATTTTTAATGTTTAATTGTATAGTTAAATTTTTCACAGTTCAGTAATTTTCGTAAAATATTAAAGATATTTTTCTTAAGCACCGTATTTAATTTCTAAGTTAGATTTAGAAGCTAAAAGTATAAAGGAAAGAAAGAAAAAAATAGTAGTTTGCTTTAAAAGTTATACTCTGGATAAACTATAATATATAAAGAATATTGAATTAGTCTACTAAAGATGGCTGACGTTACGTTATATTTGCGTATATAAGGTAAATAATTGTTTTATTTGTTTGTATTGACGCATTGTTTGTAATTTCTCCCACGTGCATAGCAAACAGAGAAGGTATTGTGATCCTAAATTGTTTGTTATGAGCTGGCATAAAAATATACAGTAGACTCTAATTTTGTTCTTTATATTTTTCCTTAGTTCCAATGTTGTTCCATGTGTATACCATTGATATCCCAATCACAAAGTCTAGAAAATGATAAATGTAGCTGATATTGCTTTAGCTTATCAACACAAAGAATACAGAGTTACTAAAGAAGCCCTCACAAATGGCCTTTAACCTGGAAGCTAAGTCGTAACCCATAAAAAACCAAAGTGGTTTGCTTTCATCTAAGTAACCAACTAGCTAATCGAAAATTTAAATCTTTCTAATTGCTATTGAAGTTTCAATTGCAATTCTAATTGGGATATCAATGTTGTTCCACGTGTATACCATTGATACCCCAATCACAAAGTCTAGAAAATTATAAATGTAGTTGATATTGCTTTAGCTTATCAACACAAAGAATACAGAGTTACTAAAGAGACCCTCACAAATGGCCTTTAACCTGAAAGCTAAGTCGCAACCCATAAAAAACCAAAGGGGTTTGCTTTCATCTAAGTAACCGACTAGCTAATCGAAAATTTAAATCTTTCTACGTGGTGTAAAACTCCACCCTAATGATCATCCACAGGAGTACTGTTAGATCATTCGCTGACTTTTACAAACCATCTCAGGAGTACTGTTAGATCATTCGCTGACTTTTACAAACTATCTCAAAAAATTGCAGCTAAAATTAAAACCTGGTCTTCATCATATTGCTGGAACAACTACTGGGAGCCAACTGCTGAATACAGTTTTTCCATATGACTCAATAACGTTCACACTGAAGTGATTGGTGTTTAACTGAATAGGGTCATGAGAGCTAACAGGAGCACTCCATGTCAACTTCGCTTCTTTGGCTCTCGGTACTGTGCAATATAGCTCCTCCAGAGTTAAGACCTCAGGAGACACTACTTAAAGAATTCAATAAGATCTTGAATGCCCCAAACACCTCCACATTACTCAGGATCTCCCACGTCAGTAAGTAATGGACTATACTGAACCGCTTTCACACGGTGTGAAAAGATACTAGAAACCTGTGACTGTGGAGTTGAAATTCAAACTATGGATCAAATAGTTAATGATTGCACATCGCATTCTTTTTAGGGGAGGAGAGGGGGTTAGCTGGTCTCCATTCAATCGGAGCAGTGGGTGTTGAATGGTTACGAAACCTGGATTTAGTTATGTGACGGAAGAATTAAAATCAAATACATGATTACTTTGTACTTTATGTTTCATATAGGGGTCTGATTTTTTTTAATTTTTCTTTCCTCCTGCTTTTAATTTGGTAGCTTGCTTTGAAAGCTATACGGCAACAAATTAAAAGTATATGGAATTAAAAATTAAAAATCATACCGATAAATAAAATCTAAGACACAAAAACTCGTATTATTTGTACGTTGTTTCCAAAGTTAACAACAAGGTCAACAATATACTTATAACAAAACCAGGGTGTGTGAATTTGAATGTGAAATCGAAAGGCTACCGAATACGATGTGAATTCGGATGCAGCCTCCTAAACTCTATTCGTTCGCAAACTCCTCTTGACAATTATTTTCAACGCGGATACTTGGCAGCTTATTAGTTCCTGATCATTTTTCTAAAAAATACTTTCTTACTGTAATTGAAATATCAATTACATTTTTTCAGCTCTATGTTTGACACTAGATTTGTAATAAGCTTAAAGGCAACATATGTGACAATTAGAGCTTCAAAAATAGTATCAACGCATTTCTTTCCATTTTAATAATTATTTTCTTCCTACATGCTCATTTAAAGTATTTTTTAAGAAACCAAATCAATCCAGTTTATGTGAATTTTTAATGACAATGCAAATAATAGTCTAATATTATCCCTCCAAAAATTTGCCAAACTTCCATACCAGAGAGTCATATACGCTTTTACAACTTAGGGGAAATAATAAACAAGACTATTCTATTAAGTCACATGTGGTATCCCTAAGTATAAAGGCATGACTTTGTTGTTGGACATGAGTTGTTCACAGCATAATGTTGTTACACATAAGTTTCAAAAACGTCATATAAACTACTTTTGATAGCTCAGTTTTACACCTTATTGAATACATATCCTTGTGTTTACTACAACTTCTACTTCGCATTATTTTATCAGTTTGGCGTAGAGTTAAAATGAAAAATTAGGAAGAGCTCTGATTATCATTGAGAAACTGCCTCATATGTATACAAAGTTACTGCTGACACTACAAGGTAGTTGGATAAGACAGGTGATACGTTAATCCGGTTAAGGTATAATTTGTCGCGTCCCTCACATGCCTGAGCAGAAAGGATGTTGGTCGTATTGTTGCTGCAGGCTGTAGGCCTTGTCTCCGGAGTCCTCAGGAACATGGGGACATGCCGACTTGGCGATGACATCGAGACTGACCCCACATTCAGTCTGGACCAGGTTTGAATACAACTTTATTAATCTTTCTCGTGAATACGATGGCAGAAATAAAAAAGCAATTATATGTACAACGAATTTTCTAAAGTAAATTTTCAAATATTCGTATTTCTTTCCATTTTGATGATAACAAAGATTCAGTGTAGTTTAAAACGAATTTTATATTTTATTCCTTAGGTCTCAGTACACAATGTAGATGCCACTAGTTGTGTGTATTCACATTAATGAGGTGTTACATGTTTCAGTTTAACGCAGAATATAGTGGGACGTGGGTATACCAAAAAGCCATTAGAACTCCTTACAACACTCAGCTCGCTTGGCTGCTCTACACAGCCAGACCCACGTCTTCACCGGGCGAATACAGGTTCAGGATTTACAACGGCAGGTATTTCCCATCTCTCCTTAATAAATGTAGAAGAGTTTATGAGTTTATCTCATGTTTCCCAAACAGAACGAAAGAAAATTCTAAACCACGAGTGTAAGATTTAAAACCACTTATTTTGACAATCTATAACGTCTTTATCACATTGACAGAAGATATAAAAGGTATTTTTTTTTACATAAAATTCAAAAGAATAGATCCCCAAATTATATTAAAGCCATAATGCAGTTGTACCAAAACAGTGAGATTTTGTGAACACTTTTATAACTTTGTAAAAGTGTGCTGCTTCCTTGAAGATTTTCAAATTAGATGGTGTGATTTTTCAACAGGATGGTTTGTTTTATATCAAATAACTTCACGTCATCAAACTTGTTCACTGAATTAAATCACGCTAATTAAAACATGTATACAGGCTGTTCATAAAGTCACTATTCTCCCTTCTCCCGTGAATTTTTTTAAAGAGCTGGAAGACATTAATTTCCTTTGAGCTATAAACAAGATGGAAACAATACAAGCTAACATATGTTTTATACATGGAATAGCAAAGGCAGAATGTTCTCTTTCAAATGATATTCGTTGTTTTGCATATTCAACAAGAAAACATGGTGAATTATTGAGTTGCCATCGTGAATATTTGAATAAACAGGCCTGTCTCCCGCTCAGCAATGACGTACGGTAATATTGACCCACTCACCAATACACGTACGGTAATATTGACCGGCTCACCAATACACATACGGTAATATTTACCCACTCACAATACACGTATGGTAATATTGACTGGCTCACCAATACACATACGGTAATATTTACCCACTCACAATACACGTATGGTAATATTGACTGGCTCACCAATACACATACGGTAATATTTACCCGCTCCCTAATACACGTACGGTAATACTGACGGGCTCACCAATACACGTACGGTAATATTTACCCACTCACAATACACGTATGGTAATATTGACTGGCTCACCAATACACGTACGGTAATATTTACCCGCTCCCTATTACACGTATAGTAATATTGACCGGCTCACTAATACAAGTACGCTAATATTGATCGGCTCACCAATACACGTACGGTAGTATTGACCGGTTCACCAATACACGTACGGTAATATTTACCCGCTCACTAATACACTACGGTAATATTGATCGGCTCACCAATACACGTACAGTAATATTGACCAGCTCACCAATACACGTATGGTAATATTGACCCACTCACTAATACACGTACGGTATTATTTACCCACTCACAATACACGTACGGTAGTATTGATCGGCTCACCAATACACGTACGGTAGTATTGACCAGCTCACCAATACACGTACGGTAATATTTATCCACTCACCAATACACGTACGGTAGTATTGACCAGCTCACCAATACACGTACGGTAATATTTACCCACTCACCAATACACGTACGGTAGAATTGACCAGCTCACCAATACACGTACGGTAATATTTACCCGCTCACTAATATACGTACGGTAATATTTACCCACTCACCAATACACGTACGGTAGTATTGACCAGCTCACCAATACACGTACGGTAATAATGACCCACTCACTAATACACGTACGGTAATATTTACCCACTCACAATACACGTACACGTATATTGGTCGGCTCACCAATACACGTACGGTAGTATTGACCAGCTCACCAATACACGTACGGTAATATTTACCCACTCACCAATACACGTACGGTAATATTGACCGGCTCATCAATACACATACGGTAATATTTACCCGCTCACCAATACACGTATGGTAATATTGACCGGCTCACCAATAAATGTACATCAACCCATAAGCCTACCATAGTGATAATTATTGAGGCATCTTATAAGGAACTATTTGTATATACATTTGAAAATTATTATGTCCCCAGCCCTTCTTTTTTGGTGAAATATTAGTTTTAAAAACTTTATGAAAATAGTTCCTGATGCATGTATAACTAGTCCGAAGGAAATTAATGTCTTGCACGGTACATGTCTGGGTGGGTAACTGGAGTTTAATTTCATTCCTGATCAGAATGACCATCTACTTTCTTACTAACGTCATCAAATTAGTATGATAGTGTATTATAATGTAGTGAGTTTCTATTAGTTTTATGTTTACATTAAATAATAACGAGGGTATCATATAGATTTAACTAAATTTGATTAATTTTAATTTTACTGACTACTAAGAAGAATGATTGAACCTTATTAAAATACATTTTTTAATAACTTTCTTGTTATTATTATTATATATTAATATAATAATTAATTATTATATTCTTATTATTAATAACTTAATAATTTTTTAAATAACCAGAAAGGACGTTTGGAAAAAAGTGAGCACAGGGCTGTAAATTTTGCTTTAATTTGAAATTTTTGCGACTTTAAGAAAAAGTTGCAAAAGTGGTCATACGATATACCATTAGAAAGTTTCGAAAAGTTTGACACAAATGTCAGTACAAATGTACCATAGCAAACATAATATCTAAAAATAATTTTAAAAATCCCTACCATGATGGGATGGAGTATGGACTATTTGGACACCTTTCTTTAAATAAATCACTTTCCTTAGGAAAGTGTATGGTTTATTTTGGGCTGAAATAGCTAGGACTTGTTTTTTATTCTTGTCTCGAATCTTAGTCAAACATTAAAAAATAAGCCATTTCTTATTATTATTATTTTGACATTACATATAATGTAATTATCAACTTGTGATTTGTTAAATATTCTTACATTCTTATATATGAGACGCCGACACAACGTTGTTGGTATTTTAGGGCGAACATGAATGGTTATATGAGTGTAGGATGAGGGTGGATGAGTGTAGTCTGGTTACTAACAGAGTTCAACTGTTCATCAGAAAGTAAAATGTATTAATAGCCCAACAACCAGGGCAACTAAGGGACCTACAGCTTTCCGTGGAATCCGAACCACGTAGTGCTGGTCTGATTTTCAGCTAATTGACAAGCCTGATACTCAGTCATCTCCCCCACACAACATCCACACAATGATTACCACCCAACATGGATACCCCAAACTTCTCTAGTAGTGTCCACGCCGATAGCAACCATCAAACGGACGCCATATCGGTATTAAGAGAACCGAGCATGGAACCTATCGCCTACAATCTCCCAAACACTTTGTCCCCATGTAGCTGGGTTACAGCATTGCGCCACCAGTGCCGACTTTCATAATACAACTTTAAACTATTAAAAATAGATTATAACCTGTAAAATATGAAAACTCTTAAACAGCACATTTTTTAATGACGAGTTTTGTAAGGCAGTCAGTTTTTTATCCATACCTCTTAGCCGGGTTTAGTAATTTAAGTAAAAATTAAACCTGATTAAGAATACTGCAAAATACAAATCAAAACAGCACTGGTACTTCCATTGACTGAGTTTAGTTTTGAAAATTGTAACTATATAGCCATTTGTGTGCATATAGTTGTTGACCCTTCCCTGCCTTTATATTCTGGAGGTCACCTTGTACTGTCGTTTCAAGTGTGATTGGTCCAGGGTAGAGACGTACACTAGTACGAAACTAGAGGCAGGGATAACTACCGAACAGGTCAACACAAAATAATGCCATATGAACACCTGCCATCACAAGCTGGAATCAAGTTTATTAATAAACTTCCTGAAGGCATTAAACAGATAAATAACCCCAAAAAATTTAAAACTCGACTAAGACACCTCCTGGTGTTGAGGGCATTGTACTCGGTTGATGAGTTTATGACGTGTCGCTGGGATGTAAATTAGCAAAACCAATACTTAACTCCTCTGCTAATATCCAAACCACAAGCTGTACATGCTTAACAATATATGTAATATGCTAATGTTTTTTATTTATTATTGTTGTCTATCTATTTATTATTGATTATTATTCATATGACTAGTTTATATAAAGAGTATTCTTGACGATTGTAATGCAATTATTGTTAATTGTTCTCTACAATAAAGATTTGAATTTGAAAGTTGATGTACAGGAAATATATAGGTTACAATTTGTTGAAACCCTCCTAATGAAGTAAAGGATTATATTGGATTTAAATGTAACAAATTTCCTCTGTTTCATATCACATCCTTACTTTGCATCCTTAACTAATTTTACATCCCATGGATAAAGGAATGACAATTTATTTGTAACCTATATATTCCCTATACACCAACTATAAGCACACAAATGGCTATATAGTAAAAATTTTCATTACTAAACTCAGTCAACGGAAGACCGAGTGATGTTTTTGTTTTGTGTTTTGTAGTATTCTTTATCAGGTTTCCTTTTTACTTACATTACTAAACCCAGCTTAGAGGTATGAATAAAAAGTGATTGCCTTAAAAAAATAATTTACTAATAAGATACTTAAGGCAGATAACACATTCACTCACCAGTTATTTTAAAAGCTTATGGCACCAAATTAAAAGCCCACATAATAAATTCTGTTTTGTTATTCAGGTTTTTTGTTGTTTGTTTATTCTTTTAAGGGGAGCATGTACCTTTTTGGCACCAAAATATCGATTTTTTGAAACATATCATAAAAAATACTATGTTTTATTCCCTTTTCAAAAATATATAACACTCTATATCTGAGAGGTTTAGAAATATGTGTAAAATGTGTTTTAAGAAATGTATGCACGCTTTTTTCAGCTGACAACATGGCGCGCTATGGATTGTTAGTGTCAGAATGTATTATATACATATTACTTGCTCCAATTGTATGATTATTAAGTTTTTCCCCTTTAGGTTGGTAGCACTGCTTGCTTTAGATGTATTTGAAGGATGTAAGTCATCTGTAACTTACCTAACCTACACTATTGATATTATTGTTATTGTTTATGTTTACTAACAGTGTTTGTCAGTGTAATTCTATTTTGTGTGGTGCCAGTGATCAAAACTTTGGACTCTTAGTGTGTATTTATTATATAAATAAGTGATATTATTGTGTATTAGCCATGCCTAGAGTGAAAAGGTTCAATAAACAGTCTTACAGAGGTAACCAATTTCGTAAAAATTCAAGTGAACTAGGACTAAGTGCTTCTCCAGGTACAAGAATCTAATAGGCCTAGGCCTAAACAATCATCTAGTTCTAAGAAGATTAATGATTCAAAGTTGCCTAAATTTAGTGATTATGACATAAACAATGTAAATATTATAATAGATTTACAACAGATTTCTGGCCTAATAAAATCTTTCACTGCATGTAAATATTGTAGTAGTTCCGACTGCATTGACATAAGCCTAGATGAAGACTTCAAGTGTGGAATAGTACATCGTGTAAATATTTGTTGCAATGTATGTAAACATACTGACTCAGTAATAAGCTCCAAATGTGTTAGAAATATGTATGAGTTGAATCTAAGATATGTTTATGCTCTACGTTCAATCGGCAAAGGCCTAGATTCTGGTAGGGTATTTTCTGCTGTGATGAATATCGCTCCACCAAACAGCCGAATTGAAAAATATAATAAAAAACTGCTTACTGCTGTAACAGAGGTAAGTGAATGTTCACTTAGACAGGCAGCTGATGAAGTTCGTAGCCTAAATGATGATTGTCGTGATATAGCAGCCGCTTTTGACGGTACCTGGCAGAAGCGAGGCTTCACCTCTGTGAACGGCGTAATGACAGCAACATCCTTCGATACAGGAAAGGTTATGGACTTTGAGTGTTTCAGCAAATATTGTAATAAATGTGTCAGAAAACCTCTAAGCCATGACAAACCCCTATTGAAACAGCACAAAAATTCTGGTACTTGTTTGGCAAATTTTTCAGGTACAAGTGGTGGAATGGAGGTGGCGGGAGCTCTGACTCTTTGTCGCCGCTCTGAGGCTAAACTCAATGTGCGATAGACAAAATACCTTGGAGATGGGGACTCTAAGGGGTTTACTCATGTTGTGGCAAACAATCCCTATGGTGATGATGTTTTGTTAGAAAAACTTGAATGTGTAGGCCATATACAGAAGCGACTAGGAACAAGACTGCGGCGATTGAAGAGGGATAAAAAAGGAATCAAATTGAAGGATGGTAAAGGACTTGGAGGACAAGGTAGGTTGACTGATGTAGAGATAGATCACTTACAACGTTTTTATGGGATGGCAATAAGGAATAATTTGGAAGATGTTGAAAAAATGAAGAGAGCAATATGGGCTACGTTCTATCACAAATTATCGACTGACGCAAAACCTCAGCACGAACTATGCCCGCCTGGGATTGAGTCTTGGTGCAAATACAGACAAGCTCAGGCAAATAATAAGCTAGATGATTTCAAACATACAAACTCATTGCCTGAATCTATTATGGAAGAAATAAAACCAATCTATAAGGATTTATCAGCCCCAGCCCTACTAAAGAGGTGTCTGCACGGTAAAACACAGAACCCTAATGAAAGCATCAATAGCGTAATTTGGAATAGGCTACCCAAGACCACATTTGTTGGCATTCAGACATTAAAATTAGGGGTTTGTGATGCAGTTCTTAGTTTTAATGAAGGAGCAATGGCCAAAGTGAATGTTTTGGAACGATTATGCATCCAACCAGGACGCTTTATGGTTGAAGGCCTTCAACAAATCGATTCCAATAGGGTTAAAAAAGCTGACAAAGAAGTCCAAGAAGAAAATAAAAAGAAGAGGATAAAAAGAAGGATAGGAAAAAAGAGTAAAAATGAAGAAGACGATTACTGTCCAGGTGGATTTTAAAGTGATTATGTGTTTTGAAGTGTAACTAAAACTTTAAAGCTGTTTTACCGAAAGTACCGTTTTGTGACATTTCGGAACACGTTGTGAAACAATTATTAGACTTACAGACTTCAAATTTTACACACTTATTGCAGACTAGTTGGTGAGTAGATTCATGCTTTTTTATCAATATATATTATGTTTTTATAATTTTAAAAAATATTGTATTAACATAATTAAAAAAAAAAAAATTTCGTTAAATTGCTACCACGATAATTTTTTTGTTTATTGAGATATTAAAAAAAAGGCATGAAAATATAAAGCTGTTAATGTAGAACAAAACCCTAAAGTTTAAAGTCAATATGTCTAATAGTTTAGGAGATAATGGTACCGACATGTTGCAGTGTACTCCCATTTAAATAACATGGGACCCGAAAAAGGTACATGCTCCCCTTAACAACATGTTTTACGTAAGATTTGGAGCTATAAGTTCTCAAAATAACTGGAGAGTGAATGTTTTATCTGTCTTAAGATAGCTTTAACTTAAAAAAGTGGATTTTAAGAAATTATTCATACGTTAATTAGCCACCAACTTTTGTATGGTAACAAAGAGCCCTCTAGTTTGTATAGTAACAAAGAGCCCTCTAGTTTGTACGGTAACAAAGAGCCCTCTAGTTTGTATAGTAACAAAGAGCCCTCTAGTTTGTACGGTAACAAAGAGCCCTCTAGTTTGTACGGTAACAAAAAACCCTCTAGTTTGTATAGTAACAAAGAGCCCTCTAGTTTGTACGGTAACAAAGAGCCCTCTAGTTTGTACGGTAACAAAGAGCCCTCTAGTTTGTATAGTAACAAAGAGCCCTCTAGTTTGTATGGTAACAAAGAGCCCTCTAGTTTGTACGGTAACAAAGAGCCCTCTAGTTTGTATGGTAACAAAGAGCCCTCTAGTTTGTATGGTAACAAAGAGCCCTCTAGTTTGTATGGTATCAAAGAGCCCTCTAGTTTGTACGGTAACAAAGAGCCCTCTAGTTTGTACGGTAACAAAGAGCCCTCTAGTTTGTATGGTAACAAAGAGCCCTCTAGTTTGTATGGTAACAAAGAGCCCTCTAGTTTGTACGGTAACAAAAAACCCTCTAGTTTGTATAGTAACAAAGAGCCCTCTAGTTTGTACGGTAACAAAGAGCCCTCTAGTTTGTACGGTAACAAAGAGCCCTCTAGTTTGTATAGTAACAAAGAGCCCTCTAGTTTGTATGGTAACAAAGAGCCCTCTAGTTTGTACGGTAACAAAGAGCCCTCTAGTTTGTATGGTAACAAAGAGCCCTCTAGTTTGTATGGTAACAAAGAGCCCTCTAGTTTGTATGGTAACAAAGAGCCCTCTAGTTTGTACGGTAACAAAGAGCCCTCTAGTTTGTACGGTAACAAAGAGCCCTCTAGTTTGTATGGTAACAAAGAGCCCTCTAGTTTGTATGGTAACAAAGAGCCCTCTAGTTTGTACGGTAACAAAGAGCCCTCTAGTTTGTACGGTAACAAAGAGCCCTCTAGTTTGTATAGTAACAAAGAGCCCTCTAGTTTGTATGGTAACAAAGAGCCCTCTAGTTTGTACGGTAACAAAGAGCCCTCTAGTTTGTATGGTAACAAAGAGCCCTCTAGTTTGTATGGTAACAAAGAGCCCTCTAGTTTGTATGGTAACAAAGAGCCCTCTAGTTTGTATGGTAACCAAGAGCCCTCTAGTTTGTATGGTAACAAAGAGCCCTCTAGTTTGTACGGTAACAAAGAGCCCTCTAGTTTGTATGGTAACAAAGAGCCCTCTAGTTTGTATGGTAACAAAGAGCCCTCTAGTTTGTATGGTAACAAAGAGCCCTCTAGTTTGTATGGTAACAAAGAGCCCTCTAGTTTGTATAGTAACAAAGAGCCCTCTAGTTTGTATGGTAACAAAGAGCCCTCTAGTTTGTATGGTAACAAAGAGCCCTCTAGTTTGTATGGTAACAAAGAGCCCTCTAGTTTGTATGGTAACAAAGAGCCCTCTAGTTTGTACGGTAACAAAGAGCCCTCTAGTTTGTATAGTAACAAAGAGCCCTCTAGTTTGTACGGTAACAAAGAGCCCTCTAGTTTGTACGGTAACAAAGAGCCCTCTAGTTTGTATGGTAACAAAGAGTCCTCTAGTTTGTACGGTAACAAAGAGCCCTCTAGTTTGTATGGTAACAAAGAGCCCTCTAGTTTGTATGGTAACAAAGAGCCCTCTAGTTTGTATGGTAACAAAGAGCCCTCTAGTTTGTATAGTAACAAAGAGCCCTCTAGTTTGTATGGTAACAAAGAGCCCTCTAGTTTGTATAGTAACAAAGAGCCCTCTAGTTTGTGTCATTCTTCTTCACTGTTAATACATTTAAAATGAGGTGTTACTTACTAGCAGTTCCTATTTAAAAAGTATTACTTACCCCCAAATACCCCATTTTTATAGGGGGGTCAACATTTTCCATATGTCAAACAACTCTTCGGTTTGTCAAATAAACATTCCCTTCACTTCATCACCATTCGTAAAAGTTAATAGGAGGTTTGGGAATTTTAAAACAACCTGTCTGTAAAAATAATCCAGACAGCTGGGTTTTAAAAGAAGAAAAGACTTTCTTCTCAAGTATAGAAGTACGTATTAAGGTTTTAGAACGAAACTGGGAAGGATATTATTGTTGGTTACTTATCAAACACAGGACACTTATCGTTTTTGTGATCGATGTTGACAAATATGTCTCAATCAAAGAAATTAATTTTTCATTATTGTGAAAAAGATAATCCAGTTGGTAATTTTAAATCTGATATGCAATTTCTTAAACCAACGCAAAGAAATTTAACACTACAAAATATGCCGTTCAAATGTTGATTTTTGTTAAATTTCAGGAAAGATGACGTCACAGGAATATTTGGAAAAGGAATCCAGAAGGATGGCAGTCCTGTTATTTTACAAGGTAGTAGCATAATTGAATAATGCGCTTTCAAACATACAGAAATTAATTAATAATGAGATATTATCAAATTAAGAAACAAAATTTACAGTTCTGGCACTGTTGCAAATGTATTTTTACATTAATAATTTAAAGATATACAGCATTATTGTAACCACTCCAACTTACCAAACTCATAACCCTCCCACTCACACTCATAGTATACCATTCATTATCCACCCTTCCACCCTTACAGTAAGCCATTCATTACCCACCCACTCACCCTGATAGTTAGCCATTCATTATCCACCCTTCCACCCTTACAGTAAGCCATTCATTACCCGCCCACTCACACTCATAGTATACCATTCATTACCCACCCACTCACCCTGATAGTTAGCCAGTCATTATCCACCATTCCACCCTTACAGGAAGCCATTCATTACCCGCCCACTCACACTCATAGTATACCATTCATTACCCACCCACTCACCCTGATAGTTAGCCAGTCATTATCCACCCTTCCACCCTTACGGGAAGCCATTCATTACCCGCCCACTCACACTCATAGTATACCATTCATTACCCACCCACTCACCCTGATAGTTAGCCATTCATTATCCACCCTTCCACCCTTACAGTAAGCCATTCATAACCCTCCCACTCACACTCATAGTATACCATTCATTATCCACACTTCCACCCTTACAGGAAGCCATTCATTACCCGCCCACTCACACTCATAGTATACCATTCATTACCCACCCACTCACCCTGATAGTTAGCCATTCATTATCCACCCTTCCACCCTTACAGGAAGCCATTCATTACCCGCCCATTCACACTCATAGTATACCATTCATTACCCACCCACTCACCCTGATAGTTAGCCATTCATTATCCACCCTTCCACCCTTACAGGAAGCCATTCATTACTCACCCACTCACCCTTACGGCAAGCCATTCATTTTCCACCCACTTACCCTCATAGTAAGACATTCATTACCCATCCACTCACCCTCACATCTATGTCATTCAAGACTCACCTATCCACACGCAGTCCATTCATTACCCACCCACTCGCCCTTACATGTATGTCATTCAGAACCCACACACTAACACGTAGGCAATTTCTTAACCACCCACTCACCCTCACATATACGTTATTCATGACTCACCTACCCACAACTTTTATTTATTAACCATCTACAGTCGTAAGTTTTCAAAATTTAAATTTCATACAATCATAATAGAAAAACGTATTTTAATATTAACAAGTAAGTACAATTTGATTTTAAATTCACTAATCAAGAAATGTCCTGATTATTGGTAGTCGTTAAATTCAAGTAATTCTCCTTTACATAAACGATATTCGGAAATTTACAAGACAAAGGAACTCTAAACCAACTGAAAGTTGCAAATGTTATTATTATATATTATTGTGAACTCGACAAACCAACCATTAATAATGCGCCTGACTGCACTCAATGAAAGAAGTAGAATATCCTGATTTATTTTGATAAAGGCATACATAATTTTAGACTTTCATAAGTCCTTGTTTTGTGTTAAACTTCAAACAAATTATACTAAATTTGACGTAGAACGCTGCATGCAACCAATCGCATTAAAAATTAATTACATTTGGTGGCCAATCTTTATTGATTTCGATAGGATTTGTTGCAATGTGTTCATAACTATCACATCCACTGTTCAGAGCTCCTCTCTCTGCATCTTATTTGTGTATAGTAGTTTGATCGTCATGATATCAGCAATTGATATTAAATACTGACTTAATGTAAATAATTATTGGACGGTACGTTATTTTGACAAGATCAATTTATAAGCATATTTTCCATTCACTTTACAAGATGTTTAGAGTTGTTTACTAACTAACTTAATCTAGAACATTTTTTCTTTTTTATTTTAAACTATCGTCTGTTAAACATAGTTTTTGTGGTCTTTTTTCGCTTTCAATCATCAAATACGAAACAATTAGCAGCTAGTATTGGCAGGTGAGGCCTTTAGGATATTATTTGAAAATTCTGAGATGTCAAATGTATTAAATGATTTTTGTCATATAGCCTAAGTTATAATTACTGAGAAGACAACTGTAGCCAGGAGTAAGACCATATTTACGAACAAGTAAACAAGTGCGCCTGGAGTGGCAAACTTTGTGAGCGGCACCATCTGGGAGAAAGATACACAAAAATATGTTTTTTTATATATAGCGTGTATAGTGTGTATCGAAAACGCTATAGAATTTTTATGTTTTTGATCCTATGAATTTTAAATGTTTAACTAGAACATGCAATTAAGTACCAATTTTTTATTCCAGTTGATATTCAAACTTGAAAAAAAAACGAGAAACAGCCACCTCAGACCACAGAACAACAACAAGGGGTACATAAATTAAATGGATAAATTTTGAAAATCCAAATAAAGAATTTACCGATAAGATTATTGTGTCCGCGCCTGCGTACATAAACTTTTCAGCTCAAATTAAAAACTACTTAATAATAGGCTTTTCTCAACCAATATTTTGTTCAGTTACAGTATTAAATATTGGATGATAATTTCAAAACTTTTAGACTTCCTTGAATTATAGCCAGCAGATACTTTTATATGGATAAGGTCGAGAAGAAAATGGAAAAAGAAATTATTTTCAAACAAAACTTTAATTTTACTATTCATCATTATAAGTCAATTAATTTTGTTTAATGAAATTTGATTTTTTCTAAATATAATTATGTATATGCTGAAATATGTCCCCGGGTGGTACTTGTACCTACCTTGTACCACTACCTCTCCAATGATGATGGAGGTATAAATGTGAAATAAATTTGACTCTGTAAATTTTAAATCCCTGGTTAAATCATACCTTATTTCTAAATCTTTATATTTTTTGGACGAATATTATATTTCTTAGTAAAAAGTTAATTTAGTTTATACAATAAGTAATTTAGTATTTAATGTACAACTCTGTACTGATACAAATAAAGATATTTTCATTTGATTTGATGTTTTTACCTATTGTTCCCTAACTATGTATGTTCCCAGTGGAGATGGACGACGAGTCGTACCCAGTAAAGATGTATCCACTGAAGTATGTCCCCGGGTGGTACTTCTACCACAACCTTTCCAATGATGATGGAGGTACAAATGTTTTTACCTATTGTTGCCTAACTATGTATGTTCCCAGTGGAGATGGATGACGAGTCGTACCCAGTAAAGATGTATCCACTGAAGTATGTCCCCGGGTGGTACTTCTACCACAACCTTTCCAATGATGATGGAGGTACAAATGTTTTTACCTATTGTTGCCTAACTATGTATGTTCCCAGTGGAGATGGATGACGAGTCGTACCCAGTAAAGATGTATCCACTGAAGTATGTCCCCGGGTGGTACTTCTACCACAACCTTTCCAATGATGATGGAGGTACAAATGTTTTTACCTATTGTTGCCTAACTATGTATGTTCCCAATGGAGATGGATGACGAGTCGTACCCAGTAAAGATGTATCCACTGAAGTATGTCCCCGGGTGGTACTTCTACCACAACCTTTCCAATGATGATGGAGGTACAAATGTTTTTACCTGTTGTTGCCTAACTATGTATGTTCCCAGTGGAGATGAACGACGAGTCGTACCCAGTAAAGATGTATCCACTGAAGTATGTCCCCGGGTGGTACTTCTACCACAACCTTTCCAATGATGATGGAGGTACAAATGTTTTTACCTATTGTTGCCTAACTATGTATGTTCCCAGTGGAGATGGACGACGAGTCGTACCCAGTAAAGATGTATCCACTGAAGTATGTCCCCGGGTGGTACTTCTACCACAACCTTTCCAATGATGATGGAGGTACAAATGTTTTTACCTGTTGTTGCCTAACTATGTATGTTCCCAGTGGAGATGGACGACGAATCGTACCCAGTAAATATGTATCCACTGAAGTATGTCTCCGGGTGGTACTTCTACCACAACCTTTCCAATGATGATGGAGGTACAAATGTTTTTACCTATTGTTGCCTAACTATGTATGTTCCCAGTGGAGATGGACGACGAGTCGTACCCAGTAAAGATGTATCCACTGAAGTATGTCTCCGGGTGGTACTTCTACCACAACCTTTCCAATGATGATGGAGGTACAAATGTTTTTACCTGTTGTTGCCTAACTATGTATGTTCCCAGTGGAGATGGACGACGAATCGTACCCAGTAAATATGTATCCACTGAAGTATGTCTCCGGGTGGTACTTCTACCACAACCTTTCCAATGATGATGGAGGTACAAATGTTTTTACCTGTTGTTGCCTAACTATGTATGTTCCCAGTGGAGATGGACGACGAGTCGTACCCAGTAAAGATGTATCCACTGAAGTATGTCCCTGGGTGGTACTTCTACCACAACCTTTCCAATGATGATGGAGGTACAAATGTTTTTAGCTATTTTTGCCTAACTATGTATGTTCCCAGTGGAGATGAACGACGAGTCGTACCCAGTAAAGATGTATCCACTGAAGTATGTCCCTGGGTGGTTCTTCTACCACAACCTTTCCAATGATGATGGAGGTACAAATGTTTTTACCTATTTTTGCCTAACTATGTATGTTCCCAGTGGAGATGGACGACGAGTCGTACCCAGTAAAGATGTATCCACTGAAGTATGTCCCTGGGTGGTACTTCTACCACAACCTTTCCAATGATGATGGAGGTACAAATGTTTTTACCTGTTGTTGTCTAACTATGTATGTTCCCAGTGGAGATGGACGACGAGTCGTACCCAGTAAAGATGTATCCACTGAAGTATGTCCCCGGGTGGTACTTCTACCACAACCTTTCCAATGATGATGGAGGTACAAATGTTTTTACCTGTTGTTGCCTAACTATGTATGTTCCCAATGGAGATGGATGACGAGTCGTACCCAGTAAAGATGTATCCACTGAAGTATGTCCCCAGGTGGTACTTCTACCACAACCTTTCCAATGATGATGGAGGTACAAATGTTTTTACCTGTTGTTGCCTAACTATGTATGTTCCCAGTGGAGATGAACGACGAGCCGTACCCAGTAAAGATGTATCCACTGAAGTATGTCCCCAGGTGGTACTTCTACCACAACCTTTCCAATGATGATGGAGGTACAAATGTTTTTACCTGTTGTTGCCTAACTATGTATGTTCCCAGTGGATATGGACGACGAGTCGTACCCAGTAAAGATGTATCCACTGAAGTATGTCCCCGGGTGGAACTTCTACCACAACCTTTCCAATGATGATGGAGGTACAAATGTTTTTACCTGTTGTTGCCTAACTATGTATGTTCCCAGTGGAGATGGACGACGAGTCGTACCCAGTAAAGATGTATCCACTGAAGTATGTCCCCAGGTGGTACTTCTACCACAACCTTTCCAATGATGATGGAGGTACAAATGTTTTTACCTGTTGTTGCCTAACTATGTATGTTCCCAGTGGAGATGGACGACGAGTCGTACCCAGTAAAGATGTATCCACTGAAGTATGTCCCCGGTCGATACTTCTACCACAACCTTTCCAATGATGATGGAGATATAAATGTTTTTACCTGTTGTTGCCTAACTATGTATGTTCCCAGTGGAGATGGACGACGAGTCGTACCCAGTAAAGATGTATCCACTGAAGTATGTCCCCGGTCGATACTTCTACCACTACCTCTGCAGCGATGATGGAGGTACTCTTATATTTCTATTGCAGCCTAAATATTTATGTTTAAGGGTTTTCCCTCAGCCTTTGTGTAAGGTAGTCCTAATAGTGCTTTTTATTTCATTTTTATAATATTATGTTTTTTATAATCTGACAAGAACCATTTAACAATAATTCTATAATTTATTAATAGTACTAATGAGCTCATATATAGTAATTCCACTAAAAATAAACAATTTATAATGTAGGTGCGATATCCGATATTGTGTTGTATTCAGCCTTGTTGCTCCACCCGAGTTGCAGTCCAGGCTATTTTGATGAAGGTTTAATATTTTCTAGATTTATAATCTGAGGCGTTTGATTTCTTTTTTAACTACTAAAGTTTTTAAGTCTCCGTGGGTTATTTTCTGGATATAAACTATAGCACAATTGATTGTCTGAAGCAAAACTTAAGACTTTTCATTAAGAGACGTTAAGAATTATTATCAGTGTCCTACGAGTTTTTAAGAACAGGAATGATTTTAATATTATATTGACTGCGTGTACCCCAATGGGGGACCGCATAGGTTTTAGATTGTTTTATACATCACAAATGCGTTGTATTAAGAATTTTCTTATGTGGAATTTAGAACCCAAGATGTGATTTTAAAATTAATTGTGATCCAACTGTCCAAAAGTGTTTCACAGTTTTTATCTCTGACAGTTTTTTTATCAATATATCCCTTCGCGTTTGGGTAAGAGGGTGGTAAAATACCACCCAACATGTATGGTTGGACAATACCACCCTACGCATATGGAGAGGTGGATGGGACAATACCACCGTACATGTATGGGTAGATCAGAGCCATTACCACTGTAATAGTTACTATATTATATATTATATTTGATGATGTTTCATAAGGAAGGACATTTTTAATGAGAATACCAAATAACGAACTTGCAATTATCTCTATATATTGATTCCAATATATTTGTTCGGTTCTCTTTTTCTGATGCCAGTTTTTTTATTGGTGCACAGCCCTGATTATAATACCTCCCATAAATATATAACATTGATAACAGTAACTTATTTTCTTTTTTTCTAAATATAATGTTCATTTTTACCTCAATCATATCTTAATTTTTTTTCTATTTGAATGGTATTATTATGTCAGTACTATTATTTCGTTATTATTAAATATTTGTGTTTTCTGGAGGTCACCTTATATAAAACAAATAACAAAGTACATGTTCCTTCTAAATTAGAACATCATGTGTGATGTTTCAGACGACATGGAGGCCGACCACAGGTACGTTCTTGCTCGTACTTTGATGACGAAAAGTGAGGAGAATGAATTCCAGCGTTTAGAAGAGATGTACGGCTTCAAGGGAGAAATGATCAATTTACCAAATTACAATGAATAGTCGATCATTTTATTATATGATGTTCAAAACAAAATGAATTTGTAAAATTGTTTCTTAGCTAATAATTTTTGGTTAATTAAACTAAATATGATTTTAATAATTATTATATTTCCCTATATATATATGATATGGTAACACTTTTAACAACCTTGACAGTAATGTAAGTAAAGTTAGAAATGTCGAACAATGTTAGTAACTTAACATGGGCATAACGTTATTTCGATTAGACTGCACAACTGTTACTAGCTCGGTTTATATGCGTTCAAACTAATAATAATAAGAGTTATTCATTTAATTAAAGTTTAAATGTGTAACCAATGGTTAAAAGATAAATACTTTTAAAAGTATTGATAAAAATCAGTTACAAAATACTAAATCAGGTAAGTTTGATCATTGAAAGTCCGCCTTTGTTAATAAGGAACTCGTACTATCGGTAGCATATTGTAACTTTTATAAAAATATTTGAACACAGAATAAATACAAGTCGTAAAAACTTACAATTCGGGGAAAATGTCAAAGTTATGGATATGCGTGATATAATATCTGAACATTTAGTTTTGGGTCAATTTGAACCACTTAATGTAGGCTGCACAAAGTAACTAGGGTGAATGGAAAGGACTATTAAGTATAGATTAAATGTATTTAATGTATACTTAATAGTACTTAAATCTATATGTACCATTATAGATTAAATGTAAAAACTTGCTTTAGGGCATGTATTTGATCTTGATAGTATGGAATAGAGCATATTACCATATAAAATAAACTGTACAATATCCTTTTTGGATTGGAGTAAACTATAGGAAGCCAAAAGTGTTTCTTGGAGAGAGCAAAGTACCAAAGATTGGTAATAAGTGATAACACCTTAATGTTGTAAGAGGAAGAACAATGGCTGGAGCCATTATTGTTTTTAAAAGGTTTAAAACTGTGATCAGAATGTACAATTTGTTTTCAAATAAAAAGCGGTCGGAGCTTACCCATTCTCAATTTCCATTGTTTACCGCTATTCTATTATTAATTCTATGTCATATATCTTTGCTAAAACCCCTATTCTATTTAATAGAAACAATCTATTTATATTTATCGTGTAATTATATTGGCAGCATTTGTGGACGTAGTTTCTTGAGTGATGAGACCCATCCCCCCACCTAAAACTGGAAGTCGTGCCAACTGGGATATGGCTCAAAACCAGATAGGCGATAGGATCATGGGTGGCAGTCGGAGGTTCAAATGACAACTCGGCAGCTGAGCAAAAACTAATTTAACACTACACTGAAAATAACAAATAACGCCGATTATCATTATTATTTAAACAAAATATTTTGACCAAAAGGGTGATTTTTGAAATTACAAAAATGAATACTTACGTTAAAGAGCCTCTAGCTAGACATGGTGTAGAGTAGAGTACCGGTGTGGTAGCCAGACAGGTCAACCTAACAGACCGATAGCTGGAACCAGGATCGAACGAGTCTGAGCCAACGGACACTGAAGTAAACAAAACGCAGCGCACGAGCGATCTCAGGCAGCCTGGCAAATCACGACGAACAGTACCAAAAATGTATCGGTCAAACGACCCGGTACAGTGATTGTGTTTGGATTATGTGTTCAGTATTTCCTATTCAACTTGATATCAGCACAAAGTTTTATCAGTAGTGCCATGAATAATTGTTTAAGAGCTAAAGACAACATTGCCAAAATAACCAATTAAATCAGACAAATTTGTATTCGACGATGAGTGTCTTGATTTCCCTGGCCAGTGGGCTCTACTGGAAATCAAGAGGATGTTTTTTTAGATATTGATCCTCAGTTAGGTACCAACCTACAGAAGCAAAATACACTGAGACAATTTTTCATATTAAATCTTGAGTTGGCAGCAATAGTGACCGAACATTCTCATATATTGCTCGGTTATCTCGATAGCAATAAGAGTAATCTCTTCTCGTTCTGAAACAAAAACGTTGTTTGCAGTAAAAGTGCAAAGCTTAAGGTGGAAAATACAACAAAGAAAGCAATACAGCAGAATGCGTACTTTGAAAATTAACTTATCGGAAGTAGAAAGTGAACATCATAAACAAGATGGTTGTCACTTCAGACGAGGTCATGTTCCTTAACTTGCGAATGCAAATTATCCACAGTATTCCCATCAAGAACAACACATAACCTCAGATTATGTCGTTCAGCAACAAATCACGATGGAAAATGAAGGCTAACAAACTGGAATATATCGAGTTCATGCTGAATGTAATGTACCTTATATTTAAGCGTACTTCAATATGTACTTTACATCTTAAAAAAACTTTTATTTTAAGCTGAATGGTTTAGTAAAAAAGATATTCATACGTATGGGTACGAGGCTCTAAAATGTTTGCCAAAATAAAGGTAATTGGACTTGAGGGTTGAGTGCTTTCGTCCAGGTGCTACCTCGTCCACGACCTAAATTTCTGGGAAAATGAAAAATATACAACTGTTTTAAATATGTAAAATGTTAAATTATAATAACAAATTAAATTATAAAGAAATTGTACAAATATGCAACAGACGCTCACGTTATTATATTTTGGGGTTTCGGCGTAATGTTTGGACATTCATATTCATATTAATAAATATAGCATATGGCTGTGACTAATATTATAACTTAAAAATACAAATTGTGTAGTTGAGAGATAGATCCTATTTTTAAAAGGTAAGTTTGCTTACTTATTAATGAAAGAAAAGGTTACATAATTGTACGTTGTTCTGTCATGATATAATTATTTGTGCCACAGGATGGTATGGTATACTAATACAATTGTTATCTTCTGTCAAAGAAAAGCTGAAGAAAGTTAATAGGTTAATAATCACCGCTTATGCCACAACCTTTGCAAGTGACATCTGCCAACTTTCAACAATACAACAATAACCCTGTTTTAATTTATTGGGAGCGCCACATGTGTCAGACATCCGCATATTGACAGGCCGCAATCGGCATGGAACCCCACCAGACGGTATACGATTTATTCGAAATAGTACCCCAGAACAATAAATTTAAAAGTACTGTGTAAATTATAAAAATCGAAGAGAGAGGCGTACAGATTGAACAGGTGTACAGAAAGAACCTAGTGTTAGAGGTAAAATTGATTTAAACACAGAAAATTCAGTGATAACAGAAACTTCGTTTTGTTGGCTGTCATCTATAAAGCATGCTAGCTTTCGGCAGCTCAAAAGGTAAAAAAATATTGAAGTAGACAACAAATATTTTCTTGCATAGAACATTTAAAAGTGTAAACAGTTTTCTCATTTATACACGATACACGTCACTGAGAGCTTACACGATAGGCGCACCTCACGCCAAATGAAGTGAACACATAGTCCTTGCTGGTGGTAATAATGGATGAGGGAGACAAAGGTAGTTGGACATTTGCCATCATTACGTGAAAAGTAACAATCACGACGTTTCGATTTAGTCAAACCCAAACCTTTTTCAAGTGCTAAAAACTAAATTACATCTACACAAACATGTTATAAAACTACTTTCTTAAACTAATAAACTTATCTACTTTAATAATTATCTACATTTTAACCTAGATCATAGAATGGAGTACAACAAAATGAACTTCTACTAAATATTAAAAGGGTTAAATTAATATAGCCAATTAGGCGCTGTCAAGGTCACGATATCAACGAAAATTGTCAAAACACAATAAAATTAATAATCAAATCAGACTGAAATAAGATTACATTACTAATCATAAATATATGGTACCTGAAAAAACACTATTAATTTAAAATAACATTCAACATGCACAAAAATTATATATATTACTCGGAAGGACTGAGACTACTATTAAAATTACATTTTAACCTGAAAAGACAACAATTATTAGGAATGAAACAATACAATAATCAAATATTACAAAATAAAACATACAAATATACACTACAAAAAGAATAGGCATGGTGCACTTGTTTAGTTCATTTGAGTGAAAACGTCAATGTTGTATCTGCTTTGTGTAGTTGAGAGAAGACGACAGCTAAGAATAAACATTATAAGAGAATTCCGGACCCACTCTTATTTGTAAGATAATCTTTTTAACAGTCAGTTTACTGTAATAAAACAACTACTTGAATACCCCAAAAAAGTTTCAAATATTCGTACTGATCAGAAATGCTTTTTTCGGATGCGCGACCTCCTCTAGCCTCTTACCTCCTGGAGATATGTCACTCCAAACACCGATCGATAGGTTCGCTAGAGACGAGTATGCGACACCAGTGTGAACAGCTCCATAAGATAACATGGATTGGTTTTTTGACAGGCATATCACTGACAAGAAAAATATCAGTGACATTGTGTCAGTGACACCCTTGTAACCAGCCATAAGGGGAGCGTTCTGCATGGACATGATTGAACAGTGATAACGAAACTGGACTTGGTTTACTCTGACCAGTATCATATTGTGTCAGTGACACCAGTGTAACCATAAGGGGAGCGTTCGGCATGGACATGATTGAACAGTGATAACGAAACTGGACTTGGTTTACTCTGACCAGTATCACATTGTGTCAGTATCACCGTTGTAACCAGCCATAAGGGAAGCGTTCGGCATGGACATGATTGAACAGTGATAACGAAACTGGACTTGGTTTACTCTGACCAGTATCACATTGTGTCAGTATCACCGTTGTAACCAGCCATAAGGGAAGCGTTCGGCATGGACATGATTGAACAGTGATAACGAAACTGGACTTGGTTTACTCTGACCAGTATCATATTGTGTCAGTGACACCGGTGTAACCATAAGGGGAGCGTTCGGCATGGACATGATTGAACAGTGATAATGAAACTGGACTTGGTTTACTCTGACCAGTATCACATTGTGTCAGTATCACCGTTGTAACCAGCCATAAGGGGAGCGTTCGGCATGGACATGATTGAACAGTGATAACGAAACTGGACTTGGTTTACTCTGACCAGTATCACATTGTGTCAGTGACACCGTTGTAACCAGCCATAAGGGAAGCGTTCGGCATGGACATGATTGAACAGTGATAACGAAACTGGACTTGGTTTACTCTGACCAGTATCATATTGTGTCAGTATCACCGTTGTAGCCAGCCATAAGGGGAGCGTTCGGCATGGACATGATTGAACAGTGATAACGAAACTGGACTTGGTTTACTCTGACCAGCATCACATTGTGTCAGTATCACCGTTGTAGCCAGGCATAAGGGGAGCGTTCGGCATGGACATGATTGAACAGTGATAACGAAACTGGACTTGGTTTACTCTGACCAGTATCACTCGAGAAGAAACTATTACTATAACAAACACTAATGGTCCGAATTGTGTCTCAATAATGGGAACAGAATCAGGACATGCTTTCCGACGTATAAATCCACATGTTTAACTTGTCTATTGGTAAGGGATATTTCCTATAATTCCAAAATAGCGGCTATCGTGTTAATATTTCAATCTCTTGAATCATACTTATATAAATTAATACGTAATATCACTAGTAAACACAACTGCTACTTTTTTAGACGTAAAAATAAACCCAATTACTTTACTAATAAGAAAATGTTTCTTTCTATTAAAAACAATTTGGTTTCTTTAGAGGCAATATTAGGCTACAGGTCCAGTTATCGAGGGGTACATTTATGAAATATCGTCACTTAAAGATAAAAATAAACCTACTGTTGGGGTTTACCTTGAATTTACTAACGCATTTGAGATATTGGACATTGATAACATGCTGGTCAAACTGGAGGCTTACAGAGTCCAAGGTTGAAATTTACGTTGAATAAAATGTTTGTATATCAATTGTTTTTAGTAAAAACATGAATGCAAATTACATCTCAATTTAATTTGATTTTGTCTTATATCAACTATGATTAGTTTTTTTAAATAGCAATGTTTTAGTTGTGCAATTTTTTAATCAGTTTTTTAGTTGTGCATTTTGTACTTGTTTTGTAATATATTTGTGCATTTAGTGCTTGTTTTGTAATAAACTTTTGTTGTGTGACGTTCACTTGTACTGCAACTATAATGAAAAGCAATAGAATTTGATTTTGAATATTTACTATTATTTACTTATCTATCAATCACACACTCAGACATTAATTTCCGATCATTAAGTTGTTGTTGTTCTAGAAGATAATCCCAGCAGAACAAACTACTACGTGACATCTACAAACGCAAACATATTTTAAATCACAGGAATAGATAGTAAGTTAATAATGTACATGGAAAATAAGATTGGCCGTATTACTCCACGTGGTGCACCCTTATTTACAACATATTATTTATTTTACCAATGGCTGTCGTTCATATGGTAATTATCCCTCAGGGCTCCTTAACCTCCATTTTTTCCATCATTCTGTCAACGTCCACAAGATCTAAGGCTTTAATTAAGCCTAGATAAACACCCATTACCACGGTTTCTTCCATTAACATGTAGAACAAGTATTATTTTTAAAGATTAAAACAATATTTTATTTTTGACATACATTCAATAATTACGTATTTCATTATATATAAGAATAACGTTTAAGTACTGTACTTTTGATTTTACCCTACAAATGGTACGATATTGTATCCTGAGAAAATTTAGTCCACCACATAAATTTACGTAAATAAACATTTACTTTATGATTATTTTAAATGTTTCTTCTTTTAACTCGAATTTTTAAGTTAATTTGAGTTAAAAGAATTTAAAAAGTTAAAGAATTTAAAAAGAGTTAAAAAGTTACAAAGTAACTCACACGTTTAGTGAGTTACTTTGTAAAACTCACTAAACGTGTTTTACAAAGTAACTAATCAATTTATCTGTTGGTGAAAGACCAGATTCACGTTCAAAACGTTCCTAGTTAAATCCAGATTGGAGTCAAAAATGTTTTCGGAGGGGGTCAGGTTATAATTCCGGCTGTTCGTTTTCATTGGACTATTTACTAAAAAAGCTAAGGAAAATTCGTATTTGAATTTATTATGTATGTAGTTAGATCTACATACATGTAACTACATACACACATTAACTATTGAAACTACATGAGCTTAATTTAACTTATCCCACGTACTCGCAATCAATATGTTTATACAATTTTTAAAATATTTTACTCTCGCAGTAGAAATACAGGGTGTTTCTTTTAAAACGAAATCCTATTTAAAAATACAGAAAATGAAAATTTAAGATAATTACAAGTTCATAGGTTGATAGCCCTGGTTCTTCTTCTTCCTTGGCTATCAGATGATTTACATTGTAGAATTGTTGTTCTTTTTATTTTGGTTTCGTGCAATGTCATTGTTGAGGTTAGAAACATGGTTTTGAGCAAAAACCAGAGGGTGTTTATTGTGGAGGAATATTTTAAAACAAAATCGTTTAAACGAAAATGTCATTAAAATCATCTAAATAGAGTAATAAATGTTAATAGTAATAAATGTGTTATAGATATAACTTATGTTTTGTTTGTCATTTTTATTCCAAATCATGGGTTGGTTGCGTTTTAAAAGAAACATCCTGTACAACAGATTAAAATATATATAAGTCAAAAATAAGAAATGCAACAGACGTCTATGTATCCAGATCATCCAAAACCTCTGTTACTAAAACCTTTTTTTCCCTGAACACCAAGAATATTCAATAAAGTAGCCGATTGTATCCATAAAGCAAATTCGTTAGCAAATTTCAATTCTAAACAAAGACTATGGCTATTGGATATCGGAAATAATGATGAATTTTATTTCGTATAACACAGTGAACTTAAGGCTTTTATTATTATTTTTTAATTGAGATATTTTGTGTAACAAAATGCAATATATTTTATTATTTCACTTGCCATCCATAACACGCAATCTGAATTTCATAAGTTACATTAATTTAAATTTACATTATCTCTATGTGTTGTTGATTTTTTAATTTCCTTTAGTTTTCTTAAATTATTAATTGTTATTGAATGAATATGACTTTTGTTTGGGTATTAGATATTATTGAGTTTTTAAATTTAGAAACGATTAGATTTATTGATATTTGTTGTAATCGAAATGGATTTGTATTGGTTTACGATTATGAAATATTAATATTTCTTAGTTAGCTGCGTGAATGTGTTAAATCTTGGATTAATTGATGTGAAATAAAAGATAATGTGTGCGTTAGTATATGTATGTGTATCTAATAATGAATGTATGCACGAGTGTATATGTGTGTTTATGAATTATGTGTTTGTATATATATTGCGTATATATATATATATATATATATATATATATATATATATTATAATTTTTAAAAAGAATTGTATTTTTGAGAAAAATTTAGTTTCCGCCATCGTGCAATTATGACTGAGTCTGGAACTGACTTGCATTTATTTTAGTTAGTATTTAGTTTTAAAGCTTATATTGTTGTACAATATGAATAATTGTAATGTATTGTAATGCTTCTTAGGAAAATAAATTATTATTATAGTCAATTATTTGACAAAGCATTGAAAAAATTATGCATTTTTACTACCTATTTTATACAACTAGTTTTTTTTATTAATATTTTACCATTAACTTACTCTTCCAGTTTTTTGAACAAACGTATTTCAGTACTTTAGATATTGTGAAATTGTATTCAAATAATTGATAAAACGTTAACGGTAATCTCTCATATATTATTAATTGTTTTATTTTAACTTATCATAATTGTTACAATGAATGTAAAATATCTTTTTAACTTGTTTTTCTGCAATATTTTTTTGTATTTTTCCTCATTTTAACATAAAACTCCAATCGTTGTATGTAAAATGTTGAATTTTATTGTTTAGGCTGTCTTCAAATTTATCTTCTTATGCAACAGATGAGCGTTCGCCTTCGAAATGCTTTATGGTTCACTAAACAAGTGTTACAGCTGACAGGCTGATTCGTGTGACGAGGATAAAGATATTGAGACAAGGTCAAGATAGCAAATTTGTCACAAGTAAGAATTTGATTAGGGTTGAAGAGGATATAAAGACAACACTTGGGAGTCGGGTCACATAAGAAGAATGTTTTCTTTAATGTTAGTGTTGATAGGGTTGGCTACCCTTTCAACAGCAGCTACGGTCAGTAATGTCGGGCCTTGTCGATTTGTACCTGAACAGCCTGACCCAGACTTCAATTTAGCAGAGGTAAGGGAAACAGCAGCAAAAGTAAATTATTGATACGTATATTACTTATACTCGTCCAACTTACCTACCCACTCCTTATTGATGATTCACTCACCCAACCAAATATACGTGGTGACGAGAGATAGAGCTACTTTTAAAAACCGAACATGAACCAGATTCACACAACAGGAACCGGCTTCACGGGGCCCATATGAGCTGATAGGCTTCTAGTTTCTATTATCATTGGTTACAGCAAGAGAATATTTATATAGCTTGAATTAAAGGGGTGGGTTGTTACAGTTGTAAAAGTATATAGGAGTGTAAAGTTGTGTTGTACAACAATTGCCCAACCTCCCACTGTGAGCTGTTCAGCGCTCCTGCAGGCTGCTCCAACAATTACCCAGCCTCCCACTGCAAGCTGCTCAGCACTCCTGGAGGCTGCTCCAACAATTACACAGCCTCCCACTGCAAGCTGCTCAGCACTCCTGGAGACTGCTCCAACAATTACCCAGCGTCCCACTGCGAGCTGTTCAGCACTCCTGGAGACTGCTCCAACAATTACCCAGCCTCCCACTGCGAGCTGTTCAGCGCTCCTAGAGACTGCTCCGAACATCGTGTTTCGATTTTAGCTTTGTACTCCAAGCCGTTGGTCCAATGAGTCTACAAAGCAAAATTGGGATCATCTCTGCACGTTAGGGGAGCTGTCTTAATTGGACATATCCCTTAACAAAAACCAAACGGCCTTGCAGTAATATTAAATTGTGTTACTGTGTATAATATATAGTATATAGTATAAGAATTTAATTATTAACTCAGGATTTTTGCTTGATTTATATTTAATTTACAATTAAGTATTGTAAACCGCAACATATTACAGACACTCTAATGTGAAATTAATTAATGACTCCTCTGGTGTGTGTTTGCATAGTTCAACAAAGAGTACATGGGAACTTGGATTTACTTCAAGGCGGTGGAGTCTGAGGCAAACGACAAGCTGACTTGGTTGTTCTACTCCGCAGAGCCCACCATTGACCCTAGCACATGGGAACGGACGTTGTACTACGGAAGGTACTCTATAACCTCTCTAACTTACTGTTGAGACAACATTTATAACCATATGTTCTGCATTATGTTTTCCAAAGGACGAAGATAGTTTATTAGATATCGGGCCAACCATAAAAAAGGTTAATTTGAATCATTAATCCTGATCTATCTCTTATCATTATACAAAAAGACTCTTAAAGTTAAAGTTCGTCTTATTTTACCAGGCGAAGTTAGGGCTAAGGAGTCCTCTCTAACACTTAACCTGGGAACCAACGACTTAACGTTACTTCTGAACCTAATAACCAGGAATACTACATGAGAGACGAAGTTTATACTTATCTCAAAACAGTTTATGGACAAAGTAAAATCAAGCACATTAAATTTATTGGTAAAGTGCTACCTTTACCAATAAAATTATGATAATATTTATCTTAATATTTATTTTTACAATAATAAAGGCTTGTTCAGCTTGTTATTGGAACCAAAACTAATATTGCATTACGATAATATTTTCAGAGGTCACAAAGCATTTACTCGAGCAGAGTATTTTCTCGGACATTAACGTCCTTTTGCAATGGTTCACTTCTAATAAGCTAATTGTTAACACTGATAAGACTTGCTCGATCGAATTTTTCAACCAAAATCGAGATGAATTTGTTTTGACTTGCTTTCTCGGCGAGTCTGGTGTACACTCAGATAATTCCACTGATTTTTTTGGCCTTGTCATCGACAAAACCCTTAGATTCAGTACCTATGTAGATAAAGTATCCCACTTAGTCAGTTCAGGTAATTTTGTTATAAGAGGGTTGTCAACTTATCTTAATACTAACAATCATCTCACAATTTATTATTGAATTGTGTATCCTCAGTTGTTTTACAGGATCCCTCTCTGGGGCTTCAGATAATCGAGAACACAATATTTTCACTCTCCAAAAGAGAGTGATTAGGTTAATATTTAAATTAAACAGCAGAGATCATTCCAAAGAGTTTTTCACGTCCACAACATATTAACTTTACCTTCTATTCATATTTTGGAAACCTTGTCCTTCGTCAAGAAAAATCCACATCTCTGTCTCATACTGTAAATCATAATTTTAACCTTCAAAATAGAACCAATCTTTCAGTTCCTTAATATTGCACATCTGTTTTTGAAATATGTGCTGGGGTGCGGCTTTTTAATGCTCTCCTAATGAAACTCGAAATTAATTTTAACGTTTTTAAAAGACAACTAAAATTTGTCTTGGTAACCACGCCTTCTGTAACGTAAATGAGTTTATAAATTACACATAGTCATTTTACATAAAATAACTAAATATTTTTATAAAATTTACTAAGTTAAGTGACTAGTATTTATTTATTTATATGACTTGTGCCCATGTACATTAATTGTATCTTTATAGCAATAAAGAATTATATATAAAAAACATAATGTGTGTTTAAGTCATGATGTATTCTTAACTGTTCAGATATTTTAAAAACTGTCTAACAATAAGAATTGGTGTAAAAGTCCCAAAGCCTTCTCCCTCAAAAACTTAAGACTTAATACCTCATGTGAGCAGGTGTTTAAAATATTTATGAGAAAAAGTATTTTTAGAAACAGTGAAGCTTAGTATTTAAAATCTTCAAAAATAGTAACAACTAATGGTAATGCAAAGTATAGATATTGAAGAAATAACTTACCAAACAAATAGTAGATGACAACAATCTAAAAACTCTAGATACATTAGTAATGTAAGTTCTTTTCTTGAAGTATTCATTATCCTACAAATAAAAAATTATATTTCTCATTATTCAATAGTAAATCTACCATACACAGATCTGATATTATCTTTATCATAGTGTTTCATCATAAGAGGTTCTAGACATCTTATAAGGTAGAGTGGTGCCTAGGCTTGATCATATTGGTTATTTAGAATTTGGGATAAAAGTTAGCCCAGAAGTCCAGCCTGATGATATATAGAGCAGCAAGCTACAGTAAGTCCAGCCTGATGATATATAGAGCAGCAAGCTACAGTAAGTCCAGCCTGATGATATATAGAGCAGCAAGCTACAGTAAGTCCAGCCTGATGATATATAGAGCAGCAAGCTACAGTAAGTCCAGCCTGATGATATATAGAGCAGCAAGCTACAGTAAGTCCAGCTTGATGATATATAGAGCAGCAAGCTACAGTAAGTCCAGCCTGATGATATATAGAGCAGCAAGCTACAGTAAGTCCAGCCTGATGATATATAGAGCAGCAAGCTACAGTAAGTCCAGCCTGATGATATATAGAGCAGCAAGCTACAGTAAGTTAGCCCAGAAGTCCAGCCTGATGATATATAGAGCAGCAAGATACAGTAAGTCCAGCCTGATGATATATAGAACAGCAAGCTACAGTAAGTTAGCCCAGAAGTCCAGCCTGATGATATATAGAGCAGCAAGCTACAGTAAGTCCAGCCTGATGATATATAGAGCAGCAAGCTACAGTAAGTCCAGCCTGATGATATATAGAGCAGCAAGCTACAGTAAGTCCAGCCTGATGATATATAGAGCAGCAAGCTACAGTAAGTCCAGCCTGATGATATATAGAGCAGCAAGCTACAGTAAGTCCAGCCTGATGATATAAAATAGAGCAGCAAGCTACAGTAAGTCCAGCCTGATGATATATAGAGCAGCAAGCTACAGTAAGTCCAGCCTGATGATATATAGAGCAGCAAGCTACAGTAAGCTTCATTATACCGTCAACAGATTGTTTCTCTTACCGCTATAGCCTTTTAAACAATTATATATTATGTCCAGGTATTCAGAAACCCGACTTAATCATTTAAAACTTCAGCTGTGATTAGTGTATACATTCAATTATTATTGTGGTCCCCCCACTTCTACAGCGTATTCTGATAGTAAAAGTAATGAAAAACTATTATTTAAAGATAAACTATTATAAACATTTAAAATCATATGTTCTGCATCATGTTTTCCAAAGGACAAAGATAGTTTATTAGATATCGGGCCAACCATAAAAAAGGTTAATTTGAATCATTAATCCTGATCTATCTCTTATCATTATACAAAAAGACTCTTAAAGTTAAAGTTCGTCTTATTTTACCAGGCGAAGTTAGGGCTAAGGAGCCCTCTCTAAGACTTAACCTGGGAACGTTAAGTTCCCACTTAACGTTAACACTTAACGGCTTAACGTGACTTCTCAAAACGCTTCGTCAACAAGTTACAGCTGTAGAAAGATTACGCTACGATTCCTCGGCAAATATAAAAATAACGCTATGCTAAATTTCTATAAAAATTTACTAAATTATTTAATCCTAAGTTTAAATAACATTTTTTAAAATTATTATTATTATTATTTTGACCAGAAGGATCCGTTGTAAAAGTGGAAGGAGAACCTCATGACTATAAATTAATTTACTGTTACTAGATAAACTTTGTCTAACATAATATTTTACAATGGCAAATAATTATATTATTTTGTAGAACTATATGTAATAATTTTGCTGTACCTGTATATTTCTTTTTTTATTTCAGGAAAGATGGAGCAACAGGAATATTTGAAAAAGATATTTTACAAGATGGCTGGCCCATTATAGCAAAAGGTAACTTTTTATGGTAACATAATTTCCACCTCCCCGACAAATATCGAATGTATGGTCACTTTCACTCATTTCCAGTCGACTAATATGACCAATTTGAACCAATTAATACACTTATGTAATAATCGAAAGAGATAGACTCGAGCTCGTCAGACTTCCTGTAGCAGACGAAACGAGTTTGGTGTGTCTATCGATACGCATTGCTGTTTGAAAATGTCTGCCAAGTACCCCTCTCCCAAACTAATGCCCCTGTCCGCCGTTTCCTTTCTCTGTCATCTCATGGCAATATATAATCTTTCTTCTCTCTCTAGTGGGCCGTGCTGTCTTCTCTGTCATTATCTGTCTTGCTCTAGGCGGCCGCGCCAAAATCGCAAAATTAGAAAAAAAAGTAGTCTAGCATTTTAAAATTGGTATTTCGTACCTTTTAGATGTGTATTGATTGGTTTATTTTCAGACTAACCTACCGATTTTTTACCCTAACTCAGAAACAATTGAAAATTTCTAAAGTTCCAATATAGTTGTTTGAAGGTTGATTTTAAGTCAAATCGGAGAGGAGATACTTGATATTCAAACTTCTTTAAGTGTATGCTACAAGAATCGTTTAGGGTTTAAAGGAAACCTTTTATTTTTTCGTAACCCTCAAGCTAAAAACTGAAGTTAAACTAAAATTCTGAATGGATGTATTCATATCTCATGCAGTTCAAGATTGGGCATGACCTAACTATGCACGTTGAACATCAAATTAATGCCAATTTCCAATCATTTCATATTTAAATATTACAGCTGCCTTGAAAAATGCATCGTTAAATAACCAAAAATCAGTTTTCCTACTTTTTCATCAGTTTCTCTTAGTTAACTAACTGTAAAATTCAATTAATTTTCAACTAACTAAATTCCCAACAGTATATGTCTAATAATTCAATCCTTGACCATTGAGCTTCACGACACCTTTAGAATCCTGTAAATGAAGACGAAATATGTTTTTTATGTTCTTTGTTTTTTGTTTAGGTACATCAATTGATGGGCCTTACGAATTGAAGATATACCCCATGAAGTATGAGCCCGGAAGATTCTTTTATTACTACATCTGCAGCGATCAAAGTGGTAAGATAGCTTATTAATATGTATGAGCAGTTTTGGTAATTGATTTAATAACCCGAACCGAAATAGATGAGATCATTCAACAAAAGCTGGGTTGAGTACCTAAGATGAGAATAGTAAGACAAATATTGAATATTATTCATTATCAGTAAGACGGCGATCGTCAAGATATGGGCGAATATGAGGGAGAAATGAGTGTGATGAGTGTAGATCAATTAGAGTATATTATTAAATTATATTAATATTAAAAGTGTGCATTAGACCTTTTTTATAAAATTAGAGAATTGCATCATAATTATTAAGAAAACTGTTATCATTTATTGTTGCTTATTGTTAACAAACTGAACTTAAACCATCAAATTAACAAAACAAGAATATTACACATTTGATAATATTACTATCTTTGTTTTTATCTACCAGATCATATCAATCACTTGATTTCATTTTTTCAGGTGTTCAGGACTTGGACTTCAGATATCTCACTGCACGCTCTGAACTATCTAAAGAAGAAGCAAACGAAATTGACAGAATGGAAAAACAGTATGGATTCAAAGGGAAATTCATAGACTTACCTAATCGTTCATACTACCAGGCAATGTCATGAACCGTAGTCAATGATATGTTTTCAACGGCTATAAAAGTAATAAATTTAAAAATTAAAATTTTTTTAACAAGAGCTACTACAATTTTAATTGTCCTCATATCAATAAATTTGTTTATAAAAATACATCTTACATTTTTATACCTATCTAGACGTTGCTGAAACATGAGCCAGTTTGGCTTGTGATGACCGTTACAAGGGATGCAAATGGCCTGGGTCAGCCAACGTCAATCCTTCTGCCTTCCAAACAATCTTTATTTAAAATTAATTTGCCGTCTATATATCAGCCAACTCAGATTTAACTAGATATGAACTTTCCCTCTTATATGTAAAGTCTAAACAGTTCGACCGCAGTGTCGTGCTTGTGCCCCAAGTTATGTACCGCCTGAGGGGTCTACGAGTGTTACGTAACTATTAAACCTCAACAATTTGTTTGAATTCATTCACAAAATGTTATCGTTTTCCCCCAAAATATTAGATTTAAAAAAATGTTAAAGTTAGTAATATATTCTGCGTTTATTAGAAAACAAACGGAACAATGACTTAACCATAGATCAAAATTGCATGAAATTGGATAAAAAATGACTCAGCGGTCTTCTATGGTATGAGACAGTAAGTGTGGTGCTACATGTCTTTTGTTGGTTTTATTTGGGATTTTGTTGTATTACATATAAAACATCCTTTACTGTAATTTTTTATTAATAAAATACGCTATAATTTGTATGTTAGCGTAAATTTATTGATAACAGGTTAAATATCATTAACTAAATCATAGAATAATATAAATTGGAGGGTGTTTTGATGTCAGTATTACGTAATTATTGAGGGTGGTTTAATATTACTGTTACAAGTCCGTTACTTGGGAGGAGGGGGTTTTATAAGGCTGATTTTAGCGTTACATAATTTAGGGACGGCCTCATAGAGTAGTACGCACTGACAATGTCGAACTTCCGGTTGACAAGGAATCAAGCCGGGTTACGTCCTGAGTATTTCATATTTTTGTAGCACAATACCTGTTTGAATCATTACTGACAGTAATTTTTGGAAATTGTCTAGTCATTTTCTCCCAGGTCCATCAAAATTTACTTTATCTCTTTCCCACATGTCGGCCTCAATTTACAGTCCTAAAAACTGTTTCTTCCTGTCTGAGATGATATTTGTCTGTAATACTCGGCATCTGATCAGCTAAATTGTTGCATTTAAGAAATTAAATAGTAAGAAAAACATTAATACTAGAAATAAAACTGCAATTCCAGTTAACTGAAACTGAAGAAACAACTGTATTAGAGGGCATTGAAAATTGGTGATAGGGATAATAGTTTATGTTTGACTTATAAAAGAGTGTGGTTCCCAATATTTTCTCATTAAATACATCCATCAGATTGCTATACTTTTACTTTACAGACAAGGTGATTTATGTTTGCATTGAATGTTCTCTAAATTATTGGCATATATAAATGTCAGTTGTGATTTAATAATATCAACGCTGTTTTATGTATACTTTTACAAATTAAACCTTTAGATGGGCATTAGATAGCCGAAGTTCCAAACCTTAGTTTTTAATTAATACAAAAAAATACCATTTAGGCCCTACTTAAATTAATTGTACCCAAACAAGGCTAATAATATTAATTTATCAAATGCTCTACTCTAATAAATTTGAGATGATTGTTTTTATAAAAATAACAAATTATACATGAATTTATCAACTGTGAGACAAAGTACTTAAAGATAAAATGACATAATGAACATATGAATGAGTCAAATAAAATATCCAAAATGTCCTATAAGTGTCTGTTGATTTCCTTTTAATATAAAATTATAGTTGTGGCTTAAACAATAAACAATTGAGGTTATAGCTTCGGTGTTATTTTGGTGAATAAACCATTTAAATACACCATTGGATTGATCTAGAATTCAAAAAATAAACATGTTATGTATGGTCCGAAGATAAGAGAGAAGTTAAATTAGAAGAATTTTTTTTAAATTAAAGATGTGATACAATTTACCAGTTAATAGCTACTTAATACCGTTAAAACTATCCTAAGTCACTTATTTCAACAAATTTAACTACAAGTTCTTGTCTAATAAAATTGCTTCAATCTTTACAATTATTTTGAACTCGCACACAATCATACTCGTATTTAAATACCTGAAATTTACCTCGATACATTAAAGGGATTATGAGCCACTTAATTTCCTATCACATATATAATTACTACCAACTAGTAGACTTCACATTAAACAGTTTACATATCACATAAAATATTTACAACCGAAAACAACATTGACACTAACATCATTATTTTTAAACCTAAGCTATAATAAATTATACATATGTTACATCTTTTGCCACGAGTTTTACTTGAGATTGTCCAATCATTGATGACGTTGTTATAGTTCATTTATTCCAAGAGTTTTTGCGTTTAACAATTTAAAATTGACATTGAAGAAAGTTATTTAATAAATTCTGAAAATGTCAATCTGCCTTCAACCTCTTAGCAAATTTCAAAATACCTACATCCACGTAGAGAAGAGGGCTTCAACAGATCCATTTAGATATCACTTTTTATATTTCCTTTGACTAAACCAAGGTGTGACGTCTTTTCTATAAAGGAAGTTACTATCTATCGCAATCATAAAAACCTTACCGAAAGGTTATCAGAACAAACCCGTTATGTCGCAGCTGTTTCTCTAATGGTTCACAATGGGGGAAGTTGCAAGCTTGTACACAGTCTTATCTCGGACAGACCGGATGTTTCAGTGTACGCTTCCAACCTTTAGCATTGTAGTGGCCCTTGATTACTATCGACTTGTTCACCCCACTTCAATTGCATTGTTAGTCAATACCACACCCGTTCATACACGTACAGTGGTATTGACCTACCCACCCACCCATACACGTACAGTGGTACTGACCCACCCATATACGTACAGTGGTATTGGGTTGTCAACCCTGTACGTATATATACCAGACAGGATGGGTCGGTTGCTTATCCACAAGTCGAATGTACTGGCTGGGTCATTATCACTGGATCGGGATCAATCCTGCCAGCGTGGCTAAAATGTCTGAGGTCAACAAGGTTTCCAGTGGCAGCTCTGACTATATGACGCATTACTAGATATAATTTGCGCCCAACACTCTAAGATAAGATATGTAAATACTATGGACTCAATTTTAAGGTGGGTGTTTTTTATTGTAAATAAACATGATGAATCATAATGTTTATATTGATCCATATAAACAAACTTATTTCTAATATTATAGGCCAATTGTAGGTTAGCCTTTCGCAATAGAAAATGGTGTAGTTGGGGAATCAATTCAACATCCGAAAATGAGGCCCATTAAACTTAAAATTTAACAAGGTCTTTTTAAATTTGTTTTGCCAAGGCTTAATAGCGTTTTATTTTTTACAAACCTAATTCTAAGTAGCAGTAAGCCTTCTTTCATTGCAAGCATATTGTCCTTCCACATTTTTTTTACATACTCAGATGCCGTATCATCTGCAAACGAGAATAATCTTCAATTACAAGGGATATTTACAAAATTAGAAACAGAATCGCCCCTAAAAGTGTTCCTTGAGGATTCCACAATTAACTTGCCCCCAAGAAATAGTATTTTTCCAACACACTGCTCCCTCCCTTCTAAATAACTACTAAACCAAACATGTGCTACCTCCCTTGTACTAGAATCCCAAAGAACTTTTAGCAAAATATTTTGATCCATGGAGTTAAATGCTTTTGTAATATCAAGGAAAATAGTACAGACTTTATTCTTTTTGTTTAACCCATTCATACTACTGTATATTGTTATATTCTAAAAGTGCATCCTGAGTAAGATAGTGTTTCCCTCTCAGAATAAAAAAGATTAATCCTAAAAACACTTTCTAGCTTAAAAAATGTACACGTTGTTTTTAAATAAACTTCTCTATTACCTTTACAAAAACCGACATCAAATATACTGTCTATAATTAGATAAAGATGCTACCCTTCTTATGTATTGGTACCACTAAAGCATTTTTTATTTGTTTTGGGAACGTGATCTTTTGATAGCTTCAATTTACTAAAAAAGCAAAGTCTTTGATTGAATTCGTTGATAGATTGTTTTTAAACACTAGAGCTAATTCCATCAACCGCTGGAGATTTATTGCTCTTCAATGATTTAACAACAATACTTTCTACATCATTAATAGTCACTGATTGCAGAAACATTTACTTACAGCTTTTAGTTATCCTCAAGGACTTTTGATAAACATTTACATTTGTATTTACATTGTGATAATCTAATTTCATATTTAAATTATCTGTAATTTTCAAAAAAATAATTATTGAAAGAATTACAAATATGTTTTCACCAGTAACATTTACTGTATCAATCTCTATGGCCTCAATTATTTTGCTGTCGTGTCTTTGACCTGTGATGTCATTTATGATCTTCCACTCTTTTTTAGAGACGCCATTATATAACTGTATAATAAAGTATACATGTAATAAATACTTTATTGAAGTACAGGCTTTTGGCATCACAAATATCAGCCTACAATATATTTTTACAAGAGATATAATAACTTTTTAGCTTTAAATGTTGAAGATGTTTTAGCATCTTTCTATACTAGAAATACTTTTATTAGCTTGGTTACATTATCAATCATTTATCCTCGGCTTCAAATCTTCAAATTTTTGACTACATTTTCAGGTGGTGTTATATTTTTTGATTTTTAATAGCCGCATTCAAAATATCATAAAAAGCATCATACTCTTCGAATTTGAGTAAACCACTGACCAGTCTATCTGGGTCAGCTTACTGTTCAGCTTATCATAGTTGATAAGGACTCTGTCAGAACGAAGGTCACTGCCAGCGGTTGATGGACCAAGCCGCCATGCCATATTTTTGTTATGCTCTGACCAGTAGTAATAGTACCACTGTACGTGTATGGGCGGGTGGGTGGGTCAGTACCACTGTACATGTATGGGTGGGCGGGTGGGTCAGTACCACTGTACGTGTATGGGTGGGTGGGTGGGTCAAATTGTACAAAGTACCACTGTACGTGTATGGGTGGGTGGGTGGGTCAGTACCACTCTACGAGTATGGGTGGGTGGGTGGGTCAGTACCACTGTACGTGTATGGGCGGGTGGGTGGGTCAGTACCACTGTACGTGTATGGGTGGGCGGGTGGGTCAATACCGCTGTACGTGTGGGAGTGGGCGGCTGGGTTAATACCACTGTACGTATGGGGTTGGGCGGGTGGGTAATTACCCATGTACGTGTATGGGTGGGGGTGGGTAATTATCCCTGTACTTGTATGGGTGGGAATTACCCCTGGTCGTGTATGGGTGGGTCTTTTCCACAGTACGTGTATGAGTGAATGGGTGGGTAATTACCCCTGTACGTGTATGGGTGGTTCTTTACCACAGTACGTGTATGAGTGGGTGGGTTAGTGGGTAATTATCCCCGTACGTGTATGGGTGGGTGGGTAGGTAATTTATTATTAAAAGTAATGATTGGCATAATACTGATGAGGTTATATGAAATATATTACTGTACTTTAACCTCAGAAATATAAATCCATGCATGATTTAGTTTCTTCAGATATTCTCGTATACTCATTTATTATTCTCTAAAATCCAAAAGAATTTAAACAATCTATGTAATTGTCGATGTGGATTCCTCAAGTATCACCTATTACAATTAAATTATGTAATTCATCCAACGATTCAAAATATGTGTATTCATTTCTTTAAAGACAATTTCCCTATTTGTTACCAATGATCTGTAAATACGGTAGCTAAAATACCAAACTGATGATTTTCAAAATTAATGTTTACTTGCAGCATTTCGGACAGTGTGATAATGATTGAACAGTTTTATTTCATTCTACTGTTACATTATGTCTTACATAAACTATGACTCCTCCAACCTTATAATTATAAATATATTTTGGAAAATGTGTGTTACTTATTGCGTAAAGTGCAGCCAGGACCGTGCTGAACCCCTTCTTAGGACGGTGGACGACCATCGCCAGAGGGCGCCAGTAGCCCAGCACTATGCAGGTGGATTACTACCGGGTGTATGGAATATTATAGTTAAATTTTAATCTTTAAATACTCATTTTTAACGATTAATTGGTTCCAAATCCACTTTTTGTACTTGAAAACATTGACGCTTTTTACTCATGTTATGCTCCAGGAAACAACCGACCCCCCTGTATGTGTAAACTGCGGGGAGAATCATTCGGCCAATTTCAAAAGCTGCAAATACTATAAAGATATACAGCAAAATACTAAAAGCAATGTTACTGGACTCGCCCACCACCATCTACTAAGAGCACCGAAGAAAAGTGAAGTACCGAAAACACTGGAATTGGAATAAATGTACCTTCACAAACCCGCCCTCCTTTTTACAAGTCATACGCTCTAGCAGCTAAGAAGACGTCAACAAATTTGCATCCCCAGTCTGATTTCAGTGTTTTTAATAACGACACTACTGAAACTGCAGCTAACGAGGTACTTGAGAGTGGCTCTAATATAGAACAATTAGTATTAGATTTAGTTAAGTCAGCCATGCCTATCATTAAAAAGATTAATAATCTTCACTGTTCCAAAATGCACCCTAGAACATGCATCATACAAAACTTAACAAACTAATTAAAACAAACTTAACTAAAAGTTCCTAAACTGGAATGCTGATGGCCTAAAGAGAAAGAAGAATATTTTTTCAGAGTTCATGGTTCGGCATAACATCGATGTTGGCTGCATCACTGAGACACACTTTGTCATAAATGAGCCTTTTAAAATCCCTGGATACTTTATCTATATAGAAGACAGGAATGCACCCAATGATTCTGGAGGAGTGGCAATTTTTATAAAAAGAAACCTCAATCATCACAATATACTGTTGCCAAATCTTATTTCAGCTGAAGCTGTTAGTATCAAAATTAGTTTGCAAAATGACCAGTCTTATAATGTTATTTATGTGTACAAATCACCCATCGACGTTTTCACCAACAAGATATTTTAAATCTAAGTCATGGTGACACTCCAACTCTTATCTTAGGAGATTTAAATTGTAAACATCAATTAATTTTGGGGTTGTAGGGTAACTAACCCGAATGGGGTTCGCTTGTTACGTGCTATGAATGAAACCAATATAAATATTTCAGCTCCGTCTGAACCCACTCATTACCTTTGGCAAAACAATTTCCATCCCGATATATTGGACATTACTCTTCATAAAACTTTGGAGCTCCTATTCTACAACAATTAATCAGCGAACTTGATTCTGACCATATTCCTATTATTGTTTGTTTTTTCATACAACCTCTATTTTCTCCGCAAATTCCCAGACTGATAAACGGTCCATTCGACTGGGATACCTTCTGTGCAGAATTCGACAATCGCATGAAAGTTCCAACGGACTCATATTCAGTAAATGGCATTGACATAGCAGTTCAAGACTTTACAGAGTGTTTACAAATATCAGTCAAAAATGCAAGTATCCGGACTTTTCACGACCTTTTTTTCACGGACCTACACGAAACACTTTTCTTCGTCCTCCTATGAGAATTATGCAATTAATTAGATTTAAAAACAGAGTGAGACGTCAATGGCAGAGATACAGGTACCCTCACTTAAAGATGCAGCTAAATGAACTAATTCGTAAAGTACGTAGCGAACTTGATGAATATAGAATTAATTCTTATAAACATTACGTTTCTGATATTGATCCTGGTGATTCTAATAGGTGGAAAGAAACAAAGAGGCTTTTACAATCACCGACAATTGTGCCTCAACTAAAACAAAATAATTTAATTTTTGAAAGTGATTCCGAAAAAATTAATGTGTTTGCTGATTTTTTTGAGAATTCATTCCTAATGTTGTTAATGATTTTGAAACTAACAGAAATGTTGAGGATTTTTTGTCCACAACCCCTAGCAGTGTAGAGCAGCCTGTGAAATATAACTCATCCTCGGAAATTAAAAATATTATTAAATATCTCCCCAACAGAAAATCTCCAGGGCATGACTTGGTACTTAACATAGTTTTGAAGAATATTTCTACCAAAGTACTTTCAATACTGGCATCTATTTTCAATGCTTGTATTTCTGTTGGTTACTTTCCCAAAAACTGGAAACTTGCTCAAATAATTGTTATACACAAGCCCAACAAACCTAAAAATTCTCCTAGCAGTTAACGTCCGATTAGTCTCCTTTCATCAATATCAAAATTATTTGAAAAAAATATACAGAAGAGACTGCTAAAATACTTTGATTCTTCTAATAGGATTCCCCCTTATCAGTTTGGATTTCGTACAAGTCATTCTACATCTCATCAACTTCTACGAACCAATGAAATCATATGTAGAGGATTTGAGAAGAAGTTTCATTCATCGGCAATTTTTGGAACTAACAAAAGGAAAGAATTTTTGGACATAACAAATGCATTTGATAATGTTTGGCATGGTGGCCTATTATATAAATTGTATCAGTTTGGACTTCCTTTGCATCTGAGAGCTTTGTTGCAATCGTTTTTGTCTTATAGGACTTTTGGTGTCAAACTCAACTGCACACTTTCCTCAGTTCGTCCAATAGGCGCAGGTGTTCCTCAAGGCTCAATACTGGGACCTCTTCTTTTTAACTTATACATGTCTGATATTCCTGAGCTTCCTCAGGCTACTATCGCTCTGTATGCTGATGATACGGTTCTTATTACCCAGCACACTGACATCAACCAAGCCGTAAATTCTTTACAATTCAGCGTTACAACTCTGACCGATTGGCTTAAAAGCTGAAGACTATCTTTAAATCCATTGAAATGTGAAACAAAGGTCTTCTTTTTGAGGAAGTATATTTTGCCGCCTGAAGTTGCTATTGAAAATACTTCAATTCCTTGGAACCCTGATGATCACGGCATAAAATACTTAGGTGTCTACCTCGATAAAAATTAAACTGGAATCTTTACGTAAACAACAAACTTACTCAAGCATACGCACGTCTATCCATGTAATTTCCTATAATAAACAGAAAGCCATTTTTGAAACCGGAATGCACAATTTTAATATATAAAACAATTCTTCTGTTTTGGTGTTTAGTAATAAAACACATATTGTAATTTAAAGTATTTTACTGAAGATAAATACACAGTACAAAGTGATTATAGAAGCCATCTTGATCTAATCTCAAAGAGCGGGAGTTCACTATTAGAGCTCCAAAGAGTTATAAAATCTTACATAGATAAGTAATATAATGACATGAATATACTATATATCAACATCCTCTGCCGTTAATTATGTATGCCTGTCCGGTTTGGGAAATGTGCATTTCTTCCGGCAAACTGTAAAAGATTCAAATTTTCCAAAACAAAGTTTTAAGAATTGCAGTTAATAGTCCATGGTATATACGTAACTCACATCTGCATGTAGAATTTGGACTAGATACCATTGATGCTTTTATTAAAAGAAGCTGTCGTAAGTTTATGGCAAACTTAGACAATGTTCCAGGACCTTTCACATTGGAGAACCACTTTGCACAGGCGTTTGAAAGCCAGACTTCCTCAAGACGTGATAGACTGATTTATAGCCATGTCTATGTAACACGTATTTTGTTTATTTAACTTACTTAAATATGTTATATATTTTTGTTGTTGTTTACTAATTGTTATTCATTTTACAGGGTGACTCATATATGAGCGAACCTGATAATGTTATTATTACACCTATTACATTTTCTGTGTATAATATGTAAATGTTAATCCAGGAATAAAAGTGTAAAAAAAGTGTAAGTAAGTAAACCTCTTGGCTAAAATTCTAGCTGCCCTTCTTGTTAAACAGAAAAACATTATTCATCGATCTTTGTCAGCTGTCACTTTTTTCCTTCTTTTTTCCGAAATATGTATTGACTGTTTTGACTTGAGTCTTCTCCTATACACCTGCTTTAACTAGATAAAGCCAAGCCAGCCAGACTTTGAACAAAATTTGTCGATTTTTAGTTAGAGTGATATTGATTTTTTTTTAAACATCACTGTTTGTTATAAGACAATTATTGGTTTAGTGTAATAATTGTTTGCCAAAATATTTGGACCTAACATAGGTAAGTTTATTGGTTTTGTTGGCGGTATTGAACTGATTGTTGTTGTTAAGGTTAACTAGGCTAGTACTTTAATATTGTCATTGGAGATGCAGCCTATCTAGTTCAGCTATTCACTTTAATTTGAGTCACTAGTAAATGTGAATTGTCTTTAGCTTCTTTTTTGATATAGGCCTATTTTAATTTGAGGATTATTCTAGTTAATGTAATAGGTAATTTATTTATTGTTATTATTAGTTAAGTTAGGCCTAAGTATTTATTTTACAGTTTATGTTCAAAGTTTGATTAAATCAGGTTTTTTAGATTAAGTAAGAAAATGTTTTCACATGTCTTGTTTTTTTAACTTTTATTAACCTGCTAATGTTTGTTTTTAACCCATGGCATTTTATGTTGTAAAAATAATACTGACTTTTTATGTAGGCCTATTACAAATTGATAATACAAAATTTATACTCTTACCCTAATTTTAGACATTATTGCCATTAATTTAGCATATTTTTCATTTAGACAATCATTTTGTTTTTTAATATTATCACATGTTCATTATTATTATATAATTTCTTGTCAATTGTTTTCTGTCTGTTATGTAACTAATGTATGACGAAGTCTGTATATTCTTGTAGGCCTACTATTTTTGACGAATAAAGATCTTGAATGGGATTAAACTAGAGCTATCTTATGTTTTTATTATAGGCCTGTAACAATTAAATTGGCAATATACACTTCCAGTAATCTCGCAAATCTATTTTAGTACTTGCTAGATTTTAGATAAGCTTACTTTTTTGTATGGAAATGATGTTTGATAGTTGCAGTTTCTAGATGCATCACCAATCTTTACATTTTTATCACTAGTGGGTAGAATCAGATATTTTTTCTGGAAAAGCACTCTTTCCGGTATTTAGCTTATACACTTTCTAGACACCTCGCCAATCTTGACATTTTTATCACCAGTGGGTAGAATTAGGTCTATATTTTATGAGAGTACACTTTTTATTTCACGGAACTAACGTTTTAGGCCTCATATATGAAAAAAGTTGAAAATTCTTAAGTTTTGAAAATAATATTTTTCGTTTTATCTCCCTTATTTTTCGTGATATTTTTACAATTATTTTTTATTTTGATGTAGTTTCTTGTGCTGAACACGAATTTAAAAACTATTGATCTACAACAATTGTTTCTCGAGATAACATGAAAACACTATTCCTACCATTCGCGGCAAATCACCTATGGTGCCCTTATGCACAATGTTAATAGGAACTATACTGGCGACCAAAAACAAATTTGCACGTATTCTTGACGCAGTGACGGCCATCACAGAGGCCAGGGGCCTGATTTTAGTCTAAATTAGGATTAGGATAGATTAGGTTATGTTTGGTTAGGTAAGTAAAAAGTGTTTTTGGAGCCAAAAAAGTAATCTTATTGAAAAACCAATTAATTGTATATTTTTGTTCAGCATAAAAAAACAAGTAAAATTATAAAATAATTCCAATTTTTATAAGAGTTGGTTTTTTTACTGTCACATAAAAAAATTAGTTTTAAAATATTTGGTAAAAATGAGTTTTCCGCTCGCGATCAAAATCAACCTCCTCAAGAATTATAAACCCATAACTATTTCACAACTTTTTAACTAGAAATCGCATTTTCAGAGACGTCTAGAAAGTGCATTATTACCCTTTTCACTATGCGGAAAACACTTTTCATACGATAGTATTTTCAATCACATCTAGAAAATTAGGGAAAACGGAATGTTTTTCATTCCTAAATCTAGCAACGCTGGTGTAGGAAATATATTGTTGTGGGTAGGCAGGCCTACTCAAATATGTGAATTTAGACCTACTATGGTAATGGTTTTGTAATCAGAAAATTATCGTTAAGTTCGATGACTTAACAAACCTGCAAAGCTCCCTTGTTGCTATTAGTGGCTGGTGCAGAGAGAATGCAATGGAACTCAATGTCCTAAAGTGTGAGGTGCTCTCCTTCAGGCGTGGACCTAACATCTATTTACATGACTACCATCTTGATAACGCCATTCTCAAGAGGGTCTATAGGGTGAAGGACTTGGGTGTAGTTGACTCCATCCCTCAGCCCCTTAGAGCATATTATCCGAGTTACAGCAAGGGCCAACTCCTTATTGGGGTTTTTATTCAGAGTCTCCAGGGATTTCACTTCACCCTCTACCCTTGTATGCCTCTATAAATCTTTGGTGTGCTCTATCCTTGAATATGCCTCGGTCATCTGGTCACCATATTAGCTCAACCACATTGAACAGCTTCAGAGTATCCAGAACCGATTCATCAGGCTGCTCGGCCCCCGGCTTGGATACACATACCGCACCACCCCTGTGAGTGAGGTTGGCGCCCGTCTTGGACATCCTCCACTTCACTTGAGGCGTCAACACTCTGACTTGGTGACTCTCTACAAGCTTGCCAATGGTCTCCTGGATTGCCCCTATCTACTCTCCAACATTGATTTCTGCACCCCACGGGGTACTCGCTCTAAGACATTCCGCAGACGTTTCCAGGTGACTAACTACACATACCACAATGGCCTGTTCAGACTGCTGAGGCTTGGAAGTGTGATTGCCTCTAACATTGACTTCTTCAGTGAATTGGTAGACTCCTTCAAGAAGAAAGTCACTGTTATATTGGTCTAAGCCACAACCGTTTTGTTATGTCCCAATCATCTGTTTTTCCTTATTATTTATTCTTGTTATATTTATTATTATCCATTATTCTGTTTGTATTTGGTCTTCTCTGTATTGATATTATTATTGTTGTTGTACTTAAATTGTTATTGGTGTTGTTACAATCTGCTGTTATTATTGCCATGTTTCATGGTTTAAGCACTTACTTAATATTTCTAGCATTACTCATGCCATCTAGCCGATTACTTTAGTTTGCATTGAAATTTCTTTGTTAAATTGGTGTTAACCGTTGATCCAAATACATTAATTATTAAGTGTGTTAGAGCCGGAAATGAGCTGGTTTCAGTAAGGTTGTTAGGTTTAATGAGGTTAGATTAGCAAAAAATAAGTAATAAACTTTACTGAATCTAACCTAACAGAATGCAACTTAACTTAGGCTTACCCAAAAAAAAACAAAACCTAACCTAACAATAGACAATCTAACTGGTCGCTCATTTACACTCATCACACCCATTCAAAATCCATATTCGCCCATATCTTGACAATCGACATCTTAAGAATAAATAAGAACTTATTCACCAACCCATTTACTATTTTTATCTTCCACAAGGTTTTTACATTCAGGTCCATGTACTGTGTAGTACAAATGGTTTGAAATCATTTAGCACATAGGTATTTGTAACAGCTATTTTTTAGCCAAATACTTTCATTAGGCCATTTGTTAATTGAATGTAAAAAAAGTCATTAGTATTGTATATAAAATCTCAATTGTATGAACACTCGGATTAACATTTAAACTTACACTGTAGTTTGACATTAGTGGCCTTAAACATAGCACATATGGTTTAAACAATAGTAATATTTAATGTGTATATTTTTTATTTCAGTATAATCTTGTAATATTTGTAATGAAATTAGGAAATTTAATACTAGAAAATTATTCATATTCCATTTTACCATGGTCTCTTTCTGTGTCTATGTGCTTTTGGCTTTTATTGTTTTTTAATATGCATTAATTTTGATGTAGCTCTAAATCTAATATATTTTTAAATAGGCATTCAACATGGCAGGTCCAAGCAGTCAAGCTTCAATTGCCCAAAAGACCTGGGAGATGGCAAACAATATAGAAACCATCAGCTCCATTGATGAGATTTATCGATATGACAAGAAACAACAGCAAGACATTCTGACTGCAAAACCTTGGGATAAAGAGTAAGGAAAACAAATTCTCACAGTACAATTATTTTATCGGTGGGAAAATCTTTCTCTACAGCGGTCCTTCAAATTCAAATTTCTTTTTCATATAAATGTACAAACATGCAATTGAATAGTGTCATAAGATTAGTTAATATTAAGTATATTACATAACAGTTAAATGATATAAAAAAATTTTCAAAGTGCGATCTGGTAAGTATGATCCGAATTTAAGCTTAATGCCTAGAAACAAAGTACAGTATGATAAGATATTAAGAGTAAAATAAATTGCTTATTCAGTGACTAGGTGGTAGAAAAGTATTCCTCTATAAGGTTTTATGTATAAGATAGTTTTTTAGTTCTTTTTTAAATTTAGTCAGGTCTGTTTCATTTTTAATACTACTGGGCAGTTGTTTTAAGAACTTATTTCCCATATGTTGGTGTTTTTTTTCATAAAACTACATTATGATAATTTGTTATTCTATTTTTCTTGTTTCTAGTGTTTAGCTATGTACTGATAGTTACAGACTTGAATGAACGCGGATTCATCCAGCGTACAGCTGTGCGTCAAATGTAGTATCTAAGATAATGAAGTTGTTTTTATGTTTATTGCTACAACTAACATATACGAGAATACGACCTAACGAATTTATGTAGTACACATTTAAAATTAAACACAAACTAATATTTTACAGTTTTGTATATTTTAAAAACACAAAATGTTTGATTTCGAAGTAAAATAAAGCACTATGTGTATTGTATTTTACTTTGTGTATGTTTATGTGGAACTGAAATGTTCACGTAATGTTCCTTGATAAACACAGTAAGTTTTTTTTAAAGTAATATTACATTGTTATGCTAACATGATATGTTCTTTAACATAGTAGACTAGGACATTTTTTCACGGCACGATATAATAATATAGATATAAAAATGTTCTGGGGAAAAATAAGTAATAAAGTTCTACAAGGTTGATTTTCACAAATTAACTAAATAACATTCACTGATTTGTTAAACAATGTATCAATTTAAAAAAGTGTTGCTATATGTAAAAAAGGTCTTATATAGAAAATATTTAATAACGGCATCATTATCATGCGACTTAATAGCACAGTGTGTCCGCTGCAATGTGGCGTATAGAACGCCTGCGAACCAGCGTTAGGCTGGTTCAAGTCTGTAACTATCAGTAGTTAATTAATAGTCCAATGGATATGATGTGGGATTACTTTTTGAAATGAGGATTGTGTCAAAAATATACTGGCTGTATACTGTGAAAATGTTTAATGTTCTAAAATGCTTCTTTGTAGTTTCATTCCAACTTAGTTTCATGATGATTCTAACTGATATCTTTTGTAATTTTAAAATATTGTCCATATTTGCTTTGGATGTCGAGCCATAAAGACATATACCAAATGATAAATGGGAATGAATATTTGCAAAATATACATTTTTAAAGTTACTTGCTTACAAGAAAGTGACATCCTGGAAATAGAGATAGACCTGAACTCATTTTTGATAATACTTTACCAATATGATTATACCAACTTAAATTCTGTTCTATTACTAAGCCTAAAAACTTAGCACTGCTTTTACTTTTGATTTCTTATGAATTATAAGTTAACAATGGTTTGGTTATCTTTTTGTTTTTATAGGTTTTGAATCTGATAAATATAGACTTTTGAGGGTTTAATATTAGATTATTTTTGCTTAAAATTTGTCCTAAATTACTTAACTCAATGAGACTGAGTACTTCAAATTGTTCTACATTACTTCTGATATTTTGATATTAAAATCATCTGCATATAAACAAGGTTTTCTCTTTGAATATGTGTAAGAGAGTATGCTATATCATTTATGTAGCACAATAATAAGAGAGGGCCTAAAATAGAAACCTGTGGGACACCAAATTTAATTGTTTGAATATCTGAAATAAATATTGTAGCTTTATCAGAGTCAATACATTTTGAGCTGATAATCACCGGCTGTTCATTTGTCATTGGGCTATTAATTAATGACACTTTCTAAGGAATAGTCGGCCTTATTTTGTAACAATGACTACATTCGCTCATCTACACTCATCACACTCAATCCATATTCGCCCATATCTTGACGATCGGCGTCTTATGAATAAATAAATAAATTATGTAACAAATGAGTTATTTCAACAAATTGGCACCGTTTGTGCTGGTCTTACTGAAGCCATCTAATTGCATTTTGTGAAATACCAATAAAAACTAATTTTTGTATCAAAATATTATAGTTTACACTGTCAAAGGCCTTTGACAAATCCTTAAAGACACCTCAATATATTCACCTTTGTCTACTGATTCAATTAAGGATTCGATGAATGAAACTGCTGCAGCTATTACAGACTTACCAGGTCTAAAACCATATTGAAAATTACTTAGTAATTTATAGTCTTCCAAATATCCTATCAGCTGGTTATTGACAATTTTTTCATAGATTTTTAATATTACCAGGAGAAGAGATATGGGTAGATAATTTGATACTTTTTTATCGTCACTATTTTTGTAAACTGGAATTATTTTTTCCTTTTTTAATTGGTGTGGGAAAATTCATGAAACGAATGATGAATTTATAAGATAGGATAGTATGCTACTTAAATTTTCCTTTGAATTTTTAATTTAGTTGGAATGTCATCATACCCAAAGGAGCTTTTATTCTTTAGAGAACTAATTACCTTTTCCACATCTCCATAACTTACAAACTTAAAATTAAAACATGTTTTTAAAAACTGCTCTGAATTCCTACTATTTTCAGGATACTGACAATCAGAGGTACCAGAATTACTAAAAGTGCTATCCTTTACTGCATTAATAAAATAATTTTTGAAAGTATTTGTTACAATTTTAGAATTACTAAAAGTGCTATCCTTTACTGCATTAATAAAATAATTCTTGAAAGTATTTGTTACAATTTTAGGATCAGTTATTATATTTTTGTTATTTTTTCAAATTTCAGAATTAATTATTTTCTGTGGAAACTGAGAATTAATTTTTCAATAATTTTTTTGTGTATTAAATGTTTTTAATTTTATTTACAAAGTAATTAGTTTTAGCCCGTATTATTTTAGTTTTATACGCTCCGTGTCGATGCGTTTCTGTACTAAAAATGCCGTCGACACGGAGCGTGTCGATCCGTATTTAATTTATTATAGTACTATCTTACTGTATTAACTGGCTAGTAACGATGCAGACAGCTTCTAAAGGCTTTGAAGTACTTGTTTCGATCGATGTTTCGATGTAATCTTCGATATATCGATGTTTCATTTGTTTACAAAGTTGCGCTAGTTTTTCGTTGTTTGTTTACATTGTGCCGAGCGGTGTTTGCGTGTGTTTTCAAATAAAAGTTTTAATCATTTTTATTGTAAAATGGATAGAAATAAAGTAAACTGTGATGATTAGTGTAAAAAAACAATTATAAATTCAATGCTTCAGTAAGGAGACCTGATTTTTCACTCTGAATATCTGAATTGAACAATTTTATTTTCTATATTACTCTTTATGATTACTATGGTTACAACATATTTTAGGTATAGAATAAGCTCCTAATATAGTAATTTACTTCTTATAACTTTGTTTTTTTTATAAGAATACAGAGAATAAATTTTTTCCATAAATTATATGTTTTCGCCGTAAATTATCGTATTGTAAAATATTTTTATTTTGCAAAATATTGGGAATCGTTTGCATGAAAGTAATATTTGTTATACTGGTTTTGTTCAGTTTTAGATGAACTATAAGACAGTATTACTGGAAAAAATTAAAGAAAATACTGAAATATAATTTTATGGACTCAAAGTCAAATTTTTATTTTTATTTTTATCTTTTTTACATGTTGTTTTAGTTTATAAATACTTGGAAGACAATATTTTAAAATAATTTACAATCAAAAGGTGCAATAATAATCATAAAACAAAATAAAACTTAATTCAAAGGTTTATGACCTAAAATAAATTTAATATGATTTTTGTTGTAAACCCTTACATTTTTGCTCAGAATTGCTTGGCACTTTTCACCATAGTTCAAGGTCACGGCACTAAAAGGGTTAAATGTAATTTTCTTTTTTTTCAAATTCCACACTTCACTTTTTTTATTCTTGATATATTCTGTTATCCACAGTTGTTTTTTTAATTTTTTTAGTGACAGTGGTTTTAGGATATGATTGATTAAAATAATAGTTAAAAATTTTAAGGAATTCATCATACTTTTTTTCAACAGGAGCCATATATATACATATTATTCCAAGTCACATTTTTAAGTCCCTATTAAAACTTAAAGTATTTTGAATTGAGGATTTTCTAATTTTACTTTATGTCTCTTTATTTTATAATGTTATATGCGTAAAGTGTAACAACTGCCCATCATGATCTGAAAGACCTGTTATGACACCTTCCACAACCACTGTTGAACAATCAGTTTTTTTTAAATAATAAAATTATCAATGGCTGATTCAGAGTGTTCTGTTATTCTTGTTGGAAAATCAACAAGATTAACATACTGTGACTTTTTAACATATGTTTCAGTAACTTTTGCGCATGGTCAGTCTTTAATAAATTTATATTAATATCGCCCCCAAGCACTATATCTTTATATTTATGAGTAGAAATTGAATAATAAACTTAATCTGTTCAGCAATACAGCATAGTTTGAACATGGGGATCTATATAATAAACCTATAACTAGCATTTTAACAAATGTAAATTTACAGGCACAAAATTCAACCTGTTTGTCTTCAAGCACACTTTCTGACAATGATTTTGGTATTTCCACCTGCTTCCAATTTAAACCCGATTTACATAATATTAACACACCACCTTTAGGCGTACTTTGTCTGCAATAAAAACTGTTAATTTCATACCCTTGTAAATTAAATTTATTTATTTCATTATTTTTCATATCATGTTCAGTTAATATTACAATTTGAGTATTTAATTCATCAAGAGTCACTTTTAACTGTTCAATTCTGGAGGCTAAATGCTGTATGTTCTGATGTTGGATATAGAAGGTCTATTGAGATTAAAGGGGAAGCAGTTGGAGTTTCATGTCTTCTGATGGGTTATGAATGGTGGTTCTTGCTGTTGTACTGGACATGAATGATGCAGTGTTTGTTGGTGTGTTGTCTGCTGAGTCCCTTTACCAATGCTGTCACTATCGGCACTTGAACGCAACATCGGGTAGTCATCTAAAGATCGCAGATTTTAGATGCATAACCCTTTATGCATCTAAAATCACTATCAAGGGTTTTGCATAACCCTTGATAAATGCAGATAAATCATCTAGGCTAAAATTTTCTTCCTGCTGTAGTTGACAGTCATTGTTGTAGGCATGTTGTTTTGCAGTCATAACAGCAACCTCCAAGTGATGTACAAATTCTGGATGTGAAAAACCATTTCCTAGTACTTGTTGTAGGTAACTATTATAATTTGGGCTCCTGTATTCTGTTGGAATTCATTAATATTATACACAAAGCAGTTGAGGAGTATCAAGTCTCTAACACACTCCATTTCTGGGCAGATGAGGAGTTTGAAGTTCTTCTTTTGAAATCCTTTAAAAGCTGTTGAAAAGCTTCATTATAGTCTGTAAGACTGGGTTTGCCAAAATAATCAGTTTTAGTTAGAAGACTGTAGATTAAGGTTCCATCAGTTTTTTTTTTTTTTTTTTTTTTTTTTTTTATGCCAAATATCTATTAACACAATCTGACTTTTGTGGCTTTCTAAACCTATTTCTAAATACTGTTGCAACACCAGCACTTACTTACCTGCCCTCTTCAAAGTCCCTTGATATGCAACAGTGCTATAATTTTTGTACTTTTCAATAACTGTATATACATATTTTCTTCTTTTATAGATACGCTACTATATAATCCTGAGGTCTTCACTGTAGTATTACTTGTTTCTTGATGTTTGAATCTGTAATCTGCACTAGGAGTAGGCCAACCACAGCATTCGGAACTGACAGACCCGAAGGACTTTTCCGCCAACTTGCCTGTAGTCCGATCTTATCTCATAGAAGGATGTTCTGAGGCCTGTTCTTCAATAGCTTGGATTTTATTGTTAGAAACGTCACAGTAACATATAACCGTCCAATATCTTCTATCAGTTCTATGATGCAGTTTACTATTTTTCTTTTTCCACGCTTATTGAAATGCTGCCCTTGCTTTGAGTGTCTCTTTTAAAACTAAACAAGTCTATCACTTTAACATTTTTATTCCAAGAGGCTAAGGTCATGATCATGTTATTAACAACAATAATTTTACTATGTATGGTGTCTTCAGCATTTTTATCATGTCTGTAGGGCAATGTAAAAACAATAACATTGGTCGTTGACAATGATTTTATCATCAAGTTGATGGACTTGGCAAGCTCATTGGTCTTCTTGGTAGCCAGGTCATTTGTACCTCCAATCACAGCTAGGAAGTCCTTCTTGTCATAAGTCTTGGGATACACATTTGAACAAACCTGATTAAACATTGCTCCAGGTTTTACAACTCTGTGAACCTCCAAGTTGGGTGGGCAGCTGTTATTCATTATTACCGGCAGTCCTCTTCCATGGCTATCCGAAACTAGAATAACTCTATATTCAGTTTTTCTTTGATTACACGGAGAAGGCTTTTCTTTATTAATATTCACACTATTGGAGTTGGTGAATAATGATTTACAGGAGTTATCAGATAAACTGGTTTGGGATTGTTTTCTATTTGTCTTTATAGTTCCTGTGGGAGCCACCATTAAAAACAAAAGAACATCTTTAGATGTATTTTATAACCATGCTGAACTTTATAAGCTAGAAAGGACCGTTTTTTATACACTCTATATTCCCTACATCTGGTATGATTAAGAATGATTTCGAGTCATTATCCTTAACATGTAGAATGATGCTTTCAGTGGCAATGATGGTAAATATACCACAGTCATGGAAATTATCCTGAATAGAACCCTCCATAAAATCTATATTTGGAGTTGTCATAATATGAAAGTGAGCTATTTTTCTGCAGATTACAAGTTCGGTCTACCTTTCATTGAAAAGTTAGTAAATCAAAATAACTTGAAATAACTTCAACCGATAGAAATGTTAGTGCCATGATAGCAAGTCTATTTTCTGCCTCAACCAGTCTGTTTTCAAGATTTTTAATTTTGTTATTTAAACTTAAGATTTCTTCTTGTCCATCAACACAGGTAAGAAATCGTGTTGAATTAGCTCACTCAAGTTTACAAGTCCATTTTGTACACTATTCTTATTAGATATATTTAATACATAATAATAATTAATTAATTAGATGTTCCTCAGGGATCTCTTTTGGGGCCATTCTTGTTTGTACTATTCATCAACGACATTGGTAGTAAACTGGGAGTCAGTTATTCGTTGTTTGCTGATGACGTTAAGCTTTATCAGGAGATAAGAACAGAGGAGGATATTAGATTGCTGCAGGACTCTCTCCAGCAACTCTCTCAATGGTGTGTGTTAAACCAAATGAAAATCAATCCTACAAAGTCCAAACATATTACTTTTAGTAGAATGAAATCTCCAATTGTTGTTGACCTGTACTTGGATGGAGATCCCATTGAGAGGTGCGATCTTGTAAGAGACCTCGGAGTACTTATGGATTCGTCACTTGAATTCACGGCGCACATTGAAGCATTTGTTTGAGAGCATCAAGAATGATGGGCTTTGTCTTTAGACTGGGTAAATTTGGTATCAGCTCTCAGACAATGGCTTTCTTATACAAGTCATTGGTGAGACCGATTCTGGAATATGCTTCCTGTGTATGGTCTCCATATCAGTCGGGACAAATAGATAAGCTTCAGTCTATCCAGAGACGATTCATAAGAATGCTGGGTGTGAAGAATGGCTATGCCTATAGAGGTCCCTATTGCCGACATTGAAACCAACCTAGGTCTTATGCCTCTGATTTCTAGACGACAAGTTGCTGATATGTTATTTCTCTACAAGCTGATCAATGGTGATATTGATTGTCCTCATTTGCTACAACTGGTTAACTTTAGAGTCCCCTCAGTTACTAGATTGCATTACCTTTTTGAGATCAGGTACAGAAATACTAACTACCTTCTTCATAGTCCTATTCCCAGAATGCTGAGAGCTGGAAACGAGGCCTGCAATGTGGTGGATTTCTTCTCTGACTCCTTGGGAACTTTTCGACGTCTGGTCCTATCCCTGGCTAACAACAATGGAAAGTAGAGTCTTCTTTGTGCAAGTGGATTGGAATTGGTTTCTGGTGGAGTTAGTTTCTGTGAAGTGGGTGCTTGGTGGCTGCGTTAAAGGGCCACACTTATGTTGTGGGGGCATTGTCTCCCCACATTGCATATTTCACTTTTAATACCAGTGTAGTAATTGTTCCATCTTTATGTAGCTGCGTTAAAGGGCTACACCTGAGTATGTGGGGGCATGGTCTCCCCACTTTTCGCACTTTCCTACACCTATAAGCACTCTGAAATTTCACAATCATTTCTCCCCAACTTCACATATTTATATATAATTATTATTGTTACCTTTTTTATATTTTATTTATGTTATCTATTGTTATTTTTTACTACATTTATTATTTATTGTTATTTATATTATTGTATCTGTTATATCTGTATATTCTACTTGGGTTATTTATTTATTAGATTTTTGTTGCTGTTACTATTTGTAGAATTTATTGTTTATCACACGATGGTTACACACTCCACTTATTATGCTATTGGACTGTTCAGACTATTTTAAATTGTAGTTACTGAAGTGTTTGATTGTCAGTTTTAGTTCATAATCATAGTAAGTAACGTGAATCATAGACTGCCATCTTGTATATTATTGTACTTGTAAAATTGGTTAAACCGTGGGAAATAAAATAAAATACTTTTGTTCTGTATCTTTATTTACAGTTTCAATAGACTTTTTAATAATATTTCCTTTATATATTGGTGATTTATATTTACTAGATATATCTTGAATATTATTTCCTCTGGTCCAAGTATGTGGCCTTGTTCTGATATTAAAACTGTTACTGTTCAAAATACCAGATATAGGTTCATTTGTTAAATTCCGTTTTTCCATTACAAGTTGTTTGATACACTTAATTGTTTATTGGAATTAAACAGTTAACAAGTGCATTGATAATTATTAATTATTTAATTATTTATCAACTTTTTTTTCCAATTATATACTAATAAATGATTGTCATTATATATTTATTCAACAAATGCAGATATCTATTGGTGAATAATCATTTGTAGTTCTATTGTGAATATCAGTTCCTTTTATTCCTTAAAAGTGCACTTTTCTACAGGGTGGCGCAAAAAGAATGCATGGATTTTAAAAGGCTATAAGTTGGTTAATTTTAATCACACCAAAATTTTAATTACACTAAAACAATCATCAAACAACCCAATTTGAGAGTTGGGTGTTAATAATTATAAGACAATTAACTAATTTTTAAAAATAACATCAGAAAGATGGCGTCCTTCTGCATGAATACACATTGCAAGTCTCTCTTCAAAGTTTTCCATAACTTTGTTCAAAGTGTCCTGTGATACAGCGGCAATTTCTTCACGTATTGCAGCCTTCAATTCTTCGAGTGACCGAGGTTTAGGATGATAAATTTTGAATTTCAGGTGTCCCCATAAAAAGAAGTCGCAAGAAGTCAAATCTGGCGAACGTGCAGGCCAATGGAGATCGCCGAAACGTGAAATCACGTGACCAGGAAACATTCCTCGAACGACAGCCATAGATTGATTACGCGTGTGGGCTGTGGCTCCATCCTGTTGAAACCATGTTTGTTCCATATCGAGCCCCAAAGCTTCAAGATTTGGCTGCAAAAATGTGCGTAGCATTGTCACGTATCGTTCAGACTTAACAGTGACTGTTCGGTCACGCTCTTCAAAAAAATAAGGTCCAACGATGCCAATTTTAGAGACCCCACACCATACTGTAACTTTAGGACGATGCAGTGGTTTTTGATGCATTTCCTGTGGGTTGTGAGCTGCCCAATAGCGGCAATTCTGCTTGTTTACTGAGCCATTCAAGTGGAAATGAGCTTCATCACCCAGCATTAAAACATTATTGTCATTTCCAACGACATCAAGCATTCTCTCGCAAAAAACTCTTCGTTCGTGAAAATCACATTCATGGAGCTTCTGAACAATTATTATCTTGTAGGGTGGAATTGTAACTCACATGTCAGGATGCGCTGTAGCGATCAACGTGATATCCCCAAGGTCGGAGCACGCTGTCTAGTCGAGAGGTGAGGACTTTCAAGAACTGAGGCTCTGACACTTTCAACATTTTGCGGAGTTCGCACCGTACAAGGGCGACCAGTCGATTTACTCTTCAACACTGATTCTGTTGTACGAAACGAGTTAACCCAACGAAGTATTGAGTTGCGATCAGGTACCGAACCATTATGCACGACATTAAACTGTAAACGAAATTTTCGTTGAACAGTGATGATAGATTCATTTGATTTGAAATAGTGTTCAACAGCGAACACGCGATGCTGCACGTTCCACTGCTAATAAAACTGGACGCTTCAACCAACAAAATGGCGTCGCTCGGCGGTCACTGACCGCTCCCCTCCACTGGTACTACGTTACTCAAATCCATGCGTTCTTTTTGCGCCACACTGTATATCTTCACTAGTCTGGTTTCGTATAGGTATATAGCCTTGCAGGAAGGAGATTTTCAAGTCAAGTAGATGTGTGGGAGATGAAGAAACAGATTTGCTTGTCAGTTAGTTGGGCTCTTATGTTATCTTATAACTCCATTATAAACAGAAGGACAATTCAGAATGTTGTTGACAGTAATGTCCTTAAAACACATCACATGGGAATTAAACAATAGTAATATTGTATTACTATTGCATTGTGGGCGATCCATTCGACCAAAAACATTGCTGTAAAGTTTTTCCCCACAAAACCAAATGCATAGAATATTTTCATTGTTGTTAGACTTCAGCATTGAGGTTCCAGGGTTTGAATCTGAAAATATTTTAATGCAAACATATAGCATGTGGCATATCATATTAAAGGTATTAACGCCCTGAGTATGTTGATGTAATCAGATTTGAGTGTTACTTATCGGTTTAAAAATGGCAGCCAAAAGTATGTAAAAAATAGCAAATTTTTGTTTTTATCGCTAAATGCACAGCTTAATCTTAATATGAAATCCAAAAATAGTTATGAATGCCTAAGAAAATTCTCTTTAATATGATACCTAATATGGCTCATAGGCTCATCATGGCTTATTTTAACAATTTTGAAAACCTCAAAAGTCAAAAATCTTAAATAGGAAGACCAGGCTTGTTGTATACTAAATAAAAGAGTGTAAAAACTGAAAAACTTTTATATTTAAATAATATATCTATCTTGAATAATAACAAAATTGTGGCTAAAAACCTTTAAATTTGTTTTTACCTTCTGGTTTAACTTGGCAAGCTGATTCATTTGTCCTTTTCACTATAATAGGTCTTCAATGAGTCCGCCATCTACTTCAGTACACTTAATTGTGCACATGATTCTCTTATTTTATCTCTCATGTTCTCCCTTGATGTAGGATCATCTTGATAAACAATATCTTTGATTCTACCCCACAGGTAATAGTCTATGCAAGTAAGATCTGCAGATCTCGCCGGCCAGGGTACTGGACCCCCTCTCCCAATCCGATGTTCTGCAAACATAGCAGTGAGAGTGAATCTTAGCTCACGGTAATAATGTGCTGGACACCCATCTTGCATGAACCACATTTGTCGCTGTCTTTCTACGGGAATATCATTAAATAAAACTAAAAATTCTTTGTTTAGGAATTTGTTATACAATTCCCCTGTTATAAATGTCCATAAAAAAAGTAAGGACCAATTTTTCACCCATTGAGTATGCCACACCAGACGTTCAGTTACCATTGCCTTTGGTGATTCACCTCCCTAACCCAATGAGGATTAGTAGAGCTCCAATAGTGCATGTTATGTCTAATAACTTGTCCATTATTTTTAAATGTGGACTCATCAGTCCAAAAAAACATGAAAATTAAATTTTGGATTATTGTTAATCATTTGTTGGGCCCATAGAGAGAAGTTAATGCGGTGAAAATGATCATTTGCTTCAAGTTCTTGGTGGAGTGAAATGTGATACGGGTGGAAACAATTTTTTTAAGGCTCCTGCTGATAGTAGATCTACTAACTCCAGTCTCTTTCAAGGCGCCGAGAAGACACTTAAGGATCAATTGTTACCACAGCTAAAATATGAGCTGACCCCTGTTGTTTTACTACAGAGTCCCATCTTTTATGATTAGAGACCTGAACTTGTCCTGTTGTTCATACTCTATTGGTTAAGCGCTCAAAACTCTTATAACTTTGAAAGTTTCTGTCTGGGTATCGTTCAGAATAAAGCCTTTCAGCAGCCCTGACATTGGTAAGACACTCACCCAAAAAAACCATTAACCCGTTTCAGCCCAAATTAATTTTTTTCGGATTTTTTAAAATCCCAGTTAATGTATGCTTTATTATAACTTGTTTACTATAGTATAACATTAAAATGTATAAAATTTAGCCAAACAATCAAATTACAGCATGTCGACAGTGGGCATGAACGGGCACAGGTGAGAAAGTCGTCATATGTCGACAGTGGGAATGAACGGATACATGTAGTTTTTGTATATATCTAAGCACTTTTATCAGCAATGGGCATACAAAAAGGAAAACAAGACGCTTAATAACATACTTAATTCTTTATTTGCCTTATTAGCAACAGTCAGGATTATAATTACATCCATAAAATGACATTACACTTTTACAGTATTTATTTAGGGTGTATGGAAAGCTTCAGCGCAAAGAATATGGCACCCAACTTGGCAAGCCTTACATCGTTTCCTTGTTGCTTTGGAACATAGTGCACAACGAATCTGCCTGTCAACTGTTTCTAGATGGTGATCTTTTCCACTAAAACAGATTTCAGGCAAAACCCTGCTGGATACTTTCTGACTTAGTCGTCCAGAGGTAGGGCGATGGATTGTACATGTTCCCAAGTAAGTTCGCACAACAGAGCGTGTGAATCCAAGTAAATCTAATTTGTCATCATTTCCTTTAGGCGTCATTCTATACAATAACCAGGCATTGTTCATACTGACGTTCAACATATATGCTACCATTGGCCAGTACCATTTTTTATTGCGAATGTGAATACGATATGTAGATACGTTCTCGTCTAACCTATCTACTCCACCCATGTTCATATTATACCAGTTAACACAGTTTGGCTGGGGTACGAGTATATGCTTTTTTAGGCTAGATGACCAACGTTTTGCTTTTCCCAGGGGATGAACACCAATTGCTGTAGATGCAATAGTAGACGCTATTGTCCATATATCTAACCAGCGTTATGTTAGTCTCTTTGTCAGTTAATTGGTGAAATGTCCCTCTCTGTTCTTTTTTTAAATCTTGTGGTAAACGAAGAGGAGCATTCTCCACTCTGTCGACCCTTATTGTGCCAGTGCCATCACATCCATGGGATTTCAACGATTCTAGTAGTTTGAACGAAGTAAAAAAAATATCAAAAAAATAAATTATATTTCTTGTCCTTGGGAAGCTCTGAAATGAGATCAATGATCAATGAGCCTCCCACACCAAGCTCAGGAATCGTTGCTCCAGTTGCTTTGCCCTGGTACGGCTCTGCTTGAATAGCATAGCCAAGTCTTGTTGCGAGAATCCACACTTTATATCCAAATTGGATAGGCTTCCCATGTATGTGTTGTTTGGCGCCATGCCTTCCAAAGTATGGCACCATTGACTCGTCGATGGAGAGGTAGACATCCCCTGGGAAGTACTGCAGCCATCGCTCATTCAACAAGGTCATAACATTGCGAACTTTGGCAAACTTGTCATTTTTGTATAATTTAGAATTTTCACAGAAGTGAATGTTCGTCAGGAGTTCTTCAAGACGGTTCCGTGACATTGCACGGGAAACAGCCTCATGATGTGTGTCCTCTGCCGTTTCCCAATACATTCGATAACGAGCCATGGTGTTATAACCAGATAGAAAAAGAATTGAAAAAAACAAGCGTAATTCGTCTTTTGATGTTAGAAAATTCTTTTTTCCTGTCTCTAGGGCATATTGATTACTACAATTAACAATGTAATCTAAAACTTCATCGTCGAAGAAAAATTCGAATAGTTGTACAGGAGAATAATCATGTAACAAGAAATCAGCCCTAGCAAACTATAGAGCAGCATTGTTACAAATATCTTTTTCTTCCCATACACGTATCTTCTTATTTATTTTGGCCTTCTTAGGCTTGCTCACATCATGCTTATTATTAGTTTTCTTTTTAGTTATTTTAGCCATTTCAGCTCTACTATTTTCTTCTTCTTCATCTTCCATTTCTTTTTGGCTAATTTCGTCAGGTATTTCACCAATTCTTACTGTAACTAATCCTTCTTGAGTTATTCTTTTTCTGGTCAGTACACCGCCAGCTCGAAGCTGGTTACCAGACAAATGATTTATATCTCCCTTATCATCTTCATCAGAATCACATTCACTAATTGCCTGATTTTCTGGTGGCTCAATAAAAAATGTTGGATCTATAATATCTTCATACTCTTCTAAGATACCGGTGATGTCAGCTACAGTCAACCTGAAAAAAAAATACTATTTGTTGTAACGAGCCTAGGCCTTGCCGCTCGTTCCCACTGTCGACATTGTCGACATCAGTATTTGCACTCGTAAATCTGGGTCTGAAATCTGGTTTATTTTTCCAATAAAAAGGTAAACGAATCTACACTTATCTAATAACACATTACACATAGTAAAAAACTAGTATTATTATTTATGATGTTGTAATACACTTACCTTTCGTCCCGTTCCATGATGACGCGGACAGTCAATCATAAGATGTCACTGCACAACTACAAGCACACTACTGACATGGCACGTTGTCTGCTAGTTCAGGGATACCAACATGACACCAGGAAGCCACCAAAAAAATTGTACTCAGTCAAAATATCCCTCACTATAATTTTATTTTTCACGTCAACAAATGTCGACAGTGGGAAGATTCGGGTTAACATGCTGAATGCTTCTTCATTTGTGTATGGCATTTTACAAAAAATGTGATTTACATACACAGTAAACACAATTGATATTCATAACTAAAAAATGTAAAAAAGGGAGAAAACATAAACCATTGAAAACTAAAAAGGTAAAAATGAGAGTAAACATAAACCAATGAAAAAACGCAAATTAAAAAAAAGTTTATAAATTGGTAGTACGAAAAATATTATTTAAGAAGTTTTCACAAATGAATTGAAACTTTCAGTATAGAACCACAACTGCGAGGTTTGTATAAAATATGTTTGGTTACAAGCAATAAAAGTAATAGAGAACACATACTTGGTTGCAATAATGGGCAAAATCAGCTGATCGCTTTAATCAGCCGGTAATAAGCGAGAGTGCACTGTATGTCAAAACACACAAAAGGCCAACATTTTAAAAAAGTTTTTAGCCAAAATTTTGTTATTCAAGATAGACCTATTTTTTAAATAGTTTTTCCGTTTTTTACGCTCTTTCATTTGGTAGGCAACAAGCCTGGTCTTCTTATTTAAGATTTTTGACTTTTGGGGTTTTCATAGTTGTTAAAAATTTTAAAAAATGGATATAATATTGTAAAATTGAGCCATATTGGGTATCATATTAAAGAGAATTTTCTTAGGAATTCACAACTATTTTTGGATTTCATACCAAGAGTACGCTGTGCATTTAGCGATAAAAACAAAAATTTGCTATTTTTTACATACGTTTGGCCGCCATTTTGAAATGGATAAGTAACACTCAAATCTGATTACACCAAAAAACTCAGGGCTTTAATACCTGCAATAACGGAAAAACTGCAGGGCGTTAAAGATATGTTTGCATTAAAATATTTTAAGATTCAAACCCCTCAATGCTGAAGTCTCACAATAATGAAACTCTTTTTATTTGATTCTAAGCATATGGTTTTGTGGGGGAAAACGCAATGTTCTTGGTCAAATGGTTCGCCCCTTTCGTGAGACACACTGTATGTAAAATATGCATATAGCATATATTAATCCTTGGTTTATTAAATTCATTCACTTGTTCATTTCTATTAAATTTTATTAAAATCTGACTATCAAATCTTCATAATACACTACAATTATAGATCATGAACTGTCAGTAATTTTCAAAATGAAGACAATTCTGATGTGTATGAATATTAAAGTTCTTTTTTTTGATAAATTTCATTTATCTCTACATTTTTATTGTTAATAATTATGTAATTATCACTTTAAAATGTCTATATCAATATTATTTCAGTGAACATCCATTTATAAGGTTTGTTTCATTCAATTCAATTAATTGTGATTGGTAATTTTGTTGGAGATTCCCAACCCATTCCTAATTTTGAAAGGACAGATTCTAGGTTTTCAAAGTATTGTAAATCTACAAGGAATTTACCAATCATCTACTATCCAACTATGTATGTAATTTTTTTGTATTTCTTCAATTTGGTGTAAAATGGCCACTTGCCTGGTAGTGTTGTAATAAAAAGGAAAAAATATATACAAACAATAGACATTTATTACAAAGTATATTAGGCAACTTAATATAGAAATGTATAAAGGAGACAAGACATTGTTAAATAAAAAGTGAAATTAGCTTAAATAACTTGGTGCAGTTGATTTGTCTTCTTATTGGCAATGCTCGCACATGAAGCCATCGTCCGCCTCCTCAAAACCTGTGCAAGCTTCGTGGGCCCAGTGGTGGCATCCAGAACATCTCACCCATCCTTCAGAATCTTTTGAACAGGAATACATTCACTGCAGTAGAGACAATCAGCGTCACTTACGTCACTTTCAGATTCTTCTTCAAATTGCATTTGACGTTTCACCTTTACTCCACACTTTTCTGATATCTCTTTTCTTTGCACTGTGTTTGTGGGTTTTTTCGGACAAAACCTTTTCAACAAATAACTTTCAAACAACAATTCATTTGTATCAGATTGTTAAGGATTATTGTGCATAGAATAATCACTCTTTAATATTTCTTCAATCAATAAATCAAGTTTTTATTGAAGTAGAACATAAGGTTAAAAAAGGTTAAATACTTTTCAATCATTGTAATATTAACCTTTTTTTAGCCCACATTTCTTCAAAGACATTAAAATATCTGCGTTAGCCCTCCTCAAAATGGTCATGCATGCTCGCTCAGGTGGTACGCTGGAGGTGATGGGCCTCCTGCTGGGAAAGGTAGATGCCAACACGATGCTTGTCATGGATAGTTTTGCTTTGCCAGTTGAAGGCACTGAGACACGAGTCAATGCCCAGGCCCAGGCATATGAGTACATGACAGCATACATAGAAGCTGCTAAACAAGTATGTGTTAGAATAATTATTTTGATGTATGATTTTATATTTTCATGTATTTAATGTAATGTATTATAACCTCTCTCTATCTCCCTCCCTCTCTCTCTCTCTCTCCCCCCTCCCTCTCCCTCTCTCTGTATATGATGGCCAATTATTCAAAATTCAAATTAAAAAAAAATTAAAAACAACAAACATTAGGTAGGAAGTTCAGTAAAACAAACATTGAAAATGTTATCCACAATTTTTCAAAAGAAGATTGGTAAAGGCTTTATTTATTACCTGTAAACGATAAATTTACTTATTTTTATGAAGTACTAAAATAATACTTTAACTTAAACTTTCCATTAAAAAATATACTTTTAAAAACAACAAATAAAATGGATAGATGATGAAATCATTCATATGTGTAAAGATTAAATTTATAAAAGAGTAAAAGACAACCACCAAAGTAAAGGTTTGTTAAAAAAGGGACTACTTATAAAAAGTTGATTTGTGAGAAGTAAAAAAATTAGAGGGTGCCATGTGAGAGTTTTATGTTTTATCAAAAAGTTAATCTTTTAGAATCAATATTACGTGATATGTCTCGCATATTAAGTTACCTATCTATTGTTATAACTGAGTAGTATTATAAGTCAGTAGAATCTTGGTTATCCGAGCCCCAATTAACCGAGCCTCCGGGTTAACCAAGCTAGTCATCAGACGATGAAAAAGAAACAAAAGCTATTAATAAAAGGAAAACTATAGTGCGACACATTATATAATCGTATGACAAGTAATCAGTGTCTATTGGCTGTTAGTGCTTGGTTAAGGCTCTGAAGGGCCGTCACTAGACGTATTTATGATATTGTACCTTTCTATAGGAATAATTTACCCATCCAAATTCATTCACCGGTGGTTGTTTAAGTGTGTTGACTTTCATGATTTTACAATACAGTATTGGAAATATTGTCGAAATTTATTATTATTGTACTGTTCTTGTTCAATATTTATTTCAAGTTTTTTTATGAGTGGTAAATGGTTGACAGTTGCTTATAAAGAAATTGAAATGATGAATCAATCAGTGTTTTCGTCACCAATGTGCACAACAAATGTGGTATTGATACGATAATTTTGTTCCTTTAAAATGTTGAATGGTTCCGTGCACTATTAAGGGAGTAAAGTAGATTATGTTAAACGACAGGACAAATACGATAATTTCGTTCGTATCCTGCACTTAAAACCAAGATGTGAATGCTACCTTGGATCGTAGATAGATGAAATAAAAAAGAAAGGTTCGGTTGTCAATAAATATAACGTTAGACGAAATTCCCCATCCACAATACTGCCTATGGACATTACATTACATTTTTACTATTAAATTCTATTATTGTAGTGTTTTACCGACTATTGTAGAGTTTTAAAATGGAATATTTATTCCCAACTTCTTGTCATCCTGCGGTAGTACAACTTTTAAAAGACATAACCTGATGTTCCTAAATCTTTACAGAACTGTAATTATATTTACACTATTTTGCGTTTTTTCTTGTGGTTAACTAGTTTCGTACTTTTTTCATGGCTTTTACATTATTTTTACTATACCTCCTTATTATCCAAGTTTTTACGTATCTGAGGTAGTCCCAGTCTCAATTACCTCGTATAACCGAGAGTCTACTGTAACATGTTGTATTTTTTATTTTTTCAATATGCTGCAAAATGGTCACTTCCCCTGGTAGTGGTGTAATAAATAGGAAACAAATATATACAAATATTAGACATTTATTACAAAGTATTACTAGGCAACCTAGTATATAAATGTATAAAGAAGACAAGACGTTAAATAAAAAGTGAAATTAGCTTAAATAACTTGGTGCAGTTGACTGTCTTCTTAATAGCAATGCTCGCACAAAAAGCCATAGTCCGCCTCCTCAAAACCTGTGCAAGCTTCGTGGGCCCAGTGGTGGCATCCAGAACATCTCACCCATCCTTCAGAATCTTTTGAACAGGAATACATTCACTGCAGTAGACAATCAGCGTCACTTACGTCACTGTCAGATCCGTCTTCAAATTGCATTTGACGTTTCACCTTTACTCTACACTTCCTTTTTTGATATCTCTTTTCTTCTGACTGTGTTTGTGGGATTTTTTTGGACATGTCTATCGAATGCTTGAGCCCTTGCTGCAGAGGTCTGCTCTGGTTTCCTTAAACTGAGTTCGGGGTGCCAATCTCTGAATCTAGCAACCCAGTCTAGGGAAGCCAATTTTTTGTTATGGTTGAAAGTGTTCAGAATACCTATTTTACAGCTTAGTTGTATGGTAATAAATGGAGATCTAAAATGGTGACTCCAAAAAATTTTACCTGTAAACTCAACATGTGTTGCACCAATTCTGCTTATTGTTCTTCTGTGAACACAGCTCGGCACTTCCCCAGTATCTTTTTGTTGCCTTTCACATTGACATTCTTATCAAGAACCTTACATACTCTTCATAGTGTTTCTCAGAATAGAGAAAGTTTTTGCCACAGTTGAATACGCCATTCCATCATTTTTAACAGCTTCAATAGCTCCCAGCATCGCAGCTGCATCCCATGATTGCTTCTTGGTTTTTCTCTTATACTTGTAAACCATTGCCAAATCTAAAACAACTATTATTAATTAGCAGTTTATTAATTAATTATTGTTTTTCATAGTTCTCTTTCGATGTTTAGTAGGCATTATACAATTTTACTTAGGCTATTAGCCTATAATTCAATATTGTAAAATACAGGATCTAACAATGGTAGCTAATTATAATATGTTCAATAAAATTATGCCTTAATATTATGTCTTAAATATTGAAATGAGTTACACATGCCAAAAATGAGTTATATAATAAGCCTACTAAAGCAATACAATATGTAAAATGATACTATTGAATATAAGAAAAGCTTTATAACAAAGCCATTTTTCATAACATTTTTAATTTTTCAGCAATATATCAAATTCAATATCATTTAATTACCTTTGAAACTTAGAATTTACATACTTCAGATCAACTGAAATTTTATAGAACAATAATTTGTTGTAAGAATATCCAAACAAAACGAACCACGTTAATAATAAATGGTCACTATGCTCGAAGCAACACCATTTGGATCGCTTTACACGGACATGTACTTTAATAGACATTTGACTGGTTTATTAAACTGAGCATAAATACACATCGTTCTTAAGCAATGTGTTTGATAAACTTCAGAAAACAAGGTAAAATTACAAAAAATATAGTATTAAGTACGTATCTTAGATCACCATTAGGAAAAACTTTATTTTTAAGAGAAGTAATTGTGTATATATATATATATATATATATATATATATATATATATATATGTATGTATGTATGTATATTTTTTCTGTTTCTTGTTATGAGTTCCAAATATAAAGATATATACTTATATTAGAATTACTCTTGCCCAGTAACTTGATTGACACTCTCTAATACATTCATTGCGTGTTATAAATTAAATTGAAAGTTCCAAATATCCTAGAGATAAAAACTGCGATTTATTTGAAAAATCAGTCTGTGTAAGCTCCCTTATGAGGTTTTAAAATGCATTTATTTTTCTATAATTTATGTTAGTAGACTACAAAGAGAGTGACTGTTAAATGTCTCTACTAATAATACCAATGTCGTTGAATAAGCCTGTGTTGAATGATCACATGGACTATGATTTTATAATTGGTATTAATTCATAAACCTTCTATGCATGCAGGGTATATCTGTAATTAACGGGAATATTTCACGACTGATTCTACAGGCTAAAAGGAGAACATTTCTTATAAAGGTATATCCTGAAATGATTCTGTTCCCAGATATTCACCATTTTGTTTATTTAAATCGGTAGAAGGAATCAACCATTTCAATTTAAATATAGTACATTACTCGCCCATGTAAATATTGATTTCATAAAAAATAATTAACACATTTCCATATTTCTTTTCAAAATGGTAGTAGCCATGTTAATTAATTAATCAATTTAACTAAAAATCTGTACATTATTTTAAAATTTGTCAAGAATAATTTTTCATAGCTCTTTCAATTACCAATGCAAAGGTGTAATGTTTAAAATAGGTTTTTGTTTTCTATCTTTTATTTTATTTATTTTTTTTTTTTTAAGCTTTTTGTTTTCTTACCACTAAAATCTTAAAAAGGCATTGTTTAACCAAATGGGTAACTAATTTAATTACTCTATGAGATCAATTTCAATACAATATAAAAAGTGATGAAGAATCAACTGATTTTTATCCATTGTTGGTAATTGTAAACTGTAAAAAAAAAACTGATAGGAATGCCACAGTTCTTCGGACTCCTGAGTTCGCGACGTGTTGATGAAGAACCTGATGTAAGTACAAGGCTAGGACATTACACATCTCTCACCCTACAATATGGAGAATATTAAAGAACAGATACTTTTCTTTACCAAGTGCAGCCCCTCCAAGGAAAGTATGCAAAGTATACTAGGAAAGTATGCAAAGAGCCATAAATATTTGCAAATTCAATTATTCAATAAAATTCCTGAAACATGGAGATTATTGGATTTGGAAGCATATAAGAAACAAATCTCTAAATTTCTTATCAACAATGCCTTTTATTGTATAAATGAATTTTTAAGCTCAGAGGTAGATAATAATTGTTAACATTTTACTGTATATTGGTTGTTAAGTTGGTAAGTGTTAAAATGTAATATTAGCAGAATTTATCTTGTATTAACCCTGAATTGTTTAGTAATCTTTGTTATACATTGTTTTTGACCTTTTCCATTTTATGTATACTTATAAATTGACAATAAAAATTATTCTATTCTATTCTAAGCTCTTGGCCTTGCTGACCTCCAAGCTCTTAAGAACCAGTTTAAGGCTTGGATAATCTGGTCTCTTCAGAAATCTATGAGAAGTTCAGCATTTTTATCTTTTGATATGTACATACGAAAATACTTTTACCAGAAATCCAGTAGTAATGAAAAGAAAGCAGCATACAAAATACCTACAGTTGGCCGTGGAAGCCCACGTGCGTATCATCACACACTTAAAATGATAATCATATTGACCCTGGATTGAAAATAATATATAATTGATAAAATATATACCTTGTTCAATCACTTTATTTCATATACACGACATGTTTCGATCCTTAGATCATCTTCAGGTGTAAAATGTAACAAATATTGAATGTAATAATAAAATTTAAATTAATTAAAAGTTAACAAATTGAAAATACATAAAAACTGTTTTGGTTAGTCTAATTGTTATTATAACAGACCGGTCTGTTATAATAACAATTAGACTAACCAAAACAGTTTTTATGTATTTTCAATTTGTTAACTTTTAATTAATTTAAATTTTATTATTACATTCAATATTTGTTACATTTTACACCTGAAGATGATCTAAGGATCGAAACATGTCGTGTATATGAAATAAAGTGATTGAACAAGGTATATATTTTATCAATTATATACTTAAAATGATTTTTCAATCAATCAATCATAATATTTATTTACAGTTTCTTTAAGAAAAGCAATGGCATCAGTTACAAAGGTAAAATAACAATAGTTCTGAAGGTCATCCTCTGGTATTTGTGTAGAATTCTTCGATGGAGTAGATGGGTCGGTCTGTCAACCAGGTGTCAAGTTTTTGTTTTAGAGCACATCCAGTTAGAGTCCTGATTTCATTTGGTAGTTGGTTGTAGAGTCTTGAACCAATGTAAGTCGGCTTCTTTTCAAATAATGTTCTATGGTGAGGAAAGATAATATTTGATCCGTTTCAAGTGTTGTACGTGTGGTTTCTGGTATTTCTAGGAAGGCTGGCTTTGTCAACTAAAAGTATCACTTCTTGGATGTAAATAGCAACAACTGTCTTGATTCTTAGATTTTTGAATGCTTCTCTGCAGCTTTCTTGCCAGCCAAGTTCCGCCAAAGATCTTATTGCTGCCTTCTGGATGGTGAGAACTCTGTTCAAGTTGTTGGAGGAGGTTGCTCCCCAAACAGCGATTCCATACCTAAGGTGGGATTCCAAAAGTGCATGATATGCCACTTAAGCTAAATCTGTTGTGCCTATTTGTTTCATCCTTCTCACCACATATACAGCAGAGTTTAGTTTTTTACACAGCTCGTGGATATGTGGGCTCCAGGTTAGTTTGGAATCTAGAGTAAGGCCCAGGAGTTTACTCTTTTCCTCAAGAGATACATCAGGTAGAGCTGGGGTGTGCTGGGCTCTTCTACCAAAGTTAATCTGTTTGGTTTTGAGTAGATTCACCACGAGGTCGTTTGAGGCACAGTAGTCATAGGTTATGTTTAATGATATCTAGGCATTGATACTTAGTTCATCTGCTGTGTTTCCTTTACAGAGCAAAGTGGTGTCATCTGCATGCATGACCACAGTGCTGTAGTCCTTGATGTAATTGGAAAAGTCATGTGTTAAAAGAATGAACAGCACTGGGCCTAGTACGGAGCCTTGTGGGACCCTCTTTTAGTGGGGAGGCATTTTGATCTGACGGTTTCAGTTTCACATCTTGATGTTATATGCCTTACTTCAACCAATTGGTACCGTCCCTCGAGATAACTTGAGAACCAAAGGAGTGCATTTCCTTTTATTCCAAGTTTTGTCAGTTTATTTAATATAATCTGATGTCCCAAACAGTCAAATGCTTTACTGTAGTCGAGTAACAATGTTGTAGTGTACTGGTTGTTGTCAATTTGGTCAATAATGCTCTCAATTAGAGGCAATCAGGGCAGTGGTTGTTGACTGCCCTTGCATAAAACCATGTTGACTGTTTGGTATTTGGTCAAGTTGTTGAAGATAGGTTAAGAGTCTCTTCAATGCAATCTTCTCAGCTATTTTTGAGAAGGTCGGAAGGTTAGAAATTGGTCTGTAGTTGGTTAAGTCAGTGGTGGATCCCTTTTTTAGCTTGGGGTATACTTTAGCAGTTTTCATTGCAGAGGGGAAACACCACTTTCAAATTTTTTATTTATCACCACTGCTAACAATGGTGCGAAGACCTCTGAGCAATGTTTTACAAAACATTCAGCTTTGTTATTTAAAAAAAGTTCAGCTTGTTTTTGTTATTGCAGCTTGTACCGGTATATACCAATAATGGATAAAAATCAGATGATTCTTCTTCACTTTATATATTGAAATTGATGTCATAGAGATAAAAATTACTGACCAGTGAGTAGGCTTAAACACTGCTTTTTTAGATTGCAGTTTTAGGAATAATAAACACTTTAAAACATAAAATATAATAGAGAAAGTTTGAACATTACATCTATTTTGAACATGACATCATTGGATTGGAAGCTACAAATGGGCTATAAAAAATGATTAGCTCAGTGTTACCTCCGAGACTCTGGTGACCACTGGCATTGAAGATGCAACATCATATCATGGGCAAAATATTTGGTGATGTAAATAACATCTTGATGCGGTCGTTATTGGAAGCTTTATTTATTATTAATGATACAAGCCTACAAAATAAGATATATCAAATTGTTCCTAACAAATCTTATTAAAATGTATGGTTTCTAAAACTTTTCACTTTAAAAAATTAATATGACCAGCATTTTGAAATGGAATAAGGTAATTCTGTAATTATTTATTGTGAAATAAATCTTTGTATGGATGACTAATGTTCAAAATTTCAACCCAATCGTTTCAGTTGTTCTACAGATATAAATTACTTAGTAAAAAGATCTAAATTTTGGATATATGGGTACAAAAGTGTATTTTAGGGCCTACATTTACTGTCTATTTTTTCTTTTTTTAATGACTGTAAAAATCACTTCCTGTAATATGTTTGCGCATTACAGATACATAATGTAATGGACTTGTCTCTATATACATACATACAGTAATAGATGTTAATAAAGTCTGCTAAATAACAGGTTGGCCGTCAAGAGAATGCAATTGGCTGGTATCATAGTCACCCGGGCTATGGCTGTTGGCTCTCAGGGATTGATGTCTCTACACAGATGTTGAATCAAAATTTCCAAGAGCCATTTGTAGCCATTGTCATAGACCCTGTCAGAACTATCTCAGCTGGGAAAGTATGTTTGGGAGCATTTCGCACTTATCCTAAGGTAAATAGTAGTTTATGTAGCTTTTGAACTATATACTTTGTCAGTGGGCTGGACCAGAGGGTTCAGATGATATTGCAAGATAATGGCGTCAAGCAACATAGTGCATGTCTGTTCCATTAATGCCTGCTTGCTCGGTCATTGATGGTGTTTCTGAAGTCATCTTTAAGCCATTTTTCTATAGATTAAATTTTGAAGAGAGCCTCTTAGCCCTAAATTCACCTGTAAAAATAAGAACTCTAATTTTTTAATATATTATGTAACTGCCACAAAATCATATATACATATTTTAATTTAATAATTGACTTTATAATTGTATTAAAAAAAGTTGTTTTCATTTTCTTCAGAGTTTTAAAATTAGTATAATTCACATTTTATATGGACATACAGCATATTTCATTCAAAACAACTATTTTTGTTGTTGTCCTAGTAATAAAAAGGTCAATAAATATTTGAAAAGCAACAAAATGGCATTGCTGGTTTTGTTCATTTAATTTGGATTTAAAAATACATGTTTCTTTTTTAGGGCTACAAACCTGCCAATGAAGAACCTTCCGAATACCAAACAATACCTTTGAACAAGATAGAAGATTTTGGAGTACACTGCAAGCAGTATTATTCCTTGGAAGTGTCCTACTTCAAATCTTCCTTAGATAGGCGGTTGCTAGATTCTTTGTGGAACAAGTATTGGGTGAACACGCTTAGCTCCAGTAGCCTGCTAACTAATGCTGATTATACCACAGGACAGATATTTGACCTGAGTGACAAGTTGGAACAATCTGAGGCAGCTCTGGGCAGAGGAGGCCTTATTGTCGGCCTCGGAGGGACCGAATCTGAGAAAAGGACTGAGGACAAACTCTTAAAAGCAACCAAGGACAGCTGCAAAACAACTATTGAGATTATTCATGGGCTTATGGCCCAGATGATTAAAGATAGATTGTTCAACCACATTAAAGTCAGTAAGCCAGAGGTGTAAATATGTGTATTAGTTATAAGTATATTTTCATTCGTGTAATATTGCTTTATATTATAAATTAAAATAGTTTTTGAACCATGATATTTTCATAAACCCCTCATAAATTCAAATAGCTATTAAGATAAATTTATAACTTAAGTACAAAGTAAGTAAACATTAAATGACTAAGAGGGAAGAGATGCTCGAATTAGATGCATTTTGAAAAGCTCATTTCTATACATAAAAAAGATGAAGAATGCCACAAATTAGAAGTATTAATGGCAATCGAGTCCAAAAGAGTTGTCTCTAAAATGTAGAATAAGATTACATTAAAGAACACTAAGTTAAGAACTTCCTAACTAAGTTAGGAACTTATTCAGTTTTAATAATAATACCTCAAAAGAATATTTTTCTATTTCTTTGCAATAAAAGTTATAAGAGGAGGGTGACTGACTTTTCAGACTACCTTTATATTACCCAATGAACAAAACAGCTGTGCAAGACATAAATGACATTCAGCACCATGCATCTGCTGCAGATAAAAATTGTAATATGCCTGATCCTTACTTAGACAGTAAAACTTTACACTATTCAGCACTTGGCTTCAGATATAGACAGTAAAACTTTACACTATTCAGCACTTGGCTTCAGATATGGTCCCTCCCACCCACCCATATGCATACAGTGGTACTGGCTCCCCTACCCGTCCATAGACATAAAGTGATGATGGCCCTCACACACCTACCATGTACAATGGTATTGTACAAAGTACTTTTAACTTACCCACTTTAATTTATTTCCACTGCATTATTATACGTAATCTGGATTGGTTTAAGGCTCATAAAATAATTCAAGAATAAAAATGATTACTAAATGTTGTATCTAAAATTATCAGCTGTTTTTGTGGTCCATTGTGGAGTGCTGTAGTGAAGTCCCATGTAAATGTAATGCAGTTAAACCAGCTGTAGTAACAGGCCTCACTAACTAACCAAGTCACTGGCACAAATATACATATTACATTAGATATCTATTTGTAAATTATAATCAAAGATGATATTTTCTATAAAATTTGTAGAATTATATATTTTACCCTGTACGTGGTTGAAAGTCCGGTTGGTAAGATTGTTAGGACACAGTTGTTCTATCAGTAGTTCTCACTAGAGCTGCTCCAGTGAGAACTCTCAGACGTTGAATGTTCATATTTTCTGTGCTAATAAAAGCTATTTAGGGAGTAGAAGACATAATTTAAAACTACACTATTTATAAATATACATACTGTAGATAAATCACAAAATTGGGAAACAACAGAAAAAAATGAATAGTTTGGTAGAGGATGAGTGACTATCATGTTCCCTCTACTGTTTTAGAGAAGAAACAACAGGCTACTACAATATATTAACCCTTCAAGGTGGTTTGACAGATCTGATCCGTCATGGTATTTACTACCTCTCCAGCGGTTTGACGGATCTCGTCCGTTGTGAAGTATTCCGTCACATGTTGCGATCTAGTGGTCGCTCGTATAAGCTAAACACGTTACAAACCTAATGGAGTACAGTTTACTAGTTTTACTTTATACTTTATAGGTTTTGACAAAAAAAAGTATCAAGTGTCACATGGGCGTCATTTGACATTGACCATGACAACAGCTGTCAGTGACTGAACGGCCAAATCACTGTGGCACTGGTGGGTCATTCGTAAGACGCATTTCATCATCTGCTCTTTGTTGTTTGTGATTGACTAACCTAGTTTTATATTTTCAGTTGTGTTTTACACAGTAGTGATAGTTATTTTTATTCTTGTAAATAAATTAGTTGATAATAATTATACTGTGATTCTGCAAATTCATTGTAAAATCGTAAAATAAAGTCCCGCTGGGGGGTATGACTGGGTCAAAAAAAAATCCCGCCTCGAAGGGTTAAATTATTGAGATTAGAAACTACATATTCTCCTTTTCAATCACTATGCTGTTTTTTGGTTACCTACAAAATGTGACCATACTATCCATATTTAAACCCACTAGAAATATCAATATCAGCATAAAAACTGGCAACAAAAGGCCACACAACCTTCAGCATGCAAATATATAGTTAAAGAGGAGATGACTGATATATATATATATATATATATATATATATATATATATATATATATATAGACTGCAAATATATAGTTAAAGATTGAGCCATAACTCAATCTAGTCATTGAGTTATATGGCTTCTAACTAGTCAACACAAGTTGGTTTTAGGTAAGGTACCTCGTTTGGTGTATTCTGCACTAAGAGCCTTTTTTATTGGTAATTGCATACAAATAAATGTGATAACCTCAGCATCATCAACCAGATTAGTGGTATTACTGTATGTATAAATGTATTGAGAATTTCAGGTTTAATTCTAATTCTACTTAGACAGGGCATCAGCAAACTTACCTGATAAGACAAGTCTAATGATAGAATACACAAGAAAATAAATACATATATAACACAAATTTTCAGTGCACTGTGCTTCTTCAAGTGAGAAGAGAGCTGAAGGAGGTGCTAGTGGCACTGAACGTTTGTGTTATGTCTTTATTTGCTTTTTTATATACTGTGTCAGTGGACTTGTCTTCTCATGTAGGTTTGCTGATGCCCTCTCTCTTCTGTTATACCAATGTCAGGCTAACAGAAGAGTAGTCTTTAACCTAACCTAAAATACTATTAAGTTGCTGCTTGTTCTATGTTACAGTTTCAGATATAAAACAAATGGTTTCACCAAAAGTAGCTTTAAATGCATTGGGGCTGAAATCCCATCCTCCAGAGACATACTTACTTACTTACTTACTCCCAGGGCCATCTATATCGCAGGTGATATTTAGCCGCACCAACAAAGCCTCTCCAGATTGGCCTGTCCTCTGCATTCTCTTCCATGGCTCCAACTCGCTGTATATCTAGCCTAACCTGGTCCCACCATCTTTGTTTTGGCCTCCCACGAGGTCGCCTTCCCTCAGGGTTATTTTTGCTAACTTTCTTTAGTTGGGACTCTTCTCTCCTTCTCAACACATGCCCAGCCCACCTTAGTCTTCTACTTTTGACCTCACTCACAATGTCTGCGTCGTTATACAGGTCTCTAATCTCCCTGTTATGTTTCCTTCTCCACTCCCCTTGGTCATATGTGGGCCCATATATCTTTCTCAAGACTTTGTTTTCGAAGACAATTAGTTTTTTTCCTCTTTCTTATTTAGTATCCACGTTTCAGATCCATAGAGCAAAACTGGGATGACTATTGATTTGTACAACCTAATTTTTGTTTTGTGTGACAATGACTTGGAAGATAGTAATCTATTGCATGCATAAATGCATCTGTTGGCTGAATTTATTCTTTGCTGTATCTCAATTTCTTCTGCGTTTTTATTTGAAATTGTGACTCCTCCAGAGGCATAGTACGGAAATTATCAAAAGGTTATAACTGCTGTAATAGACAATATATTTTTTAAGCAAACATAGTGGAAGTGTTCCTAATTCAATTAAATTATTACTCGCAAGTTTCCTTGAATAACTAAACAACTCATTAAATATTTAAATACTGTACTAGAGGACACCCCTGCACACTTCATATGCCAACCCTGTCACTCGCTGCATTTGTTACACCTTGGCCTCTGACTTGACTATAAATAATAGTATGTTAACTGCACATCGTACAATCACAATATTAAATTTATTATCAGTATCTGACTCGCATTACTTGCATTGCAACCGGTATAAACACCCAATTGTATTACTTAGCATATTTCAAATGTGTTCATTTCAGTTGTTTTCGTTTAAAAGTTGAAGATTAATAAAATAAGTGCATTAAGTTAACATTGAAACCTTGAAGTCCAGCAGAGCGGAGCCCTACAATTGAATGTGAATAAAATCATGCTTATAACCTTCCCTTTAACATTATGAAAGATCTAACCTCCTCAATATTACATACAGTATTGTTTACATTCCAACAGCTGTTAAAAATGTTTGGAAATCATCATTTACTTTTGAACAGCTGTTGCTTTTAGATTCATTTAAATCTCTCCATTTATTTAATAATTTTTTTTATTTATTTATTTATTCATAAGACGCCGATCGTCAAGATATGGGCGAATATGGATTTCGAATGAGTGTAGATTAGTGAATGTAGTCATTGTTACAAACTAAGGCCGACTATTCCTTAGAAAGTGTCATTAATTAATAGCCCAATGACAAATGAACAGCCGGTGATTATCAGCTGATCCTTCTCAAAATGTATTCACTCTGATTGGGATCGAACTGAGAACCTTAGCACATGAAGCTGGGATTGAACCAACTACGCTACCGACCAATATTATTAATGGTCCTATGTTATTCCTATGGCCGAAAAACGTACCATGAGGGTTCCCATACTCTGTGTAACGTATTTTTTTTTTTTTAATCAAAGAGTACCCACAATTTTTTTAGGTTTAATTTCTCAAACACAGGAGCAAATAATAAATCTTTCAAATTGTGTCTTCTTAGTAAAATTTAAAAAATTAAATAAAAGATACCTTCTTCATAAAATAAAAATATTAACTTCTTCTCAAAACACTTTATTTAAAATTAAAAACAAAACTTAAAAACTTCTCTCAAATACTGGAATAAAATAAAATAAACTTAATGTATCAAATAATAATCAATATATTTTTAAAATTTATGAAAATCCAACGGCAGCCAGCACGGCTGTTGTATCCGGCCAATTTCCTTCATTTTGGTTTTAAATGAAAGATGTTTGTTTACAGATCAGCCATCAAGTAAGTATTAAAAGTTGCTTAGCTTTGGTATTTTTCACGTTTTACACAAAAATGTTTTCCTCCTATACATTTCTTATGGGGATCTGAAACATGCCATTACCATTTCTTTTTCAGTTTCTCCGGTGTTAATTAACCTACATACTTTGATTTAAGAACACTTAGTGAAATGTGCGCGTTATTTTCAGCTACTGATCACTCAAATTGGTTAGGACTTAGGAGATTTAGGCGTGGACATTCGACCTACATTTTTGTTTTTTAAAAAGATTTCTCATGTTGTGAACGTAAATAAACAAGATAGTGTCAGCTGTGCATTAGGCATCTCAAGAGAGGTTTGTTTACATTCAGATTATTTTAACCTGTTTTATTCTCAATATGCTATTTATCATATAAGTTTAATGTAGCTGTTGGTCTCGCCACTTTATACATTTCTTTAGTTACTTTACAAGTTTGTGAGTATTTTGTACTTTGAACTATGGGTCTTGGTAGGAAAACAAAAGACACTCGCAGGAATAGTGAAAAACGGAAATTGAGGGATCTAATTTGATGACATTTGGTCCTTTAACCACAAGAAAAAGACAAGGTTCTGGTGATGCTGATTTGATAACATCTGGTCTTTCTTCCTCTAAAAGAAGACAACTGTTACCTCCACCAGCTAATCATAATTTAAAGACGTGAAGTTCTTCAACCATCAACAATTTTGAAGTGATTCCCATTATGGGTGATGATAACTGTTTATTTCGTGCAATCTCTCATTGTTTGTTTGGAACTGAAGATAGACACCATAAGGTCCGTTTGACTGATATTGATCACATTGCTAAAAAGTGGCGTGCATTTAAAAATGTTTATTGTTGGCGATAAAACATATGGGCAAAGTAATAAAAATGCTACAGATGTATAAGTGTGTGATGAGTGCCAATGACCAGTATGCAGGACTTGCTGAATTTGAGTGTGAGCGAGCTATTTCCAAATTGTTTGTTTAGAGTTTATCACGAAAATGGTGACATAATTGCTAATTATAGTTCTGGAGGAACTATTTGTGACTTTCTATTCTCTGAAAACCTAGATAATGGGCATTATAGTGTCCTGAAGGATAGTTCTAGAAAACCTACAAGGGAAACACTTGATCCTAACATTAAGAGGACTAAAGGCAAGGCCACTCTGACTGGCCACAGTGAGGCAAAGGCCAAAGCCCAAAAAGATCAAGAGAGCAGAGTATGTAGTAGTAAGAAGATTTGCTTCAAGGAGTGCGGTTTGTGATGCTACTTCAGATGTCAGTCCTTACTCTGTAGGTCTTGAGGGAGTTTGTCAGTATTGCTCAGCATTGTATTTCAAACCTGAGAAGAATACAGCTGGAAAGTTCACTCTGTGTTGCTATGATGGAAAAATCAAACTTCCACCTTCTACTACACTTGAAGAAATGAAAGAATTGTTCTCTGGTAATAATGAAACATCTTGAATCATCTGGTAATAATGAAACATCTAACAATTTCAGAGACAACATTCACCAATATAATGTCATTTGTTCAATTTGGCGCAAAAGTTGATTAACCACCTATCTATGGTCCTTATTCCTTTAGAATCCATGGCATGGTTCATCAACGAATTTCTCCGTTATATTCTGATGATTCCCAAAGTACTTCATATGGTCAGTTATATATTCTTGATTTTGCCAAAGCTAATGAAATGAGAATGTCACATGATGCTAACAAAGGTTTGTCCAAACAGACACTTACCAACTTGAGTGATCTGCTTAGTAAATTCAATCCATATGTCCGTTCATACAAAACCATGCATCCGAAACTTGAAGAAGAAAAAGCCCTTGCACTTAAAGAAAATCCTTAAATAAATTTTGTTATCCAATCCTACCATGGACAATCTGCAGATCAGCGGTGATATAACGATCCTACTACTTCTGAAATTGCTGCAGTGTTTGAAACAGATGATAGAGCACCTCCTTCTCATAGACATATAACTGTTTATCAAAGAGCAGGTACTTTACAAAAGATAGATTATGAAAGTATGCATGTGATCCAATGTGCTACGCTTTGATTTGGCCATGTGGTGAAACTGGTTGGCGCATAGGTATGCCAATTCAAGGTGTGCGTCAAACTGAAATACGAAAGAATATAGAATTCCAGTCCGAGTGAAAGGTCCTGCAGGTGACTTCAATCCATTAATAAATGCTGGAAAACGTACTCAGCAACTTTTTGTGGACCATTACTGCCAAATTGAAGGAGATAGACTGAAGTAAATCTGAAGGGAACAAGCTAAATTGCGTGTATAAACATACATAGGCTTAGCAGATGCATTACGGTGAGGGCTGAGCATTAAAAGTTGAGACTATGTCAGATTTCAGATTGTAGTTCTGCCTTCATCTTTTATTGGGAGTCCAAGAAATATGATGCAGAATTACCAAGCTGCTATGGCATTAGTGAGAAAGTTTGGCAAGCCTCTTCATAACATTTGCTTGCAATCCTACATGGTCTGAAATACTGATAGTATTCATTCTTAGGAGACATCAAATAATAGGAGGTGTCTCCTAAACTTGAAAAATATTACTAAATTTCAAGTTTAGGAACCCAGAGGAATTGACAAAGTTGTATCTGCTGAAATTCCCAACCCTTTACATAAACTCTATGAATTAGTGAAAATTCATAAGGTATTACATGGACCCTGTGATCATCTGAATCATTTCTGTGTTTGCATGCAAGAAGGAAAATGTAAGAAAGATGATTCCCAAATCTTTCTTTGAGGAAACAAAAGGAAATGTAAATGGCTACCCACTTTATAGGCGAAGAGATAATGGCACGACCATAACTAAACTGATTCTCAAAATGTTTATTTAAAAAATGATGCTCCTGAGGAAGCATCAATCCAAGCAGAGCTACGTAACAAGACTAATTGTCAGAAAAAAACACCCCCCACTAATTACAATATTGAGTAACGCTGCGGAGCAGCACGGGTCCACTAGTAATGAATTTAATATTTTCTTAATATTCCAGATTAAATTCTTTTTTATAATTCAGTGATTTTATGATTCTGTTTGATTTTATAATTCTGCCTCAGGAATGTTGCTTCCAGAGAACAGTAGAGTTAAATCCCAAGGCGCTGCCGGACACCTAAACGTCGTGCACAATCAAACTCACACTGCGCGGCATAGCAGAACTTGTCAAAAGCATCCCGTGGGGAAATTGCCGAACTCCGAAAGGAAATGGAAGAACGGTTTAAAGAAGTGGCGAAACAGGCTGAAAAAACCATTGCACGAACTATTTACGTGGAACTCCTCTCCAAACAAAATTTGCCTCGAAACAAATGGGATGAAAACCAATCAAGAAGCTTTGAAGGAGGAAGCAAATATAACAACGTCACCAAAACCTGTACATTGCATAAAACCTGTACATTTTCTGCAATGTTGATCTGATTTGAAAGGAAAGATCTTGCTTTAACAAACATTGGTTATTTTATTCCTAATGGGAAAAATCTATTTTTATATTTGAGAGGCTAAAATTCTCAATTTGTATGAAAAACTGCAAAATTTAAATTGAAATTTTATAGAGTTTTAGACTCATCCAACACTCAGAATATCGATACAAAAAATATCTTGTTTTGTAAGTTAATTAGAATAATAGTAGTCTACTTTACTTAATTCTTGTTAACAGTACATCGCTCACTAATATAAAACATGCACAGTATCTTAATTAGTACGAGGGTAATCCAGAAAGTAACCTCCGTTTTGAAATAAAAATTAATCTAGTGAAGATATAAAATTTTATTATATACATCTTAAAACTACAACTTTACTTTATTTTTCCACATAGTCACCAAATCGATTTAAGCACTTGTAATATCTTTTTACAGTCTTATCAATTCCCTCTTTATAAAAATCTGCCGCCAGTGAGTGGAGCCAACCTGTCACTGCGTTTTGTAACTCTTCGTCACTGTCATACCCAACGAGCACAAAACTTGTGATACCCCAGTTTTTTTCTTTCTTCATCGTGAATGTTTGTTCTACCATTTTTTAAAAACCGTACCCACTGACGAACTACACCTTCACTCATAATGTTTGGGCCATAAACGGCACACAATTCACAATGAATTCCGGCTGCTGAGTGATTTTTTGCCAAAAGAAACTGTATAACACTACGTACTTCACACTTGGCGGGATTTTCTATCGCCGCACTCATGTTTTAAGGCTGTAACTGAACAACGCGTGATCGTACGATGCTCCACCTTGCACAGTTAGAAGCGTACTGAGACGCTGCGCGCGTCGATGACAGTATGGCGCCGCTACCCCCACTACTTCTTGCGCTATGAACAAATGGCTGTTACTTTCTGGATAACCCTCATATTTTCTTTACAAGGTTACATATAAGAATGTATTTTGTACTACGGTATATGACTGAGTATGCCTACAGACCGAATTTCATGATTTTAATTGAATGAAATAGAACGATATTCCACTTAATTGTTTACATAGATCCAAGGTAGTTCACTTTAGAACTAGTTAAAAATAATTATTTAATTTTTAATGAAAGCTAAATCATTTAGAGGACAATCCCAATTAATGTTAGCATATATTAAACTAATTAAATCTTATTCTTTTCTTAGAATTCAAGTATTAAAAGACTCCTATTTTTGGTACACTACTTAAATGTTAGTCGACCTATTGCTATTATAAGTAAAATAAAATGATTAAGCCTTCTTTTCATTTCATAATATCTTTATTCAATTAAATATGTACAATGAATAGTGTCAAGTTGTGATACTATAAATTAAAAATAATAGTCTAATAATAACAATACTAACCAGAAACTAAATTAAGTCTGTACTATTTTAAAATCTGCCTACTTTTTATACCGTACATATAATCATTGATTTTATTTAGTCAAGAATAAAATCTATGAACAATGTATTTTAAGTTAAATAAAAATATTTAACAAAGTATTATATGTTAGGACGTACAAAAATGATAAAATAATAACTAAAAATTCACATTTTTATCCATTATCTTTTGTAAGCAGTGACATATTAAAATTTTCTGTTTGTATTCATTGTTTTAAATTAGGTTTATAGTATAATTTAATCTTTATTTGCCTACAAAATTATAGTTTAAAAAGGCACCTATAATTTTTACACAAAAACAGTGTTATACTATTTTATAACCATTTTAATTTAAGTATGACCGAAGTATTTGGTCAGACTTAAACAAGAAATAGACGTAATATAAAATGTTCTAAACAATAATTGTTCAAATATAAATTATAATTTTACTATCATAACCTTTAGGTAAATGACAAAATATTTTTAACTATTTATATGACCCCAACACTTCATTTCTGGCTGCGATCTGCGAGACGGTAAATATGCCATGTTTTGAACTCGCAGTATCGTCCAGCCAGGGCGGGGGAGGGGCTGTTTCTGACCTTGAATGCAGCGGGTTCATTCGACAGCCACCACCGCTTGTGGCGCGCTGCTAGTCCACTGGTTGTAAAAATTCTCTTTAGAAGGTGGACCCTCAGAAGCGAAACGAAATTCCTGCTGTGAGCTGTTCAGTTCTTCATGCGGAAACTACAAACATCGTAATGCGATTTTAGCCTTGGACTCCAGTGCCCCATCCTAAAAGTATATATACACTATACTAAAGAACATACTTTACAAACACATTATACGATTAATAATATAAAAATAATAAAACACAGTTTATTTTTAGGAACGATTTAATGAAACAAATCACAGGATAACATACAGTGTAAAATCAACTGTTGTATATTTTCGATGGCAGCAGCTGTCATGATACAATAACCCTAATTGTGTGTGATAGTTGCACAGTAAATCCACTACTGCACAGTGTTTTTGTTTGTGGTCGCATATATTATTGAACGTTTGACAGCTGTGACCTATGGCTGAGGTTTCCGACTAGAGCCTATCTCACCCGAATGTTGAACAAAAACCAAATAAGACGGAGACTAGGGAAATAAAACCTCGTATCATAAAATAATACATCATGATCTCACTAACAAATGAACCGATTTTGGTTATCGACCTGTCATTCAATTCCTAATTTGAATATTGTGTAATGAAAGTTGTCTTGAATTGTCAAAATATTTTAAACATTTCAAGATATTGAAGAAATAAGTTTTGGATGACGTCATAATCGCTGGTTTGCCTCTAAATTAGACGCGGCATCGCCTTTTTTAAGAACAGCTGTTTTTGATTATTTTTTTCAACAATTCTTTTAACGTACTTGGTGCAAGACTCTACTGCGTCTCTTGATATAGTTGGAGAACTACATTAATATTTACAAACAAGAAATGGGAAAACAAGAATTTTTGTGAGATTAGACATGGAAAGCAGGCTCACATGGTTAATAAGTAAACTTTCAAAACAAACACACAAAAAATCGTGTTCTATTTTTATGTCTATTTTGGAAGTGTCTTTATAAACAATGCAGCCTACACAGCATATACAATTAGTGGAAAAATGAATACTCTTTAAGTCAGTACTTTTTACTTTATTACAGTTTCAGATATAAATAGTAACAACAAAAATATGTAGCAATAGTGTTAGTGATTGATATTAGACAATACTAAATAAATAAATTAGCAAAAGTTTAAAAAATTGGTCTTTACTAATGGAAAAATAACACGCTAAAATTGAAGAAAGTGATCAATAAATATCACAGATATTACCACTTTCATGTGTTTTGACTTCAAAAGCCAAAATAACTAACAATGGTAAATCTATTAAAAAATACTGAAAAAATGCATAACAAATTTAATAACTATGCTACCTAAAATACAATAAAATCATGTCAACCAGTACAGTTACATTTCAATCAACAGTAATAATGTTTATATAACACAAAAAGGTGATATTTAACTTGTATGTGCAAAATATAATTAACGCTGATATATACACTGTATAAACAAAACTCTTCATAATTATTTATACTATCTTATATTACAATGGAGGGAAATTTACTTCATTATATATACAATAAAAAAAAGTTAATACTCAACCAACAAAAGAAGACATAGAATAAATATTTAAGTACCAGCTTGCGTTTCCTGTCAATCCTGTGTAATCCTTACATATAAAGGATACAAGTTAGCATTTTAGTTTAAGGTTTTGCTATTTTTGACACATGTGAAAGTACAGAATAAATTATTTATAAATGTATTTATTTTGATAAAGAGAGCAAATATATTGAGCCAAAATTACTTGATTGGTTTAAAAACGCATTCAGTGCCAAGTTCAGACACAAAAAAGTCAAGAAATGTTAATACAGGTTTTTTACCAAATGGTTAAAAAAAATATTGCACTGTAAGAATTTACACTCTGAATAGTTTACATTATATTTTTAAACAATTCGTAAATTTAATTTTAAAACCAACATAGTCCATTTTTCACAATTTGATCAACCTTATGACCAGTAAAATCAATCTTACTTACTAGATCTAATAGGAAATAGCCCATAATTTGATTTTCAAACAGGCTAAACATGAATTCAAACTGACTAAATATGTACAAATTATTCACAGCATTGATTTTTATTTAATTTTCTATACAAGTATGTGTTTTCTCTCACAAATTTAAAGCTTATTATATGAATATTTTTTGGTTGGCAATTACATACTCTTCACAGTTAAAATATGTACATCAAAATTATCTATATCAATTTAATATTGTTTTCAAGATAACTAACATTGATTGGTTTTTTATAATCAGAAATTTACCAGTCAGTTGACCACAAAGCTTTTATGTATTACATCAATAAAAGTACTATTACATTAGTTACATTAATTCAACATAAAATTAAATTGAACTAAAAGTTACATTTAAATAAGAGCCAAACTAATTTTGATACTAATCACACTTTTAATTAGAGACAAAACATGATATTTTGGTTGGGCAACAATAAGTTTAGAAGAAAGTAATGACATAAACATATAAATAATCCTTAATACAATAATTTACACGATAAATAGATTTAAGTATGCTCATTAGAGTGAGACATGAAGTTTTTTAATACTCTGTGTTAATTTTGTTTGTAATAATTCAACCAATATGCATAACAATAATTTATTTAATTCATAAATATTTTCTATCTGCTCAAAACAAAATATTAATATTATACAAGAACTAACAATTAATATAAAAAATATACTATTTACAAACCTAGCTAAAAATTAACATTAGCATGCCGCACCTCAGGCTTTATTACTATATTATAATTTCAAATAAATTATGAACAAATTGTTACAAACATCTCAAAAGGATAATTTTTATTCTGGTAATGTGTTGAAATTTAGTTTAGATTTAGATAAGAGAGGATTAGATAAATGGGGTACATTGATAGGAATGATGGTAAATTGGCAAATTACAAAAGATGCAAGATCACAAAACAGGACAATATTATGAACTTCACGAATCTGCCCCTTGCCAAAAAAGATGGCTCTAGCAATGGAAATCTGTGAAAGTCAATGTTATATGTCTTTGTATGTGAAGAACTTAGTGGTTTTTTTTAATTTGCCATAACTTATTTTACAATTATTTATATTAATACTTGCTTTTGTAAAATAAGTAATGACAGAGATTATATAGAGTAAATTAACATATACAGCATTTTGCTGTAGTAAGGCTGCCATTTCCTCTTAGCATCACTGAATTGCTGAGTACCAAATCTGCCCCACCTAGTTTGTTTACTTCCAACCCAGAATATATTGTTACTCACCACATATATTGCTTTTATAAATAATTTAAGCCTTGTTGTCACAGTATAATCACTGCACAAAAAGCCAGGCATACACTATCAGACGTTTCCCAGAATAAGACATCAGACCAAGCTGGGAGCAAGGAAGGAAGGTAGCAAAAGGCGTCTCAGAAAGTGCAAAAAAGTTGTCCAAACAAGTCCACCAAGTGAGTTGAACGTGAAAAGCACAGAGGAGGGTATTCTCAATTCTGTTAGTGGCTTTGTGCAGATCTGCAGAGGTAATATTTTTATTGTTTTTCAATGAAGTGTATGATTTATTATGGTGAGTGAGGAAAGTGGAGGCTGATTCAGCCATTTGTATTTATGTGCATTTAGCAACCTGCAAATATGAGAAATAAAGGTGACGTTGGTGTGAAACTGTGCTGAAAAGAGGATGGATCATGTGGACTTACGTTCGAACCTAACATATCAACATATCAGTGGATAATACAACAATTTTACAAAGTCAACAAGTTGTCACACATTTTCTGCAACTTATGGAGGCCTCCTCACGATATTCAAGACTTCGTTCCACAAGTCATTTCTGTTCACTTTTGGTAGTGCTAGAGATGGGATGAGTTCAGGTGTTTTTATATTCAATAATAAATAGCACTGTTTTCCAAGGCCCATTCCATTTTACAACAGAACTCCGCTAAATATAAAAGTGAACTGACCAAAAACATTGCGCTCGGAGCAGGCGAAAAGGTATTACACAGTCAGACTCCGAACGACATCGGATCGATCTTTTCTTTGATCTTTCAACAGAGACCTCCTACAGGGCGCTCGCTCTATCAGTCTATCCCCAACTATCAGTCTAGCTCCCTTTTCCTAGCTCAGTCCGATATCTTGTTTGAGCAAAAGTTTTGATAGCGTCTGCCTGTCTTGGGATTAAGATGGACTGATATTGAAAGATCTTGACATCAAATAATCATCTGATTGTGTTTTAAAAGCAATAAACAAACTAAAGAAGAGTTTCTTTAATAACATCACTCCCAAGACAGTATCCAAAGAGATCTTAAATTTTAAAACCCTGGATCGATCAAGCAAACATTGCGTACTACCTATAACTAAATATAGTAGTTAGTTTATATACATATAAGTTATGACAAATAGGCTGCAGTACTTATTTAATGAAGAAAAAATGTTGAACTGCTGCTCCCATAACCCCACCATTATGATTGGACTGAGTAAACAAGCAAAAAGAAGGTATCTACAAATTTAGCAAGGAGAGCTCAGAGAACAGAACAAAATAAATTAATCTCATAGGATGAGAAATTGTGACCTCCCAATATTGCACAATATACAAGTGAAGAGGAAATTGAATAAACAAATCTAAAAGCAAATGTCAATTAAGATTTTACGAAATGCTACTATTAACATCATTTTCAATGTGTTGTTGTTTTTAATTCATTGAACATCCCTTTGATCGCATCATATAAAATGTCACAAAGATGAATTGATGTTTTGGTTACACTGCCATTCCACATTAAATTTTTGCTTAACCAATCAAAAAAACTAATAATAATAGAAAAAAACAGTATTTCACAACTAAGCACAAATTCAATGTACAAACCTACAATTGAAAACAAAATTATAGAAGGTCTTAATACATTAAAAAACATTTTTAATGTTAACTAAATTATATACAGGTTAAATTTATACCAAATTTCTTTTAAAAAACCCCTATGTTAACTATTATTTTCTAATCAATCATTATGTATTTATTTACTTAAATTATAATTATTTGTTTTTGTTGATTTTATGAAAATGGATTGAAAGCGGTTTTACAGTGATCTCTCTAAAATGCGAGGCCTGTTATTAATTCAATTTCAAAACATTTTAGTTTAATTTTACTTTAATAAAGCTCATATGACCATTTTTAGGATTATCTATTATATGACCTGCTAGAAAATATATTAACCACTCATTAATTATTGCCTCTTTACAGTTTAAATCCATAATTTAGAATCCTCTCCCAATACCAATTTATGCAACTCAACATTTATAGTAAAATTTTACACATTTATCTTTAAATATAGTTTTAAAAACACTGTCTTAAGAGTCTTTTTATAAAATAAGTAAGTGATGATGGTAGATAATATTTGGAGATTTCCAATGCTTTAAGTGTTAGGGAACAAACACAACGTTTCGACAGGTATAACAAACTCCTGTTGTCTTCAGGTGTAGTTATTAACTTAGCCTAAATTTAAAACTAGTTTTTCCCCTTAACCCAAACTAATTCAAGAAAAGACTAAAATGCTTAAAGACTACGGTTGACTGTTAAGAAAGTCAAAGTGTTCTTAAAAACTATCACACATACCACAATTATACAAAATATAAAACACAATATGAAAATTCCTCAGATACGGATTCCTCTTTGACGTTCGTGGTGAGTTCATCTCGTGAATGTAGTGGTGCGAAGAACCCATACCCCACCCCAGTGGAGTTGGAAAGCTGGTGGATAAGTTGAATATTTTTCTATTTAATAACCTACTCTTTGTTTTGTTGAACATTTTGTATTTCTTTTTTATTTCATATTGAGTTTTATATTTTGTATAATTGTGGTATGTGTGATAGTTTTTAATAACATTCGACTTTCTTAACAGTCAACTGTAGTCTTTAAGCATGTAGTTTTTTTAGTCTTTTCTTGAATTAGTACGGATTAAGGGGGAAAAACTAGTTTTAAATGTAAACTTGGTAAATACACCTTAAGATGACATGAGTGTTTTATACCTGTCGAAAGGTTGTTTGTTCCTTGAACACTCGAAGCATTGGAAATCTCCTACTATCACCTACCATCATGAACAATCCAATGCTAACTTTCAAGAAAAAATAAGTGATCATGCAAAATAATAAATTGAAAAGGTAATCAATGATTTACCACAGTTATTAATACTAATTCAAGGTCACATATGACCTTATTAAGTTTATATAAAATCATTAAGTCCTGTGCCTTTTTTAGAATGATTGATATTTATTATAATATACTTCTGGATGTGCAGAGAACAATAATTGTGTTTATATCAAACACAACAGTTTAATTACTATTCAGAGTCTCATTTTACCTGTATGGTATTTATTATAAATAAATGTAACAAGATATGTAAGTTTTAACATTGATGAGATATGAGTATAACAGCCTGAGGTGCCTACAATTGACAACACTTATGCGGGTGGTGTGAGTCATTGCCAGCTCTCAGGTGGAAAATTACTGACATCTGCTTGTTCCTGAAAAATTTGCCCATTACAGCTGTAGTTGATTCGGATACGCATTTTCAACATATTCTGGAACAAAACAAAAAAATCACTTAAGTATAAAACGTGGAATATAAATTGTTTTCTACTATTACAATGACCCTGACAATTTTTCCCTTGTATTTATATTTTCTAAACAAAATTAAAAGCAAATGATTAATATATTTACTTACACATTTACTTACTCTATTAGGATTGATGACTTTGACAGTTTGTGTTATTTGACCTCCCGGGCTTATGACAGTCCCAGACGGAGGCAACATCTGCAACTGGAATGTCTGGAATCAAAGCAATTAACACACAATAAAACATGTTATACATACATTTTTAACATAATTTAATACACATTTAGACAATTATTTTGAAATACAGCAGTTTGATCACTAATCAAATACTAGAAATTACATTTTAATTGAGAAAATAGTATTAAAAATTATAAATTTAAAAGATTTCTTTTGCACGAAGGGAGCTGTTTCTAATCTACTTTAATTTAAACTGTTCAATAAACATCTGTTTTTTCAAAAAGATTGTCTACAAAAATAAATATTTAAAGTTCAATACTCATTCATTGGAATCTCAAATATGAAACAAGAAATATCAAACAAAACTGACTTGGTTTACCAATCAATCAACTTTTTTTATATTTAAGATAAAAATTCAATGGTGTTGAGATAATTGAGAACAGAATAGTTGATGAGGGTAAAGGTTATTTAGAGTTACATGGTTGTATAAACATATAATCATTGAATACTAATTCTACATATGACATATGAACTACTGCCCCACCAGCCTCATGAACAAGTTCAGTACATCCAATTCATCATAGTTAGCACAGCCATAACCCTAAGTGGGATTATGTTGTATAAAACTGTACATTGCAACTTTATTTCAGAGAAAAAAACATTACCCCCAGTTCTTACAGGCCTGCAAGTAACCTTTATTTAACATGTTAAGTACCAACCGCCAGCTCTGTTCGAGATTACAGCCTTAGGCTCTGTAATGAGCCTCAGTCAATGAGCTGTCAACCCAGTTCTCTTACCCTACCAAAGATAATGTATACTTTTCTAATAATAAAATTTAATTCAATATAACCATGAGGAGAGGAATCGTGATGGCATCACAATAAAGTAACCATTAAATTCCTGATAATCCAGTCTAGCACTCAGGTAACGAACTAGACTGTAGTTGTGTGGATAAGACAAGACGAACAAAGTCTGCTTGAAGCTTTTTCCTGGTTTCATGAAACATTAAAATAAACACAATTTTTACACATAGAAACTAATTCTTTTGCTGAACTGCTGAACTAGACTTGACATATGACATTGCTCATAATTTTCATAATAATAACTCAAGATCGATGCCATACTAAAAAGCTGACCTTAGGCACAGCAGCTTGAAAGAGGAACTCTGTAAACGGACTCTGTGATTGGTTGTTGGCTGTTACATGAACAACTGTCGTCGTGGGAGTGTCCTGTAACCTCTCTAGGCTAAACACTATCTGCAGTCCATTCTTCTCATACGCAACCAGTTCTGAAACTGTTTAAGACTAGTTAAGTGAAAACACAAAGACATAGGTTGGTTTAAGCCCTGTTAATCTTATTAAGTGTTATGTTAAATCAGTGCTCACTTATACACGTTCCAAAACCACTAAACTTGGTTTCACAACAAATGTTAAAATTATCATTCCTACAAATACAACTTAATTATTAGAATTATTAAAACAAAATTATTATTTTTGGTTAAAATATAAAATCTTCAATCAAAAAGAGGTATTCAAATTCAAAACTTTTTTATTCATACAATTTGCAAAATTATACAGATACAAATTTTACAAATATAGAATGGCACCAAATAGTAAGATATTCTAAAATAAATGTAAATATACTAAAATGGATAGTTATTAACTAAAAATAATAATAATTAACTTCATATTAATAAACTTATTTAGTACTTAACATAAATTCCACAAATGAATATAATGCTTTGTTAATTAAAAAAATTTTTAGGTGTTTTTTAAAAATACTGTTTTTGTTTATTTTTTAAGTGAATCCCTTGGAATTTTATTTGTGAAATGTATGCCAGCAAAACTTGATTTTTTATTGTAAAATTCATTCGAGTGATTTTGTATTGCTAGTTGATCTCTATTTTGTGTATTATAGTTGTGAATTGTCTCCAATCTTGGCAGTCTGTCCCCACTAGTCCTAACGAACATAACCACATCAAGAATATACATACTGTAGATGGCTATTATTCCTAATTTTGAAAAATATTCTTTAACTGAGTTTTGCTTTTTTTAAATTCATAATTATTCTAAATGCTTTTTTTGGATTTTTAAAATGCTTATTAAATTTGCATTGCTTGTGGTCCCATACAGCACAATGCCAAATGATATGTAGGAATGTATGTGAGCAAAATAAATTGTTTTTAGTGTTTCTATAGATCAGTATTTAGACATAATTTTGAGTGCAAATAATCTTGTCGACATTTTACTTAACAAATTAGAGATATGTTTATTCCAAGATAAATTTTCATCCACATGTAATCCTAAAAAAGCTGTTTCTTTAAATTGAGATATTTTGGTCCTATTAATTGTAATATGTGGATTAGGTTTATTCCTGTTTTGCCTTGTATGAAAACTTATAGAGTTAGTCTTGGCCAAATTTAGTAACAAATGTTTACTGTTGAAATAATTATCAATTACCATGAGGTCATTTGTAGGAGTAATCTCTTCTTTAAGGGTTTTACAAGTAACTATTAAATTAGTGTCATCTGCTTACATACATAGGTTACTCTGATTACCCGTTAAAATTGAAGGCAAGCCTTTTATATAAAGGAGAAAAAGTATGGGTCCCAAAATGTATAGGAATAGGCAGAAATATATGCAAACTGATAATGGTAAAAAGTGTTATAAGCAGCCATGATAAATGATATAGACTATGACAACAGGCCAAAACATTATATTCTTATATGTTGGATTATACTTTCTTCCAATACGTCCTAATAAGTCCACATCTTTATTGAGAACTTTTATCACTAATCTTGGATTCAGATGATTTGCAACCAATGGTTTTATATGTATAAATAAATAAATAAATCTTTATTGTCACAAAACGTTTCCATAATAATAGTGCAGCTATGAAACAGATGACATTGTCAATATAGTACAATTTTACTTATATCTACATAACAATCCTATATGGCCAAACCAAGAACTGAATGATCCTGTTAATGACTAAAAACTTCAGTCCCAATTTAACATAGAAATACAGAACAAGAGAAAAATAACACAGCAATAAAATCAAAAAACATCATCCAAGAACTCATTAATTTTGTAGTATGCTTTATGTAGTAAAAGATTCTTAACATTATTTTTGAATGCATTTGAGCAAATTGATGCCTTAATATCAGATGGTAATTTATTGAAAAACTTTCTTCCCATGTAAGATGGTGTTTTTTCAACCAGTTTCAAATTATGTCTGGGATACTGAAAATTATTTTTAAACCTAGTGTAGTATAGTTATATGCCTTAATTGCTCAAGTTCTTTTTCATGCTGGAATGCCAGGGAAAATTAGAAAACCAAATGGAAAATTAGAAAATTATGTTTTGGTCTGTTGTTAAAGCCTATATATAGTTTTATTTCTTACACTAACCAACTTCAAACCACTGTTGACACATGTCGACGTCAACTGTTATAGTTCCTCCATCAAAGCATGATGAATATTTTATGCAAGGGATATTTTTTCTGATTGGTTGGCACCTTATGCAACTGTCTGCAGTGGTGATCTTCAGTGGCTGGAGTAAAGTTGTGTCTTGTATTGAGGTTATATAGAGATGTTCCATGTGTGATGGATTACTTTGACAGGTAAGTGTTTTACTCTTTTATAACAAAGTTCAGTCTCATTTTCTAACAATCATTCAATTTAATAAAAGATACACTAAGTCAACATTAATCTAATTATACTTTAGTACTATACATAAAAAATTACGATGACAACACTTGTCAACATTGAGCGTGGGGGTGAGAATAAAAAATACTTGGGATTTGAGCAATGTTTGTAAGACGCCCTTTACAATGATAGTCTTCCTTGCCCCTCGCCTACCACCACTTCCGGAGTCCGAATCCACCATTACAAAAATTGAACTGTACCTAACCTAATGATATAGAGTGAGTAAACTTTGAATTCATAGAACTATATTATATTTCACAGGACTTTAGCATTTTACAAGATCCACATTCACTAATCACAATTAAAACCCAATATTATCTTGGCTCAACTTAATTCAATTTATTTTTGGTTTGAAAACACTTAAATGAATAGCCTCAACAATAAGTTTGCATTTTTGTAAAAATAAAATACATTTATTTTGAACTATAATGTAATTCAAATAATTCAATGTTTGAAATAATTGATTGCGCCACAGCTAGTGCTACACCATGGTTAAAAAACTACAATAAATATTACTAATAAGAAATAAAATAGAAAATTAAAGAAAATATAATGCAACGACTAACACATACTATGGTATGCAGCAGAAACCATGTCATAAGACTGATACAAATGATAACAATTATTTATTCCCAAAATATTTGTTGAGTCTCATCCAGACATATTCTGCTCTTCTGGCAACATTGCTATGGACTGTGACTATGAACATAATGTGCAGCTTAGTATTTTACTTGTATGGATCACATTATCCATCTTACATGGCTTGTTATACTAATCTTTTTTATTTCATAGATTTTATTCTTAATGGAAGTCAGATTCAGATCAGAGATACCAAAACACTGTAATATCGCTTTCCTTAAACATAAAAATGCAAATTTTCACAATAATTTGGGAATCATTAAGTTCTCCAACATAGACAATGTTTTTTATAGAAAGGATTATATTTAAATCTTATTAAAATCGATTATATTAAAATCGACAGAGTTAAAAAATTACCTGTTGGGGCAGTTGAAGGAATTGAGTCTACTAGAAAGTTGGAACTGTTGTTGAGGCTGTTTAATAGGATATTGTTGTTGTTCTGGACAGTTGTCTGGGTCAGGCTGTTCATGCTGTTACTATTACTCGTAGGTTTTGTTGTTCCTATGTCTAATCCACCTGAAGAATAAATTGTTATTTAATACTACCACTCACGAAGAAGGAAAATGCAAGTTAACAAAATTGACAGGCCATTTTAGTTCTTTTACTCTTTGACAAAGTCTAAACATAAAAAAATTATATTTAGCTTAAACTTTATTCTCAAATGTACATTTTTTCAATAATTATTATCTATAGTGACCCTATTTTATCTTCGTTTAGTTAAAACTTATGTCTAAGTAATCGACAAAGATGTCATCATTTTAATTAATTGTGACGTGATGTCATATTTGAATAAGTTTTATTGATCCAGGCTCTCCTAAATTCTAATTTTTGTTAAGGTTTTGTAAGGATATGAGTTTTGCAGTTTTGCTACGGCAATTAAAAATAATAAAAATACATGTTTCCGTGCTAGAATAAAATAAGAATAATAAAACATGCAAAATATAAACAGAAAATTTGTTATTAACTGCCTAATTTTATAAAATACATAGTACAAGACTAAATCATACTTCCTACTAAGAAAATATATGAAATAATGTACGCTATTACATCTAATAAAATCTCTTACCTAAAATTAGTCTCTTGAATATGTTACAGAGTAAACCTCATTATTTTCTTAGGCCTGCTTAGCTCAAAATATATGAAATAATGTACGCTATTACATCTAATAAAATCCCTTACCTAAAATTAGTCTCTTGAATATGTTACAGAGTAAACCTCATTATTTTCTTAGGCCTGCTTAGCTCAAAATATATACAGTACAAGTAAACGTCACACAACACAAATTTATTACAATATAAGCACAAAATGCACAAATATACTACAATACAAGCACAAAATGCACAAATATTATGGTGATCGATTTCGGTGAACCACGCTCACCTTCCTCAGACCAGAGGGATTCACAAAAGAATGGAAAACGGTGTTCAACAACTCAATTTATAGGCCTATGATCACGTGACCCCATTGGCTGGAATCGTCAAAATGGCGGCTGCTGTGATATTATTGGTTAATTCCTATTGTCTGTTACTTCTCTTCTTTTATTCGCTGAAAATACATTATTAAAAACTATTTCGGAATCAAAATTAACCTGTTCATTCATTAATTTATCACGATCCTTACATTTTTCTTTAAAAATAAATAACTCTTCCCAAGCATTCATGTTACGACCCTTCTTACAAAATTTTAGAATATCTACATTTTCATCTATTTTATTCAAACTGTGGGTACAATTCAGAAGGTGTTTAGCTACATTAGATCTTTCAGGTTTATTATTTTTAAAAAATAAATATATTGAGGTGTTTCCAGACATCATATACACCCTGTATCTGTAACATTGTATGCTGAAAACACACACACACACACACACACACACACACACACACACACACACACACACACACACACACACACACACACACACACACACACACACACACACACACACACACACAACAACATTTTACATGTGCAGTGTATGTGTGTGTGTGTGTGTGTGTGTGTGTGTGTGTGTGTGTGTGTGTGTGTGTGTGTGTGTGTGTGTGTGTGTGTGTGTGTGTGTGTGTGTGTGTGTGTGTGTGTGTGTGTGTGTGTGTGTGTGTGTGTGTGTGTGTGTGTGTGTGTGTGTGTGTGTGTGTGTGTGTGTGTGTGTGTGTGTGTGTGTGTGTGTGTGTGTGTGTGTGTGTGTGTGTGTGTGTGTGTGTGTGTGTGTGTGTGTGTGTGTGTGTGTGTGTGTGTGTGTGTGTGTGTGTGTGTGTGTGTGTGTGTGTGTGTGTGTGTGTGTGTGTGTGTGTGTGTGTGTGTGTGTGTGTGTGTGTGTGTGTGTGTGTGTGTGTGTGTGTGTGTGTGTTTTAACAAAATTATCACCAGATTTTTTTTTATTTTATCAAGTTATGATGTGGTATCTCCTAAGGTATTGCTGAAACATTATTCAGTATTATCACAGTACGTGTATGGGTGGGAGGGTGGGTCATTACTACAGTACGTGTATGGGTGGGAGGGTGGGTCATTACTACAGTACGTGTATTGGTGGGAGGGTGGGTCATTACCACAGTGCTTGTACGGGTGGGCCTGAACGATAGTCTTGATGAGGAAATTTCACGTATAATGGAATCGAAATATAATAAACTTAATAAGAAATTGCAAAGATTAAGGAATGTAAGTACTAATGACAATCTAACTAGCCATTTAGTTAATGATGAAAGTCACGTTTTTCATAAAAGGGTAATTAATATGAGTAATGTTGAATTTAGCAAATCTGAAAATGATGTATTGTGTTATGGACCCAAACATAATTTCATAAAAAATCAAAACAAACAAGCCGATATTTTAGCCACAGACATTGAATGTAATGTATCTCAGTTGAAAGATTGTAACAGAAACGAAATTAGATATGATGTAAGTAAAATATGTAAAACAATGCAGGTCCAAACTAATAATTTGAAACAGGTTTTAGATTATAAAGTTTGTTTAGATGTAAAACAGAAATTACAGAATGAAGATCTAGTCGCAGTTAAAGCGGATAAGAGCAACGCAATTGTAATTCTGAAAAAAGAAGATTATATTACTAAAACTGAAGATTTTATCAAGGAAAATAAATTTCAAGAACTAAAAGGTGATCCTACAAATAAATATCAGGATGAAATTAATAAAGTTGTAAAATCTTGTACAAAAGTTATTACTGATAATGTTCGTTTTAGAGCTTTTATGAATAATCCTAAGGCACCCACAATGAATGGTATTCCGAAAATTCACAAACCTAATGTACCTATTAGGCCCCTGGTAAATTTCAAATCTGCGCCTACTTACAACGTATCAAAGATATTGTCCAATATTTTGACTTCTGCTTTGAACCTTGAAAATAAATATACCGTTAAGAACAGTATTGATTTTGTTGATAAGGTCAGTCATGTAAAATTGTGTAATAAGACTAGGTTAGCCTCATTTGACATATGTAATCTATACACTAATATTCCAGTTGATGAAGTGATTTACTTAGTTAAGGAAAAACATGTAGAACAACAATATGAAAAAATGTATGTAAATCAAATTGTAAAGTTGCTCAAAACTATCTTGAAACAAAATTACATACGTTTCAATAACAAATTTTACTTACAAAAAGATGGTTTAGCTATGGGTAGTCCACTGTCATCCATTTTATCACAAGTTTATTTACAGTATCATGAAGACTCCATTTTAGATAAATAAAAAAAGGAACATGATATCATATTTTACACCCGTTATGTCGATGATATTATGGTTTTGTTTAACGAGAATTCATGTAATGACTTAGATAATATGTTAAATATACTTAATTGTCACCACCAGAAGCTTAGTTTTACCAGTGAATTTGAATCTATGAATGAAATTAACTTTTTGGATCTAAAAATAATTCGTGTTCATAACAAACTTTCATATAGAATTTTCAGGAAACCTACTCAAACCAATTGTACCATAAATAACAGTTCTGTCCATCCCCCGTCTCACAAAACAGCTAGCTTCAGAAGTATGTTATATAGGGCGTATTCAATACCATTAAGTGTTGCAGATAGAAAACAGGAAATAAATTTAATAAAATCAATAGCTATTGCAAATGGATACAAAGCATCAATGATTGATGAAATTGGAAGTAGAATAAAAAAGAAAATAGAAAACAAAATTCGAGACGATAGACGAACAACACTTAAAAAAGAAAAATCCGATAAAGAACAAAAGAAGTATGTATCCATCCATTACAATGGGCCGTTTACACAAAGAGTTGGTAATAGATTTAAGAAATTCAATTTATCAGTAGCTTTTAAGACTTGTAATACTATGTCCAACATTTTACACCCGAATATTGAAAGTGAAGATAAATTTAATAATTCAGGAATATATAGGATTAACTGTAATGATTGTAATATGTTTTACATAGGTCAGACTGTAAATTTTAGCAAAAGATATAAAAACCATGTCTCTGCTTTTAAAAATAATAAACCTGAAAGATCTAATGTAGCTAAACACCTTCTGAATTGTACCCACAGTTTGAATAAAATAGATGAAAATGTAGATATTCTAAAATTTTGTAAGAAGGGTCGTAACATGAATGCTTGGGAAGAGTTATTTATTTTTAAAGAAAAATGTAAGGATCGTGATAAATTAATGAATGAACAGGTTAATTTTGATTCCGAAATAGTTTTTAATAATGTATTTTCAGCGAATAAAAGAAGAGAAGTAACAGACAATAGGAATTAACCAATAATATCACAGCAGCCGCCATTTTGACGATTCCAGCCAATGGGGTCACGTGATCATAGGCCTATAAATTGAGTTGTTGAACACCGTTTTCCATTCTTTTGTGAATCCCTCTGGTCTGAGGAAGGTGAGCGTGGTTCACCGAAATCGATCACCATAATATTTGTGCATTTTGTGCTTGTATTGTAGTATATTTGTGCATTTTGTGCTTATATTGTAATAAATTTGTGTTGTGTGACGTTTACTTGTACTGTATATGTACCAACACGTATTATGCTAATTAAAAAACTATTTCAAAATATATGAAATAATGTACGCTATTACATCTAATAAAATCTCTTACTAAACTTAGTCTCTTGAATATGTTACAGAGTAAACCTCATTATTTTCTTAGGCCTGCTTAGCTCAAAATATATGAAATAATGTACGCTATTACAACTAATAAAATCTCTTACCTAAAATTAGTCTCTTGAATATGTTACAGAGTAAACCTCATTATTTTCTTAGGCCTGCTTAGCTCAAAATATATGAAATAATGTACGCTATTACATCTAATAAAATCCCTTACCTGAAATTAGTCTCTTGAATATGTTACAGAGTAAACCTCATTATTTTCTTAGGCCTGCTTAGCTCAAAATTTTCTTATGTAGGCCTGCTTAGCTCAAAATTTTCCAAGCAACTCGTTACCAACTCCTATGATGTGTGTGTTTAAAACTATAATGCTGTTACTGTGCCATAGCAAATTTCTGATTGTTTCTTGGATCACCGCCTCTCTTCTTTCCAAGTTATATAGTGTGTGTCTTTATTTTTAGTGTTTTTTATTGTTCTCTATGTATTGATCTTGTGTTCATTGGTCATTGGGATGGCTCAGTTCCTTTCCGTTGCCTCAAGATGGGCTTTCCACTTGTTGCTTCTTAGCTGTTCCTGTCTCATGGGTAGTAGCTAAAAGGGAAAGTTTTCTGTCAAATTTCACTAAAAGTTTTTGTTTGTTGTGACCGTTTGTTTTGAAAAATATTGTCATTGCTTGTGATAACTTTTCTTTGTTTTAAATGAAATTTACTGGACTTTTATAGAATTAGTTTAGCTGTGACTTGTACCTAACTTAACAAGATCCACAAGACCCAAGACAAAATGTAAGATATTTTTCAATTTTAGTCTTTAGCTGTTATAAGTCAGATTTTTTTTTATGATTTAGTTTTTTGTTCCCTTAGTTATTACTTTTTTCTCTTGTATTTGTATTTTTTCTCTTGTATTTGTATTTAAATTTGGTTTGTCCTCTTGTAAACTTTCAAATTTCAATCTCAAGTTTTTACAATAAACATTATTTTTCCTGTGATGTTTTTTCTTCCCCTCTCAGTTTGAGTATCTCACCCTTGGCAGGGCTCTGTTTTGGTGCGAGAGTTGGTTTCATTATTTTACTCAAAAGTTCAAACTAACAGGGCAAAATGCATTAAAGAAGAGCGTTTTTGACAACACTCATATAAAACAATTTTAAGCATCGAGTAGTTTTTTTTTTTTTTTTTTTTTTACAGTGAGTAAAATATTTTGATATTTTGAAATCAAGAAACTAAACAAAATCAATCAAGTTAACTGAAAATAGTGCAAAAATTCCTTATTTTACAAAATTTGCAGGCACTTATGTTACTACCTTAAACAAAAGAATACTAATCTACAAAGCAAATTATGATTTACAACTGGGTCATTGGCACTTTTTCCCTGTATATTATGTTTTAGATGGTGTGAATTTCTATTTGAGGGTTAAAAAAGTCTCTATGGTCAAAACATACGTAAAATCAAAGCATTGCAAAATCAGTCCTACTTTTTCAATTAGTTTTCTTAATTAACTGAATAACATATTATCATGATCTAGAATTTATGTTTTTTTTTATGCATCTAAATATATTTTATAAATGTGTAAAAGCTGTGATTAAAAAATTGGATTACCTTGATTTGTGATGGGTCAGTTCCATTTTTGTACGGTTCCGGTTCGGTTCTTTACTGAAATTGGTTCTCGGTTCTCAGTACTTTTTGAGAAAATCTCAGAAAATGTTCTAATACCTTTACGCCAGTGAATCAACAAATTATGTGGAATCGGTCAGTTAAAAAAGTGCATAGTATTTTGGCGATTTCTCCAATATGAACTATAATACACCCTAAAAATCTATAAAATGACATACAATATTTCCAATGACTAGAGAATTAGTAACATTTTATTTATTCTCAGGGTATGATGGATTACATTTTTGCACAATGAAAGTATGTACTTTAAATTTTAAAAAGTATACAATTTAGCTAAATGGAATATAATGCTCAAATTAGTACACAACTGAAATTTACCTTGAGGAAATTACAAAACTTAAAGGCCTAGAGAAAATTTCAAAATAACCTGCCATTTTAGGTCTGGTTTAGTACTAAAACTTATTCAAAAACAAATCACAACAATTGATTTAAATTACCACAACTGAATTTAAGAGGTTGATGTAATTTTAGTATGTCAAAAATAAACAGCAAAAACAAACAATAATATAATTAATTAGAAAAATATATATAAATATTTATTATTGGTTCTTTTCTCAATTGGTGATAATACTGAATTAAGAAAATATAAACGCTACTCACATTCATAAAAAAACTATACAGCCAATAATATTATATAAATGTTTTTAGACATTACAGTATACATTTTGTTTTAAATTTAAGAAGTAATAAACTATGTTGGGTTGGTAAATGTTAAGTCAATGCAATTTAAAACATTAATCCAACTTAAGACTTTGTAAAAACAAAAAAAATAATAAAAAGAAAATTTAAGTATTTTAAAATAAAAATGCTAAAGACTTATTTTGTTTGGTTTTGACACAGTATAAATCTTAAAAATGTATTTTTCAATCCAATTCCCTAGGTTTTGTATGCATGTCTTTTCATTACAAGTCTAAATAAATAAACTCTAATATCTTACGTTCATCATAAAAACCTTTTATTTTTCAAAGTTCGGTATAAACAGAATGGAATGTTCCCATAAGGTGTTTATTATCAGGCAGGAAGTGATAAGAAAGGGTGAAGATAAAGGAGGGAGGAGCTCAGGGAAGAAGACTGGACTTAGGATTCTTGAACCAAAACTGAATGGCTTTATTCCCTGCCTTTGCGAATGCCTATTCAATAATGTTATCTGTCTCTTGTTACGTGCTGATAAGGAAGTGCCTAGACTATGGGCAAATATTTGTTGACTAAGATATTTTGTTTATCTCTTGGCCAAATCACCTACTCAAAGGAAGTGGTCTTCTATGGGCAGATATTTTCTGACAAAGATATATTGTTTATCTTGTGGCTTGATGTCGTTTGATTGTTCTGTTTATCAGCACTTTTCATACCTGAAACATTTCTGATATAAAAGCTATCTCCCCATATACGTTTTTCTACAACCGGGACCACAGAACAGAGATTTTTCCATCGGTTCCGGTTCTTTTGTCAATAACAGATAGAACTGAGAACCGATTTTAGGGACCACCCATCCTTAACCTTGATAATATAAGGCTATAAAAATGTAGTATAAAAATATTTAGGTTTTCTAAAGTGTCCACGGGGTTTCTTTTCATGGTAAACTCTATTTATTACCATCATTGGAACATTCTGATGGGTTACAGTACGCGCGCTGAAGGTCTGGCCTCCTGCCTGGCCTACTAGTTATATAAAAACATCGACAACTCCTTTACCTGTTCACTGACTTTAAAGGGCGATTGTTTATGTGTTTACGGAGTATTTGTGTTTTGGTATTTCTTATAATTAGACCGGTATTTAAAATAAAAACATATCAAACATGTAAAGTGTTGGAAAGTTAAACTATTAAAACTTATATTAATATCAACAATAATATATGTCGTAAAAATTTAAAAGTCCGTTAATAAGTTTAATTGAAATTAAGTAATTATGAACTATATACTCCTTATCAAGGTATCTGAAAAAGATACAGTGCTTCTTATTGTGACTTAGAAAAATATTTCTTTGATTTCCAGTTTCGTCATATCACTTTTATTTAAATTCTCATTTAAATTTGTTTAAAATAAATCATTTCTGTTCGACATTTATTTAAAGAAAATTTTTTTAGCGAAAGAAAGAGACAACTATTTACTGAATTATTAGTAGGTAATGCTTAAAAATTAATAACTTCAACTGTAATTATTTATATAGTTTCTTATAATGATTTAACGGACACAGGTTAATTTAAATGGGTTCCATATATTTATTACACTACACTAGTTAAATAAAAACAACCATATAAACCACTAAAATAATTGTTTTCCGCACTCTCAAGTACTGTAAAAATTCTAAAACCTCCTAAACCATAAGCAAACATATCGCACACAGTCTGGAAACATACTTTAGGTGAATCAGTAGGTAAAAATTAACTCATCTTATTTTATAAGCAAGCATGGGAAAGACTCGTTGCGTGGGAAAGTCTGACAATAGCAAATGTTGCCAGGACTGCAGGCATATCGGGCCCTCCACCTGTCCCCTTCTATGACCGCTCGGCGAGCTCGAGGCCGGGCCTTCGCCGCACAGTCCGAACACATTTCTGTTTAGATCTATTTCCTCAACTTTTTTCAATTTTGAAATATTTAAATATAATTGTTTTGTTAACTGACATTGATCTTTTTTTCTGTTAAACTTATTTTATTAGTATTTTTTAAACCTTTATATTTCCTTGTAAGGAAACACATTTTTAAACTTTGTTAGATTTGGATATAGGAGCTATAAAAATCATTTGTTTGAAAAAATACAAATAGTAAGTTTGTTGTTGAAAACCCCCATAAAATACTAATATTCCATATGATTTTAATTCCAATATTATGATGAATAAAAGGTGGCACTCGAGGTGCGACATGGACTACCTGTGTTAATCCCAGCGATCCAAAGGGCCATAAAACTGGCACTCGAGGTGCGGCATGCCACCTCAGGTAGCCCGGCGAAGGGTTGCGGGGTTGTAGACACGCTCTCTCTCTCTCTGTCCATAAATATATATATATATATATATATATATATATATATATATATATATATACATACAAAATGGGACCTACGTTACTAGGATAATCACACCATTTCAATAACTAGTGTAATTAAATACAGACTTTCACACTTAAAAGGAATCAATATTTTCCGGAAATACAATTATTTTTATTTCAATAAAGACAAAACATAACCGTTGAAGGGAAACCATTGCAATTGGTTAACCACTTCACTTACTTGGGGACAGTAATGACGAGTGACGGCAGGCTTGATAGAGAGATTACTGCTAGATTGGAGAAGGGGGCACGTTTTTACCGAAGTGTTAAACACCTGTTGTGGGATAGGAAAGTGCCAAGGACTGCTAAAACCGTCATGTACAAAACGTATTATAGGCCCGCTCTCACGTATGCAGCAGAGACGTGGAAAATGACAGAGAAAGAGTGGAGTAGAATACAGGCGGGCGAGATGGCTTTCCTGAGGGCAATTAAAGGAAGAAGTAGGCGTGACAGAATCCGGAATGAGGAGATAAGGGAAGGTTTGGTCAATGAAAGCTTAAGGGTGAGAATAGAAAGATCTAGGATCAAATGGCTTGGACACGTGAAAAGGATGGATGCGTCTAGAGTGCCAAGGAGAATGGAAGAACTGGCCATTGTTGGGAGAAGACCAAGAGGACGACCGAGAGTGAGATGGAAAGATGATGTGATTGGGGACATAGGAAGGAGAGGAGCACAATGGAACACGATTTGCGAGGAGAAGCTGTGGGAAGACAGAAGTAGATGGCGGAGGCTGGCTGATACCCCGACCCAGGACTAATCTGGAACGGGAACGGATATGGATGGATGGAAAAAGTAGTAGAACTATAATTTTTCTGGACACTCCGATCTGCTTTACATAGCTAAATAGATTATTATTAGCTAACCTAACCTAACCTTTTTTTTTAACAACCTAACAACCAAATTTTTAAACTATTTGACGCCGTTAAACATTTTTATTGTAATAAATTTCTTTGTTTAAGTTAAACTATAAATTGTCATTGAGCGATGATTAATTATTGAATCATCGTTAATCATCTGTCTCATTGTATGGCTGTAGTTTTCAGATAATTTTATCACTGTAAATATATCAACTATTAGCCGCCAGACCAACACGGCCACACTGCTAGCCGAAGCGCCATGTCGCACCTCGAGTGTTAGTTTTAGGTTCTCTTTCGCTGCATGTCGCACCTCGAGTGTCCAATTATGACCCTCAGGTAGTCCATGTCGCACCTCGGGTGCCCCCGAATAAAATTATATACAATTTGGTCTGGATAATATTACTATGTTTTATAACATGTTAAGTAAAACCCTGAAAAAGCACATGGCCTTTACGGTTTTGATTAAACTATAGAGGGTTAAAGGTAAATAGTTTTATTTATCAAACTCTAAAAGTAGACAGAAACTCTAACTATTATGAGTAAAGAGCAGATCCGTGAAAAAAAAACAAACAAACAAACAAACAAACAAACCGGCCCATTACAACCAACATTTAACAAAGATCAAAGGTTTTGGCTTCATGAATTAGGCCTTATTTATATTGAACCACCAATCTGGTAAATTTTAATTGATAACAATATTCATTTTGGAGCAACTTAACTATCAAAATAAACATGTTCCAAATAATGCACAACAAGATAGCTGTACTTGCCTAATAAGTCTAGCAGATCCTGGTTGTCTGTAGGCACTATGGCAGGTTTACTGGTCTCGGCTGGTCTCACGATGTCCCCTTCTCCTGTATCACCTCCGATCAGTACAAGCAGAGCGTTCTGTACAAAAACAATATTTCAGGCATATCCAAAAGCTGAAATATTAAAAATAAATAAATGCCCTATTAGTTTTAATAATGGCCCTTTAATTTAAAAGTAGTGAAAATAAAAACATTAAGGATTGCAAAAGAGCAATTTATGACAAAAACTTTAAGGATCTTATATGAAGCACTGCTGCCAATCATGTAACCCATGCTAAAAATAACTCTAACAATAACCAACAAAAAAAGAGTAAACAAGAAAGTAAAGAATCAAAACGTCTTGGAAGATGAAAATGTGAGGGAATATACTGATAAACCTGCTTAAATAGTTCAAACCTCAACAATCAGTTCTTAGAATTAGTAGATTTTATATTCCACAGAAATTTAAATAAATAAAACTGTAACCGACCATGTTTTCAGGAAACAACTTAATATACAACCACTCAAATTGACATCAACAACCACTGAAGAAGTACAAGCAATGATAACATTCCTCAAATTCAAACTATCATTTTGGGTGGAAATCCTATCAGAAGTAGTACAACACTTTGACAAACAACTAGCCGCTCCAATGATCCACAAGTCATTTAATCTAAGGCAGTTTCTCTTTTTTTACAAATATCAAAAATATTCTCAAAGCCCAAAAAGTGATATTTCACCAAACCAGAAAAATATCAACTTGCTAATATCGACTTTCTCAGAAATAATTGAAAAAACATTCCAACGACAAGAATGTTGAGCCGTCTGGAGACAAAATGTAATAGAAAATAAACCCTTATCTCAAAAAGAGATCAACCACTAACAGACCTTATTAAACACACCACTGATTATTTAGAACATGTTTCAGTTATCTTCTTAGATAATAATAAAGCATTTGACTATCTAAAACATGATCTTATCTTGAAAAAACCCTCCATTAGGAATGCATGGGCTGACAAAAGAATTTACAGCTACTTGAAGACACATAGTCAAATAATTAAAGAAGTACAACATTTGAATGAGAAAGTGTATGTTCAAATCCAAGAAACATTCAGTGAACAGAAGCTAGTTACTCGGGGGCATAGTGTTGTGGAGATTATAGGTGGTAGAGAGGTTCTGTTCTTGGTCCTCCACTCAGACCTGACACAATCTCCACTCAGTGTTTGCTATCAGCATGACACTACCAGAGAAATCTAGCGTGTCTGTGTTGGATAGAGGGCCAGGGTTCGAATATTGTCTAGACAGGAGAAGCGAGTATTAGACTTATCGGTTAGCTGAAAAGAATAAGAATGTATTTCATGAATAAGAAAATCAAACGAACACCAAAATTTTGATTTCATATAAAGCTGTAAGTTTTTATTTGCCCTAGACATTGGGCTATTGATAAGTTGCTCTTTCTGAGCATAAGTCAAAATCAGTTAGTAATCAGACTAAACAAGCCATCAAAGTTCAGATCTTAGTTTAGATTTTGATCTCAGTTATATAATATTTATATTCAACTTAAAATATTCACAAGATTATGTCAGAGTATCAAATCTGAATATCGTTCACTTTACAAGACTTCTCCAGTGGCTACCACATTGAAACCATAAAATACAGTATATGCAGATGACACAACCCTTTCCTTTAAAATGACACTGTACAAAAACTACACCCAGATAGACAGACCATGAAGATACATTTTATTAGTCACGATCAAATGCCTAATGCTGACAAAATCTAAACTGCTGGGCCTGACAATCAATGCTAGTCTTATAAGTAGGGATGTCTCGGTTCCTAAAGTCGGTTCTCAGTTCAATCGGTTTTTGACAAAAGAACCAGAACCGAGGGTAAAATGTTGATTCTGCAGTTCCAGTTCCGCAGTAAATGGGGAGATAGCTTTCATATGAGAAATTTTTCATGTGTGAAAAGTGCTGATAAACAGAACACTCAAACGACAATATCTGACCACAAGATAAACAATATATCTGTGTCAGATAATATCTGCCCATAAACCACTTCCTTATCCGTACGTGATTTGGCAGTACAGATAAATAAAACATCTAAGCCAGAAAATATTCTCATATAGTCTGGCCACTTCCTTATCAGCACATGAAAAGTGACAGATAACATTAATGAATAGGAATTCACATGCAAAGGCAGTGAATTAAAGCCATTCAGTTTTTGTTAAAGGGTCCAGAGTCCAGGCGAGCTCTACCCTTAACATTCTGAAAATAATTATGCTTCTAGTTTTATTGTATGTTTTGAAAAATAAAATGTTTTTATGATGAACTTAAGATATTAGAGTTTATTTATTTAGGCTTGTTTTTAATAATGAAAAAACAATATGTAAAAACTCCAAGGGAATTGGATTGAAAAATACACTTTTAAGATTAATATTGTGTCAAAACTAAACAAAATGAGTCTATGGCATTTTTATTTTAAATAGTTAAAATTCATTTTAATTAATTTTTTTTCTTTTTTTAAGTCTTAAAGGATTAATGTGTTAAACTGCATTGACTTAACATTTACTGACCCAAAATAGTTTATTACTTCATAAATTTAAAACAAAATGTATACTGTAATGTCTAAAAACATTTATGGTATTATTGACTGTATAGTTTTGTATGAATGTGAGGAGCATTCATTTTCTTAATTCAGTATTATCACCAATTGAGAAAAGAACCAATAGTTTGTAAAAATATATTTTTTTTCAATTAATTATATTATTGTTTGTTTTTGCTGTTTATTTTTGACATACTACAACTACATCAACCTCTTAAATTTAGTTGTGGTAACTTTAATCAACTGATGTGATTTGTTTTTTTAATACGTTTTATTACTAAACCAGACCTAATTTGGCAGGTTATTTTAAAATTTTTTCTAGACTTATAAGTTCTGTAATTACCTCAAGGTAAATTTCAATTTCATACTAATTTGTGCATTATATTCAATTTGGCTAAATTGTATACTTTTTTAAACTTCAAATAAATACTTCCTTTATGCAAAAAATGTAAACAATCGTACCCTGAGAATACCTAAATTTTACCAATTCTCTAGTTATTGGAAATATTGTATGTCATTTTATAGATTATTAGAGTGTATTATGTTTCATATTGGAGAAATCCCCAAAATACTAAGCACTGTTTTTACTTACATTCCACATAATTTGTTGATTCACTGGCGTAAAGGTATTAGAAAAGTTTTCTGAGACATTCTCAAAAAGTACTCAGAGCCGAGAACCGGGAACCAATTTCAGTAAAGAACCGAACCAGAGCCGAAAATAAATTGGAACCGACCTATCACTACTTATAAGGACTACGCTGTAGTAGAATCCCATATTAGATATCAACTAATTTCTTTGGGAGGAGCATATGAGACCAACATCAGCAAAATTCTGGTACTCGAGAAGAAAAGAAAACTGTTGTGACGTTTTCAAATCTTGGCCCAAGAGATAGCAGAGAACACTTTAACCCTTTGAGGACCAGGCAGAAATATGACATGTTACAAAATTTTTTCACATATCATACCTGTTCTGTTTAGCTAAAAATGCCAAGCCAAAATGGGCGATTTTGCAGTTGTCGACCAATAAATTTATAATTTATCTTATAAGTTAGACACTGACATAATAATGCACCAAAGTATTTGTATATTTATAAACTATTGATAAAAAAATATAGATGTAATTCTAAGTAGTTAAAAAAAAAAATAATAATTGAAATAAATTTACAAATTTTTTTAATTTATTTATTTATTTTTGCTAATAACTAAAAAAGTAAAAATTATTTTACTGTGGGGAATTATATTATTTTATTTTGCATTTAAAAAGGAACATTTGTAGAAAATTTTGTGTTATTTCCCCTATAAATAAGTTATTTATAACACATTTTGTAGAAATATACATAAATTACTTCGGCAACTTATTCTAACTGTTAATACTATTAATTATTAAATGCGAAGAAATTAAAATAATTACTTACAAATCTGCTGTACTAGTAAAGAGCTGATTTCTGGATCCATAAACAGTTTTAAAACAGTTACACACACTATTTACAAAATAATATTTACAAGTCATTCATTATCAGGCCTACATTTTTTTATTTACAAACATGCTTGGCAAAGCAAGTGCCATGACAGCCTTCATTGCACAGAGAACAAGCTGTTCTGGATCGTTTTCTTCCAGTTTTATGGTCCTTTCCCTTAGGGGTGCATACCCAACATGTCTTTTGATTATTACCAGGTAGAGTAATTACACCTAATGCACGGTTATTTGAAGCTGCTTCTTGTACACGCTGCTCTCCAAGCCATTCTTCTGTTACACTGGCAACAATACTTGCAATAAAGGGATATCTTTCAATAGGTTTTATATTATTCTTCTTACAATTTGTTTTATAAATAATGTAGCAATTGAGTACCATTCTTGAAAAAATATTAAATGTTGCTTTGCGCCAATATTTCATTGAGCGTCGCTCTTCAAGATAGGTGTACAGCATCATGTCATGAGTATCAATTCCTCCCATGTACTTACAATAGCTTTGTACAATAGCTGGTTTTTTTCTGATGTGACTCTTCCATGCCGTCTTCTTACTGATTCTATATAATTTATTTCTGGTTTTGAAGAAAGTAACAGTACAGGATTTTTCTGTGACTTTTTTTGTCTAAAGCCTAAAGCTACAAGGGGCTTGTTCTTTTCTTTACAGTACATAGAACAACCTACATCAATTTTAGCTTTTATCTCATTTGGTAGGTGTTTCCTATCTCTTTTTACAGTACCAGTCATAAAGGTTTTGTTTTTATATAACCAGTCCATTAGGGGAACACTAGTGTAAAAGTTGTCAGTAAATAAATGAAAACCTTTACCTAGAAAATTGCCTACAGTTAAAAGTTTTGAGACAACAACATGAGATAACCCCTTTTCCTTTACTTCATTTATTTCTTGAGGATTTGCACTTTTCCTTTATAGCAATAAAAACTGAGACAATAATTAGTCACGGAGTCACAAAGGACCCAAAGTTTTATACCCCATCTACTGTGATGTTTGTTGGGTAGATACTGCATCATTTTGGTCTGGCATTTTGTTCCAATTATGCTTTCATCAATTGATAACTGTTGGTGGGGTACATAAAAATGCGTAAATACATTATTACAATGGTCAATAATGGGATTAAATTTTTGTGATGGGTCATAATTTGGTTCATTACATTTTGGAAGTTTTGTATTATCAACCATATGGAAGCAGCTTAGCAAAAGTTCAAAACGATTTCTTTTAAACATTTTTTTGAACCAGGGAGTTGCCTGATTACTACAGTCTGTCCAGTATGACTTCATTGTTGGCTTTTGAATTAAGCCCATATTTAAAATAGTTATGATAAAGGCTTTTATTTCAAGTACAGATGTAGGGATCCAAGCTCTAAATCGACTGTGTGGTGAAAGTTGGTCTCTTTTGGCTGCTAGCAATTGTTCAGCATATCTGTTTGTTTCTCTTTGGAATAAAGTTAAAAGTGATGTAGTAAAAAAAAGGTTGAAATACTCAACTGGACTAGCAAGCAAAGGTGGGCAATGTTTTGGACCAGTACATTCCATGTATTGAAAGTTATGTGTGAGTGGCCTAGTTGAAGTGTTATTACCAGTATTGAGTTTTTCCCAAACTTACTGATGTTGGTTATTAGGCTGTGATTGATTTATTAGGTCATTTGAGTCATCATCAGATTCACTTGAGCTAAATACAGGCCTACCTTGACCTACAGGTCTAGTTTGTTCCCCAGTAAATATGTTTGGATTAGGCCTACCTGTGAGAATCCGTCTTTGTGTTGTCAAAGTTGATTGAGGTTCATAGGTAGGATCATCATCCGTGTCATCACCAAATAATGATCCTGATTCATTTTCACCTAAATCTAAATCACTTTCCGTATCTTCATCCTCACTAACCTCCAATTCACTATCAGACGATGCAAGATCATTATCTAATTGTCGGTCAATTTCACTTCCATGAGATCGTAAATTATCACTCATATTTACAATTATACACTAACAAGTAACAACTAAATACTATAAACTATATATAATTACAACTATAAACTAAAAGACTGAAGTATGAACGAAACCAACAAACAATAATAACATAAACACAACGGAGCAGAAATGATAAACAACGAATATCCTAGTAGACTAGCACTAGTACCAGTCAGCTGATAATGTCACATGAAAACAATGAAGTAAAAAAAATCACAGACGTTCAAAGTAAAAGTGATATTCATATATTTTATCTGCAGACAGACCAAGGAATCAGAAAAACATAGAACAATAATAATTTGAAGTCATATGTATTAATACAAAAATGAATATCAAAGCGACTATATATTGCCGTCTGGCGCTTCTCGCGTATATCATCAGTGGCAAGATATTGCCGTCTGGCGTTTTTAAATACGATCTTTGACGGCAATACATTGCTGTCTGGCCCTCAAAGGGTTAAATGACCAAAGCTTCTGTCATAGCACTTTACAAACTAGCAGTTGTCATATACATCAATCAGTGACACTTCCAGATAATCAGAACGCTTCTGCCCGGTCCCATTAGAACCGGATATGAGAGATTCTACAGTACTTTTATCTATTCTCAGTGGTGTTTAAGTATGGCAAATACTTATTATTTTGATAATTGATATAGGGTTATAGTTTTTCATAATTAAGAGGTTAACTAATGCATAAAATGATAGATTCTCCTTCTTGAAATCAATTATTGGCTTTAGGGCCTTTATCACAAAAATTGTGGGTTAAATATTGCACATTCTCATTTCCCATGTAAATACACTATGTATTAAATTCTACTTACGGAATCCTGGGTATCCAGAGCAACGTTTTCGATTGGATCCGGCGTCACCTCTCCTTCCACCTCACCATTTGTCTCTGTAGCATTGGTACGACTCACTTCCATTGGAGGCATTCTTTCCAATAAAGGCCGTCTTAGATGATCATACTGCACATCAAATACATTTTACTATGTGAAATTAAGTCACCAACTTATTTGTTTACATATGTTCAACTATACAAACTAAACAATGTATATAATAATTATAAATTTAAAATATTAGTTATATCCTTGATTCTATTATTACTTACAAATAGATATCTTAATAAGGATATTTGTGCCAGAAATTTGGGACACAATTAGCTGATTTACAAATTAGCTGATAATTTGGGACACAACATTTAGCATTGGATGAGAAATCTATCAATGTGTAAATAAAATTAATGGTCATCCATGAGAGAAATAAATGTTCATTAAAGAAAAACATGGGACATAATTTCTCATTTTTCCTTATAAACTGTATGTTTCAAGAGCTAGTATTATATACCCACCCACCCACCCATACACGTACATTGGTATTGACCCACCCACCCACCCATACACATAGAGTGGTATTTCCCCACCCGCCCACCCATACACGTACAGTGGTATTGACCCACCCACCCTCCCATACACATAGAGTGGTATTGACCCACCCACCCACCCATACACGTACAGTGGTATTGACCCACCCGCCCACCCATACATGTACAGTGGTGTTTACCCACCCGCCCACCCATACACGTGTAGTGGTATTGGTAACTGAGTAATCTTTAGAAGGTGGGTCAGAGGTGTAACACTATTTATTCAAAATCTATAAATAAATTTTAAAAATTGGGAAAAGAATTAAATATTTAAACCCTACACCACTGTGCAAAGAATCCCTAATTGCACCACACTCAAAAACCAACTATATGTAATAATATAATTAGAATAGAATATAATATGTTTATTTCCATAAGGCATAAAGAAAATACAAACATTTAAACATAGCATACAACCTCTTGCTTATTTTACTATCATTAATTTGGAACAATTGTTATTATTCAACAATGCTATGTATTAATGTATTACAATTAATAAAAACAGTAACATCTTTCAAAACAGAAAATACAGAATTCATAGAAAAGGTAAAGACTGACAATAAATACAACTTGTACTACACATTAAAACATAAACACATATTTTCATTAATAAATCTATTTTTAAATATATTTTAAGACTTATTTTGTTTAGACATACTTACATTTAAACAATTTAAACAGACTGCTTATAAAAATTATTTTAGTTTTTATTTAAGATTGCATTATGGATAGGTACCTCCATTGCTCTGTGGAGGTTACCTTCAAAATTTATAAAAAAATAATTTCTGAGAAAAAAGGGTGGGCAGGCAATAAATAAATGCATACATTTAGCGAAACAGTGGGAGGAAAAATTAATACTCAAGAATACTAAAAACATGAGTGACTAAAATTTTTATTGGTACAATATTGAAAACAAAATAGGTAATAAGTTACTATTACTTATTTTACTATCATTAATTTGGAACAATTTATATTATTCAACAATGCTATGTATTTATGTATTACAATTAATAAAAAAAATAACATCTTTCAAAATAGAAAATATATAATACATTGAAAAAATAAACCAAGACTTACAAGTTTTTAATGCTCATCATAATACATATTTGATTTATTAATATACTTATTCTAATATCTTCTCATATTATTATATGGTTTATTAGTAAGAATTAATGAATTATATTCTTATTTTCTTTCTGTTTTATGGCCACTATTTAAAACCCTCCCACAAACTTATTCTTCAGTTACAGCAGAAAAAGAATTTTTTAAGGCGGCAAAATCAAAAGAAATTTTAAAATCACCAGTAAATAAGAACTAGTAAAGATGGATGGGTCCCAAAATGTTAGGAATTCCCAGGGAAATAATAGTTTTTGAAGTTGAAGAACATTTTATGTAATCAAGACAATAGGGCAAGTGTTCTAAACAGCATGGAATGTGATTGGTCGAAGAGTGGCAGTTGGCAGCAGCAGTGATAAGCAAACAATATTTCAGTTTAATTTACAGAAAACCACCAAATTAAAATTATTGTTCCGTATGTCAAACTTGTCCAAATACTGTGTAGCCTAAGTAAATAAATCACACAATACAATGATCTGACAGGAAAACATACAAATTGTAGCGTTCTAGTATTGCACATGGAATTGTTTTCATTTTGTGACCATGATTTAAGAAAAAAATAATATTCCTGAAAAGATTGTAAAACAAGCTGAAATGTCTATTGAAAATTAAAAAAAAAAAAAAAGAAAGCTTAGAATAGAACAGGAGTACACAAGACAGCTTTGATATCAACACAGAAGTTAAATGAGCAGATAGGTTGTTTTCTATTTATTCAACTTTGCTCTTGACGAAACTCTGAAGAGACAAAGTTTGTAACGAGGACTGTAAATATGGAAGGTAGAATTATCATTATAGTATTCACTGATGATATGATTTTAAAAACAAATATATAAATGACCTAAAATTACTTGCACAAGTATTTCTAGACAAAGCTACAAAAGTAGGTTTACATATTAATTTGGATAAAACTAAATATATGAGTATAGGAAGAAAGGTAGAGCCAAGTAAATAAGTGCTAATAAACCTTCAATTACAAATGAATTCAAATATTTAGTATTGATTATAACCAGCCAAAACAAATGGATATCAGGAAATACAAATAATAACGCAACCAACAAACGTAACTGAAGTCTGTACAAATTATTCAAAAGCAAGCTATTGTTTAGTCACAAAAGAACAAATGCAACAAGTGTACAATCTGTTTTCTTGTACAGTCTAGACACTAAAAAACTTCCACCAGAAAAAGCTGATAAACTTTGAAAATAAAATAATGAAAAGGTTATTATGTGAGACAATTCCAACTTGTGAGACAGGAGTATGGATAATAAAGACAAATACAGAGCTTAGAGATTAAAAAAAAACCTGATATCCTAGCCATAATTAGGAGCAGGAGAATAAGATGGATCAGTTATATATGAAGTAGAGAAGAGTATAACTGTTAAAATACTATGCACTGGAAAAAGCAGGAGAAAGCATTCTCTAGAAAGACCAAGGTTAAGATTTGTGATCAGTGGCAGGTGATGTGAGAAGACAAGGTGGTGACAAAGAGATGGCAAAATATAAAAATGACTGCAGACAACTTGTTGTTGAGGCCAAAATTCAACTAGGATTGGAATACCACAGGAGTAAGTGTGTTGCCACTTGTTTAGTAAAGTTAAGTGCAAACCAAAATATAACATGTTTTCACTTTAATTTCTAGTTGAATTTTCAATAATAATTACAATAAACATTTTGCTGTAGCTTAGTAACTTTTTTTAGCATCCATTACATACATAAAGAAAAATGTATTTTAGTTTTTATTCAATTACTAATTATACATTTACGTTTATTTATAAATAGTATTTATATTAAAATGAAAATGTAATAACTATTTAAATGTAATTAAGTGTGTGCAAATCATAATATGTTACTTGATTTGTTCTAAAATTCAAATTGCAACCACAATCGAACAGCACGCCAACCATTCTGCAACTAAACAAAAATTAGGTACTACTTTTTAATAGGATAAAAATAAAAATGCACGTTCAGTGCATTTGGGTAAATGTGTTGGTACAAGTATGTCACATATAAACTTTCCTGTTTATTTTAATGAAGTTTAAATACAAAAAAACCTTACAAATAAAAAGGTTTTGACAAGGAGACAAGGTTTAAAAAAAACTTTCATAAAACAATTAATTAATTGTAATATAATGCAAACAGTAAGAACATCTATTAACATTGTAATAGACTAAAGTACAAAGCCTACTTGAATAGATTATATAGTACAATACCAAACGAATACATCTACTTCAATCAAATACAAACTACAAACTTCAACACAGTTAAAAGTATTGGCATCCCCACATTTTTTTCAATCATTTTAAAGTGCAAATTTAGAACAATGCATGTTTTATTTGAATTAAATGTTACACATTAGCACAATGTAACAAATTCTAGTTTCTAGTCAACTGAAGTAGGTTAGAATGTATATACATGAGTGATTAGGTCAGTAAGTTACACATGAAACTTCTATAGATATGTTAATAATTTGGCAATGATTAAAACTTACTTTGCCAAAAAGTTGTGTAAATTCCACTCCTCTCTGTTGTAGCTCCATATGGACATGGCTGCCAAATGCTTCTATAACCTCTCGGATTTTTCTGTTCATAAAACCATTTAAAAATTAATTATCAAGCAAAGTGCATTATTTTTCATACACAATATTAAAGTTGGGGATTTGAATTTGTATACCTTTTAAAAATATCAAATGAATCTGTATATTTTAGAGGATTAACATTAGGAGTGTGCGATGCATCAAAAAATCAATGTGATTCAATTCTATGCAACGAATCGATGATTCGATTCAGGACTAGTCAAAATTTCGATGCATCGAAAGTAGTGTGATACATCAATAGATGCATAAGAAATATTGATGTCTCAGATTAATTCTGATGCACCAAAATTACAAACTATTGCAAAAAAATTCCTTTTAATTTATCATTTTTACTGCGCCAATAAAAATGATAAATTAAAAAGAATTTTTTCCTTATTTCACGCCGTCTTAAATAACTACTACTTTGATGTTTTAAATAAAATATTTTACAGTAAAATAGTTGTAGAATGATTACTACTCGAGTTTTTTTTTTCATTCCGAGTGGATAGGGATGAGTGCGATCGGACACAAACCTGATTATATCACAATAACGAATACAGAGTTTGACCGGTTGAAGTTCGATCGAGTAGTTGTATTTCATGAAATATCATATTTACATCTTAATTTAGTTTTAAGAGTAAACAGTTTTATAAGTTATGAATAAAAAATGTGCGCTTCCTTGTGATTTACTTTACCCTTAATCATACGTTATCAGTTTTTTACGTGTAATTATGAACTAAACAATACGCCTAAGAATAGGTAGTACACGACGACAGTCAAATGAACTAGTTCAATTCAAAGTGAACAACAGAACTGGGAAGGTAGCAATCACTGTAAATAGTTACCGTAGTAGCGATCACACATGTTGGTCGTCGAGTCTACTAGTCACTTGTAACCTAACCTAAAATAGCGTGAATAAAACAGAAGTGCTGGTTAGTGTTTTTATGACCCAAGAAAGGGGACAAGAGATCCGGATCAAGATGCTCAAAAAGACCGATACAAATCTAATAGTCTGTACGCCGTGGAAATTATGCATATTTTCTTCATATCAATAATACCGTTCAATGAAAAGAAAGGGTCCCAAGAACGGGTCACTTTACATCCCAAGAATCGAACTTCCCATCTTTTTAGGTGAAAGTTCATCTCGGTTCTAGTATACGTATGTGCAAGGAACCGTTCAGCTCCTTTTCGGAACTGAAATTATCGTATATTTCTTGCGAGTCGATTGAGGTCTATTTTGTTTTTAAATCTGAGCAGGGAATCGTCCAATGATTTGACCTAAGAAAATACTGTATCATATCATATAAAATATGGTAATGGCGTTCTAGCAGCGTGAAACAACATTATTGATTTATTTTCAGTCAAATCTAAGGCGAACGTCTATTAATTATTATTCCGAAAACGCCTTAGATCGCCAAAACTGTATGTAATATTTGCGCATACGATATTTGTTCCTGTCAAATTGTTGAACGGTTTTCTGACTAGGTTAGACAATAACACAGTTGGAGTGTAAAAGATGGTAAAGTTCTAAACAAAATACAACAAATTTAGAAATTCGGAAAATAATTTTTATTGAACCGAAGCCTTATCAAACATCTCGTTTTTGATTCATAAGTTTATAATTAAGTTTATAGCTGCCCAAAATCTTCACTGTATCACTAGTTGGCACTTAGCTGATATTTCAGGCTGCATCTCGTCGCCAATATCGGCTATACCTATTATTTTAACCGACTACGTCTATGGTTTTCATTTGATTACACCAGGTTTTCATGAATTTCTCGTTATGACATAATTATTTATCTGTTGTTCAATGTAGCCTCATGTATCGAAGTAGTTTCAAGTTGTACATATTTCATTACCGATCATAATTTAGAAACTAATTCATCCTAAGCGACTTTAAAATTTATTTTTTGTAAACCTGCTTAGTTATTATTATCAATCGATTGAACTAGAGTCTTTGTCATCCAGATTTTCAAATTTGATTATATAATTCAGAGCCTATTTCCGGTTAGTTGTAACCTTGTTATTACTGAATTAAATACCCACAGAATACAGATCCACTCTTCTTGGCATGTACATAATCAATTTTTTGTTGAGAGGAGGCAATTCTGAAAGCAAATGACTGCATTTGGCGATGACACTTGAATTTTAGCATCATTTTGGTTGGATGCAGCTTTTGCCAACAAGCTTCCCTACGTTTTCGCAGTACACTTTGAACTGAACCACCAGATAAACATATCGGCCGGCTGTGAAACAGTATAATTGGCTTGCATAGAAAATGAGATTTGTGATAGGAGTAAACAGATTAAATCTTTATAATTCACGTTGTTTCAATTAATAATATACTTTCTTAATTTCTTACATATTATTGGTTCTGAAAAAAGGAAAAAGGTTAAACAAAACAATGCCACATAAAAATGTAGGAAGGCAGGAAGTAAAAAGTTTTATTTATCAAATGTTACAGTTACAAACAACAAATCAAAATTATTGTGTTCAGTTTAGATGTATATATTTACGAATCTGGCCAAATTTAACATAGGCTTATGATGGTGCCTGCCTTTTACAGTTGTCTTGGGTGAACAGGAAATTCTTTTGTTAATACTCGCTCGAAAATACTCGATACTCGAAAAAATGCCAACTACTTGACTCGAACTCAAAAATCACTACTCGCACACTCCTAATGTTTATTAATAATTTTTTTTTAAATTCACGTTAGTCGATTATTGTTTCGTTTTGACTGTCACCACTGTGTTCTGAAATAGATTAATCACAATCATTTTTATTTTTTTAAATTGAATTAAACGTTCATTATTAAAAACAGCATTATTTAACATCTATTATCAAGCTTTTTATTGGAAAATATTTTTAGTTAAAATTCAAAATGTATTCAATAAATTAGGTATCGGATATGTTAATAATTCATAAACTTTTATAAACTGTCTTAACTTGAATTGTTATACTTCAATCAATCTTATCCTTGTTCTAAATAAAAATTCTGTGATATGGTAAGTTTGATTTATGTATACATTAATATTTATTTCAGTCAACCTCATTATTAGTTGAAAAATAAACAATGATGGCTGTCATTTTCCAACAATGAAAGTTATTAACACAATAATTAATTTGTTTTAACTTATATGTATTATTAACTTTGCCTCTAAAGTATATTATTTTAATTGAACCATATTACATTTGGATAATTTTGACCAGTTACTCTCCCTCACTCTGTACAACTATTGGCATTTAAATTTAATTAAATTAATGCAGTACGATGGCAAATTAAACTTGGTGCAATTCCTTTATTGCTAGCTTTTCCTACATATTTCCTTTTTTTTGACTTAATTATAGCATGCTTAATGTTGAAAAAATGTACTGAGCTTTGCACTATTATTTTTAAATAACTATGATTTATTATGCTTTAAGGCATTTTGTGAATCTTTCCATTTTACATTCCTTACATTATTTTCAGTTTACCTTCTCACTTTTATATAAATTTTATTTTTGTTTACCTCTTTTATACTTATAATATTAATTAGCTAACATTTCTATGTTTTGAGTTATCTTTCTTTGAACTAGCATGGTATCTTTGACACACATGGTACCTTTTTACTCTACCATTTCTAAAACTTATATACAGTAAAATAAAAACTATGAATTTTGATAGGAGTGCATCAAATCAAATTGGAAGTCTTTGAATACCATTGATGCATCGATTAAAGAAATCTGTTGCATCGAACATTCCTAATTACAAACATTGAAGAAAACAATACATTTTAAAGATGTAAGTCTAGCTTAAGAAGAGCTCTATAGCTTAAGAAGTTCTTTAAACAAGTGTAAAGTCAAATTTTAGAATCTTACAACAAATCGATAAACATTTCAAAATCTGAATATTTTGATTTACCCATCTATTTCATTAAATATCTACTATAATCATGGCCCTTTACAACCAGATCACATAAAATCGTGATGGACTGAATTAATTGTTTGCAAGCTTGGAAGCGAGGGGTTCTCCAATCCATCACTTATATTTAGTTATTGTGACTGTACATACTATCGATAGAGCAATTCCGATACTTTTATGAATTACACATTCATTCAAACAATTAATCATTATTCATTTCTAAGATGCCGATCATAGAGATATGGGTGAATATAAGGGGTGAATGAGTGTGATGAATGTAGGTGAATGAGTGTAGTCACTGTTACTATCTGAGTTTGACTTAGCTAAGCATTGTGTGCATTGCCATGCATGTATAAGCAGTAAACAAACACAAACAATATACACAAGACACACAAATACTATCGCAGCTGGGAGAGTAGTACAGTAGAACCTCACTAACTCGACACCCGGTAACTCGACAGTCTGTGTAACTCGACAGTCATTGGAAGACGGTAAACTCGACTTCAAATCATAATAGCCTAGTGCACACAACGAGGGAGGCGAGGCAGGAAGTGGGTCAGTGCGCGCCGCAGACGGGAATTCGTAGATTTGGGAATTCCAAGTCGGGGTAACGACCTTTCCTCTGACTGACCAGTTAGGGGCGGGGGTTGGGGGATGGTCGCTATTGTTTACCGATCCGCTACGGTCGCGCTGGCGAACCTTTTATTCTCGTGTCTCTTCTACCTGATTAGTTTAGCGCTGACTGTTGACAGTTTGAGTTGTGTTACGTGTGCTCGAGTAGAACGGTTTTTTCACTCTTTAATTCAGTTATTGTTGTTTTATTCAGTTATTGTTTTACACTTTTGGCGTGTGTGTCAAAGAAGATGTCGGGGAAAAAGAGGAAGCAAGTGTCGGTTTCAATGGAACTTAAATTTGATGCGTTAAAAAAACTGGAAAAAGGTGAAAACGTCAATAAAATAGCATTGAACTTAAATGTTGGGCGATCTACAGTGCATGGTTGGCAAAAGAAAAAAACTGAGATTGAATCATGGTGTTTAAAAAGAATGTGTACAGAGTCTATTAAGGAGAGAAAGTCAATGAAATGTGCCGAATATGAAAAAGTAAGCGAGGCTTTGTATCAGTGGTTTCGTGTTCAAAGGGACAAAGGTGTGCCAATATCCGGTCCAATTTTGCAAGAAAAAGCTCTGAAGTTCTATGAAGAATTCAAAGAAGAGGGTGATTCGGGGTTCACAGCAAGCAATGGATGGTTAGATAGGTGGAAACAGCGGTATGGCATCAAGCAACTCAGCATCTGCGGGGAAAAATTATCAGCTGATCCAAATTCTGTTGGTGAGTTTAAAATAAAATTTCAAGAGCTTATTGAAAAGGAAGGTCTTACTGGTGACCAGATTTATAATTGTGATGAATCCGGCCTCAATTATCGAATGCTTCCTGCTAAAAGTTTGGCTTTAAAAAGTGAATTGAGTGCTCCAGGTTACAAAAAAAGTAAAGAGCGAATAACTATTCTTGCTTGTAGTAATGCAACTGGAGAACATAAAGTTAAATTAGCCATGATAGGTAAAGCAAAGAAACCAAGGTGTTTCAAACATGTTAAGTGTACCGAGAATGGCTTTGATTTGCCTGTATGGTACCGGAACCAATCCAATGCATGGATGAGCGAAACTATATTTAAGGAGTGGTTTTTCAACCAATTCGTCCCTGAAGTTGAGAGGTTTTTATTTAAAGTCTAAAAATCTTCCAAGGAAAGCCATACTTATCATGGACAACGCAACGACTCATCCAGACACAAACTTCTTGACAGACAAAGGGATCAAGGCAATCTTCCTTCCCCCGAACGTCACTTCACTTGTACAGCCGATGGATCAAGGTGTTTTGGCAGCTCTGAAGAAACGTTATCGACGTAAGCTCTTGTCATCGTTAATATTAGCTATGGATGAAGGTCACGAGTTGCTAGCTAAACTGAAGCAGATCGATTTGTTGGATGTTATCGGCTGGATTAGCCAATGTTGGAATGAATTAGAACCGATCACTCTCGTTCGCTCGTGGAGAAAACTCCTAGATCACTCAGGAAATGAGTTTGATCCACAAGAAGAAAGTGAATCCTCTGATTTGGTCTCGGTGATGAAACAGATTCCTGGCTGTGAAGATTCTGTGGAAGAAGATGTACGGGAGTGGATGGATTTAGATGGGGCCAGTGAACCACTTGGAGAAGATGAAATAATTGCCGCTGTGAGAGCCCAAGGAGGAGAGAAGGAAGAAGATGACTCAGAAGACGACACTCAGACAAGTCAAGAGGACATGATGAGCCACAGCGAGGGACTAAAGTGTTTGGAAGGTGCTTTGCGGTACTTGCAGCAACAGCAAGGGACGTCTGCAATGGACATTTTATTCATTCGGAGACTCCGTGATGAAGCAGCCAGGCGCCGAATTGAAAGAGAGAAGCAGTCTTCAATAACTACATTTTTTCAAAGGATTTGATATGGACTTACGAAAAATCACTACACTGTATATATGTAAGTAATAAATTTAAACATGTTTTTATCATCTATGGTGTGTTTATTTAATCAGAATCCTTTGAAAATAAAATGTTCTGGATAACTCGACAACCCCCAAACTCGACAACCTCTCGGTCCACAAAGTGTCGAGTTAGTGAGGTTCTACTGTATTAAGGACATAACATTTACCAAATAATGATCCAGAACTTCAATTATTGATCGTGGTAAACAGAGAATAAAGTAAAGGAATATAACAACAATCTTAATGAAAAATCAAAAGTTGAATTCCAACTCCATCCAATAAACAGTAATTGTGTTCTGTAATAAGAGTGTAATAAGAATTCTGTAATAAGAACAAAGGAATTGAGACTCGGCTCATGGAACATTAGAACCCTGGCGGTGCCAGGTAAGGTAGATATTATCAGTGAAGAATTTGAAGCCTACAAGATAGATGTGGTAGCACTACAAGAAACCAAATGGCCATTCTGTGGAAAAATAAACACTAAAAGTTACCAAATACTATATAGTGGCTGTGACGATGGAAGACACTATGCAGGCGTAGGGTTTGCTGTCAAAAAATACTTGTTAGAATCAGTCATAGCCTATGAAGCAATAAATGAGAGGATATGTACAATTAGGTTTAAGGGAAAGTTTAATAACATATCAATGATAAGTTTCTATGCACCTACTGAGGATAGTGAAGATGATGAGAAAGATATATTCTATGCTCAGCTAAAGGAAACATTTTCAAAGTTACCAAGCTATGATACCAAAATCCTTCTTGGAGATGCTAATGCTAAGGTAGGAAGAGAAACCATGTGGGAGAGTGTGGCTGGCAAACACAGCCTACATAATATATCAAATGACAATGGAATAAGACTGCAAAGCTTTGCTTCTTCGATGAATCTGTACATTGTCAGTACTAAATTTCCACGTAAAGATATACATAAAGTAACATGGACATCACCAAATGGAAATACAAAAAACCAAATCGATCATGTTCTGATTGATAAAAGACACATCAGTACAGTAGTAGATGTAAAAAGTAAGAGAGGGGCAGAGTGTGGTACAGACCATTACTTGATTCTAACAAGACTTAAACAAAGAATAAAGATTGAAAAAAGAAATGTTAATAAAATAACAGAAAGACTGTATCTGGATGAAGATAAGAAAATAGAGTTCCAAGTGAAAATCTCAAATAGATTCGAAGCTCTACTAACAGAAGAAGATGAGGAAGAGACACAAGTAGAGACAATGTGGCAAACCTTCAAAAAGAACATAAAAGAAACAGCAAATGAAGTTTTTATAAAGAAAAAGAACCCAAAAAAACCCTGGTTCAATGAGAAGTGCAGAGAATTAGTAATTAAAAGAAAAGAAGCAAAAAATAAACATCTAAAATGCAGAAATGCTGAAACTAAGGAAACATACAGAGAAATAAACTTGGAAGTAAATAAAACATTAAGACGAGAAAAAAGAAATTTTATAAATAATAAACTAACAAAGGCGGAACAAGATTTAACAGTGAATAACACTAAGGAATTTCACAGAACTGTGAGATTTTTTCAGAAAGGTTACAGTCCTAAAGTAATGGGAGTAAAAAACAAAGATGGAAATACAATAGTGGAAACATCTAAAATACTTTAAAGATGGAAGAACTACTTTGAAAACTTATTAAATGCTGATAATAACATAGAAGATGAACAAGATGTGAACATAGAGGATGTAAATCAGGAAGATGTTTTAGAACCAACTATAGAGGAAATTGAGAAAGTGATGAAAACATTAAAAAATGGGAAGGCACCAGGAGAAGATGGAATACCTATTGAAATAATCAAAAGTGGTGGTATTAAAATAATGAAATTCCTACATACAATGATATTGAAAATTTGGAGAATGGAAGTTATGCCAGTGGAGTGGCAAGAGAGTGTGATAATACCACTGTACAAAAAAGGAGATAAGCAGGAATGTACAAACTATAGAGGAATATCACTACTTAATTGTACATATAAAATACTGTCAAAACTAATATTAAACAGACTAAAAAGATATGGAGAAGAAATAATAGGAGAACAACAAGCAGGCTTTATGAAAGACAGATCAACTACTGACCAAATATCTATTATAAAAGAGCTGGCCTCAAAATACTGGGAATATAACAAAAATCTACGAGGGGTATCCAAAAAGTAAGTTTCCATTAATTATGAAAAAGTTAAAAAGACTCAAAAAATAACTGAAACACCGTTATTCAACTTTTTACATCATACCTTATTTTTCTACATAGTTACCATCCCTTTCTAAACACTCTTGGTATCTAGGAAATAGTTTTTTTATTCCAGCATCACAAAATTCACCCACCAAATTTTTAAGCCAAGTATCCACCTCATTTTGAAGGTCATCGCTGTTGGCAAATCGCCGACCGCCAAGGTGTCTTTTGAGCTCCGGAAACAGATGAAAATCGCTAGGCGCAAGATCTGGTGAGTATGGAGGATGACCAAAAACATCCCACTTAAATTTCCTCAAAAGTTCCATTGTTGCACGAGCAGCGTGTGGTCGGGCGTTATCGTGAATAAGCAGAACCGTGCGCGACAAAAGTCCGCGCCGTTTATTCTGTATTGCCCGCCGAAGTCTGGTGAGAACTTCACAATACCTTTCTGCATTTATGGTTTCGCCACGAGGAAGATAGTCAATCAATAACACTCCACGGCAGTCCCAAAAAACTGTAGCCATTACCTTTCCTGCTGACTCAAAAACTTTGGCTTTTTGAGGAGCTGCCTCTCCTTTTTTTTGCCACACCATACTCTGGCGTTTGGTTTCTGGAGTTGAGTGGTGAATCCATGTTTCATCACCAGTGACTATTCTACTGAAAAGGTTTTCATCTTCATCGTCAAACAATCGCAAGAAAGACTGGGCAGCAGCCATTCGTTGTTGTTTATGGGCATCGCTCAATAAGCGAGGCACCCATCTTGCACACACTTTTGCAAGCTGAAGATCTTCTGTCATGATATTGTGCACAGATGACCGGCTAACTTCAAAACTTGACGGCAGTTTACCCATAATTTCATCGAGAGTCACTCGCTTATCATTGTCAATAACTGCTCGTACAGCATTAATGACGTCTGGTTGCCGAGAACTGGCCGGTCGGCCATTACGCTCATCGTCATGAACATTTTCTCTTCCTTCCAAAAACATTGCACGCCAACGACGGACCATCTGAATGGACATAACATGTTCACCATACACTTGACACAACTGACGATGAATTTCAACGGCAGTTACGTTTTTGGCGGTCAAGAAACGAATAACACTATGGACTTCGCAACTGGCGGCAGAACGCAGTGGAGTCTCCATAATGTTTGGGCAGCACCTGACTGAGCAGCGTGACAATGCGCCAGTGACCGGCGCACCTGTTGCCAACCGAACCGCGCTAAATATCCCCGCCCACAGCTGCACGCTGTGTTACGCACGCGTCTTTTTACAGGACAGGGAAACTTACTTTTTGGATACCCCTCGTATATATATATTATTCATTGACTTTAGAAAGGCTTATGATAGCATTGTGAGATCAAAATTGTGGACATATCTTAGACAAAAAAACATTCCAGAAAAGATAATTAGACTAACAAAAATGTGTATTGAAGGCTCAAGAGGGAAAGTAAGAATAGAAAGAGAATTTACAGACACTTTTGACGTTAAAACAGGGGTAAGACAAGGAGATGCGTTGTCACCACTATTGTTCAACCTCGCTCTTGAAGAAACACTGAAAGTGACAAAATCGGTACAAATAGGCGCAAACATTGAAGGTATAATCAATATTTTAGCATTTGCTGATGATGTGGCATTAGTAGCTGATAATAAAAATGATCTAAAAACGCTAGCAGGTGTCCTGTTAAAAGAAGCCAACAAAGTAGGTCTTCAAGTGAACGAAGAAAAAACTAAATATATGAAGATAGGAAGACAGGCAGAGCCAATCAACTCAACACTGGATGTAATGGATAACAAATTTTTAGCCACTGAAGAGTTCAAGTATCTAGGAGTTACTTTGACTAGCCAAAATAAAATGGAAGAGGAAATACAAGTCAGAATTAATGCAGCAAATAGATGCTACTGGAGTCTCCTGAAACTATTCCAAAGTAAACTACTGTCAAGACCCACAAAAATAAGAATGTATATAGCTATTGTACAACCTGTTTTATTATATGGATCTGAGGTGTGGACCCTAACAATGTATAACAAAAAAAGATTAATTACATTTGAAAACAAAATTTTAAGAAGAATATATGGACCTACCTATGAATCAGGAGTGTGGAAAATAAAAAAGAATAGAGAGCTTAGAGAACTGTACAAGAGACCTGATATTGTGGCGGTGGTTAGAAGCAGAAGAATAAGATGGCTTGGTCATGTGAGGAGAAGGGAAGAAGAAAAAATGATAAGAAGGGTATGGATGGGGAAACCAGCAGGAAGGCGACCTCAAGGACGACCAAGAATAAGATGGGATGACCAAGTGGAACAGGATGTGAGAAGTCTTGGTGGAGACATCGAAATGGCAGAGGATAGAGGATTGTGGAGGCAACTTGTTGGCGAGGCCAAAAATCACCTTGGATTTGAGTGGCCACAGGAGTAAGTAAGTAAGAGTAAGTAATAAGAGTGTATTATGTAAATGAGATGCACATTAATTTTATATTTACTTGGCTTTAACGCTGTATTTATTTTAGGTTAAGATTTGTCTTATAAAAAAAGTTTGCTGATGCCCTTCTGATCGGTCCAGTTAGATAAATGTTTTTAATTCTTTTTAAAATACAGTAAAAAATGCTTGTATTTATATCATTATTATTATTATAAAAGGATATAATAATAATAATAATGATATAAATTATATAATATATAATTATATAATATATAATAATAAATTATATAATATATAATAATCATTATATTATTATATAGGAGTGGAGGATACAGGGTAAACGTCCAAGGGGTAGACCAAGGGATAGATGGAGTGATGGGTTAAAGGAGAGTGTAGTAAGAAGAGGGGAGGTATGGGAAAACATATTGGAAGAAAGGAAGTGGGAAGATAAGCTATGGTGGAGAGGACTGTGTACCAAGCAGACCCGGGAGAAGACTGGAACCTGCTGCTGATGATGATGATTATTATTATAAAAGAAGAATGGTGGAAGGAAGAGTGGTTGATGGCAAGAGAAGAGTTGAGACTGGAGCTGCTAAACCGATGATGATGATGATTTGTGTTATTGTAACTATAATCATTTTATTGGAAACAAAGTATCTTGCAAAGAAAAGTGATGTGCTAGCAATATATGAATACTTAAATTTAGTAATTTATTTTGATTTAACAGGAAAGAAATTAGAATTGCTAAAAGGGATCTCACATATTTAGGATTGCCATTGCTTCATACAAACATCACAATTCATATTCGCCTCAATTTTGCTTATAAATAAAAAACAAACAAAACATAATTTAAAAAATATTATTGATCTTAACAACCCAACAGATCTTAAATTGATATAAATTGCCCAACCTACTCATAAATGGCAAATGTATTCATTAGGAAAATTGCACTACCCTTGAAACTAAATGAATTGTATAATTGAGAAAAAATATACTACCTTGTTCAATCACTTTTATTTCATATACTACATGTTTCGATCCTTAGATCATCTTCAGGTGTATATTGCAACAAATCTTGAAGGCATCAATAAAAATTTAAATTAGTTAAAACTTATTAACTTGAAAATACATAAAAACTGTTTTGGTTAGCTAGTTGTTATTATCATAATATGATAATAACAACTATCATAATATGATAATAACAACTAGCTAATCAAAACAGTTTTTATGTATTTTCAAGTTAATAAGTTTTAACTAATTTAAATTTCTATTGATACCTTCAAGATTTGTTACAATATACACCTGAAGATGATCTAAGGATTGAAACATGTAGTATATGAAATAAAAGTTATTCAACAAGGTAGTATATTATTTCCAATCCAGGGTCAATATGATTACAGTTGACTCTTGATAATCCGACAGTCACGGGACCAGTAGGGTGTCGGATTACCAAAAACGTCGGATTACCAAATGTACCTCCCATCATGACTGAATTCGATGTTTAAACTTAAAACAATAACAAATACGATAGTTTTAAGCAATAGGTATGTACAGTACTGTATTAACAAACCTATTTCATACGGTTTGTGAATATTTATGTGCATAAAATAAATACGTACTGTATTGACCAAAGGTCTAGGTTAAAAATAAAGTACAGTAATTAATGCGGATAGTTTTAAGAAATTGACAAACTGTATTTACTACATTAAAAGTACAGGATTGTATGTATTATAGCAAAGTTTGTACTGTACTTACACACATATGAACAGATTGCAAAACAGTAAATAAACTAAACATGAAAAAAATCTGTCATTTTCTTCTGCTTCTTTGTACGCAAACCTTCGTTAATCGCTTTTTCTTGAATGCATTTCAAAACTAAAACGTTGTTGACGTCTAGGTCACGTTCCTCACACCAGCGAATCAAAGTGTTGGCAGCAGACAAAGCTTCATCACAGCTGATCACGTATTTTTTTCTCCGTCTCCACGGCCTCTTCAATTGTGTCGTTTTGTGTTGATTTCTTGCAGAATCTCTTCATCTGTTTGTTCTGCACCCAGGTTATCGTCTAACACCCATCTTATTAGTTCTTCCGATAATTCTTGTTGGACGTTAGTTTGATTACAAAGTAAAATGGTTTCTTCCACTACACGATTGTTATCTTGGGTGTTGTCGTCATTTTCCCGTTGGTTTTCATCATCTTTATTTTGGAGGAGGGGGTTATGTGGCCAAACATTTTTCCAGGATTTTATAAGTGTTGATGGCTGGACTTGTTGCCACGCAAAAGCTGCATTAAGAATAGCGTCCCTAATGTCAAACTTTTTCAACAGTGTTGTAATGTCTGCATCTGGTTGGCAAACAATATCCATAAGTAGGCGTTTTTTGTAATGCGCCTTTAGAGTTTTGATAACATTCTGATCCATTGGCTGAATCGGAGCAGTTGTATTTTTCGGTAAATACATGACCTCTATGTATCCATCAGCTGTTTTTGCTTTTAATTCTTCTGATTTTGGATGCCCAGGAGCATTATCTAATAATAAAAGAGCCTTTAATGGCAGATTATTAGCCTTTAAATGCTGTTTTACTTCTTTGACAAAATGATTATTATACCAGTCTAGGAAGATTTCTTGGGTCACCCACGCTCGACTTTGGTTCATATAAACCACTGGAAGAGTTTCAAGATTGGTGTTTTTAAACGCCCTAGGTTTCTTACTTTTACCTACAGCTAACAGTTTTAACTTATGACTCCCGGCACCATTTGAACACACCATCAAAGTGATCCTTTCTTTTAAAAGTTTCCTGCCGGCAATATTCTGTTCATCCCTTGTTACAAACGTTTTGGTTGGAAGTTGCCGCCAATTAAGGCCGGTTTCATCGGCATTGTAAACTTGTTCGGCAGTTAGGCCCAATTCAGTAATTTTTGTGTCTAGGCACGTGATGAAGTTGTCAATATCTGTCTCATCGGCAGACAGTTTCTCTCCGCTCATCTGCAAAAACCGAATACCATGCCGTTTTTTAAAATTTTCAAACCAGCCATCGCTTGCTCGAAAATCGTCTTTATTAGTTATTTCACGATAAAAGAACTTTGCTTTTTCTTTTAAAATATCCCCAGAAATTGGGGCATTTCTGTTTCTTTCTTGTCGAAACCACGCATGAAGAGCTTCTTCAACTTGAGGAAATTCACTCATTTTAAACGTTTTTCTGTTTGAATTATCCTTGGCAGATTTTATAAAGTTTTCAATTTTTTCACGATTTTTTACAATGTCATAAACTGTAGGCCGGCCTATGCCAAACACTTAAGAAATTACCGTAGGGGTTTCGCCACGGTCATATCTCTTAATGATGTCCCACTTTTCTGAAATTGATAATGTTTTATGCTTACGTTTGGTTCCACTTGTGCTCGCCATCATATGCCACACCAAATATACTGTACAGAACTCTTAACTACAGTATTTACACTTACATACAGTTACTTTGCACTTACATATACTTAAATACAATTACAGTTACATATTTACAATTACAATGCCACAGTACACAAAAACTGTTCAAATTTCACACACTAAATAAAAAGGAAGAAGCACTTGTACTGCACTATGCTACACGGAAATACCGATGCGTCAATCCTGTTGAGACATGAAACGAAGGTTGTTGACCGCGTCGGACTACCGAGCGTGTCGGACTACCGCGAGTCAACTGTATTAAATGAATTGTTTGAGCAGCATACTCACTCAGTCTCACAGTTGAACCGGGTGCTGAGCTTGGTCAGAGATAGCAGAGCGTACTGTTTGGTAATTACAGAGTTCTGTGGAGACCAGAGTAACCGCTGATATACTTGGATCACTTCCGCCTCCGTCACCTATATAAAAATAAACTTTTAACTTAAAATTTTTTTAATTATTAAAAGTAACCTTATTTAGGTTTTGTTTAGGACAGAGACACAGGTTTGACTTTATAAAAGTTCCCTTGGTAAGTTCTTTGGTGTCAAAGGATTTTTGTAAATGGTAACTCCTCTTTCCTATCTCAAAACAGAAATTATTCAGGAACTTTGTGAGGGATTAAGTATAACCTTAATTTAGATAAAGTTATGCGAATATAAAAAAGTAGACAGCTACAGCACAAGTTGTACTTAATATAAAATAATTCTGAACAATGAATCTTCTTTTCAATGCTACTACCCGGTTTTTATTAAAATGTGGTAGGCTACTTATTATTTTTAAATCCACATATATTTTTTAATCTAATCTTATTATTAAAATTTGTTTAAGAATACATGAAATAACAAAATAAAAATTGTAAAATATCAAAGAATTGTTCTTATAACAATTTTCTCCTGATTCGAGAGCTCAATTTTTAAAGGCTATATATTAAATTCATATACCTTGTCATAATTTTTTTTATTTTTGACAATATCTAGATGTAAAGTGGAACCTTGAAAGCACGAACCACAAATGAACGAATTTGTTTAAATCCCCTTAAACCTCATAACACTCAATGTTAAAAGAACCTATCTAACACAAATTTTAATGTCCAGCTACCTAAATAACATGAATTTTGTTTGATTTTCAAGACAAAGATATACTCAAGAGATAGTAGTAAGCATGTAGGCCACTGTAGTAACCTAAATTGCTGCAATGGCTCAAGTAGATACTGCCTTCACTGGCACACAAGTAACAAATATTTAAATGCTATCACTATCAAAGTCATTAATGATATCTCTTCAGTCTCAGCAAATGGTTTCTGTTTAGCCAACTAGTCACGAAGTTTCTTAATATTAATATTAACTAAAAATACAGCATTGACCCACCCACCTATACATGTACTGTAATATTGACCCACCCATTCACCATGTACAATGGTAATAACCCACCCATACTCATACGGTTTTAATCCCAAGCACGAATATCAAGAGCTAAGCACCTCTATACTATGTATTTGACCTTTATAAGTCCTTAGTTAAGACCAATTTATACTTCCAATTAATTCTTGTCAAAACAGTAAAACTCAACTTCCGTTTGTCATGCGTCCAGCGCATGCGTGCTAGATACTACTATCTTTTGGCAAGCCACAGCCGCCGTTACGGACCCATTTGACTGTATTTAAGGTCGCTTATGACTGTTTAAAATTCCTCCTCTGATTAAAAATGCCACCAACTGTAAAGTACATGTAATAAGTTTTCGTAACAATAAAGACATGAAAGCAGCTGACATTCATCGAGAGATATGTGGAGTTTATTGAGAAAACAGAATGAGTGATGGGATGGTATGGAAATGGGTGAGAGCTCTTAAGGTTGTGCGAATGTACATGATGATGAACAAAGTCGGAAACCTTCACTCATTACTGATGACTTGGTGCAAAATGTTGATGAATAAAGTCAGAGAAAACAGACGCTTTACAACTGCATCACTATGTAGTGTCTTCAAGTGTCAAAAAGTGCGATTATTGAAGTGACAGACTGTTTGAAGTACCGAAAGTTATGCTTACGGTAGGTTCCCAAAATGCTGACGGAGAATAAAAAAAGACAAACGTTTGACAAGAATCACACAAAAAATGTTTAACCAGTTCTCTTACATTCCTAGAACATTAGAATCGTGATGGTTACAATTTTTTTAAACGAAATGAATTGTCACTGTGACTATTAATTTGTTATTTTCTTTTCTAATCTTAAATACGTTAGATTATTCTTTACTTGTCAAATAGTGAACCTAAAAATTACTCTTTTCCAAATATACGTCTATATACTTTGTTTAAATGGCAGGACCAATGTCTTGCAGCATTTGTCCATCTTTACCAAACAGCTTGGACATGTTTGTTGTCAAAGGCGATTGTTGCCATGCTACCGAGAAGTGTTATATAGTTATTAGGAAGACTTTTTTTGTATATATTTATATATCAATGCATATAACAAAAATATTCCAGCAGATTATTTCACGCTAACTATTTAAAAAGCTTTTCTAAGGATTTTTTTAAGTATCTCTGGTAAAGCGGGTTTTTACTTATTTGTCAGACTAATTTTAATAATAATCCTTACACTGACTAAAATCTGCAAATACCTGGGAGTCACCCTAGACTCCAAGTTATTCTTCGTATCCCATTTCAGACGATCCAAGAAGACCACCACAACCCGTAATTCTCCGACAATTCTTTAAGAAACTGTTAGAAAAAGCACACCAAAAATAAACATTTGGTTAACTTTATAAGCTAGTATACTCCACCTCCTCGTAACATAAACAACATTATTATTTGCCAATAGCTATCTCCACAATCCATATATTGATTTGGATATATACATTTCAATAGTTCCATAAAAGTTATATGTGAATTTCTATTCCACAACAGTTCAGTAGCATATATGAGGGAACTAGAATCAAAAGAGGGTATCTCCACATTTGGTCAAATATCAGGTTATTGTTGTTTATGATTGAATGAACGATGCTTCCATTCTTGCTTAATCGTTGGAAGCAGCACGATGAGTGCAGCTGCTTCCAACCCTTAGCGTTATGAAAACGTAACAGCAAATAATTCACAGTTGGCGGCATTTTTAACTGGAGGAGGAATTTTAAACAGTCATAAATGACCTTAAATAGTCGATTGGATCCGTAACGGCGGCTGTGGCTTGCCAATAGATAGTAGTACCCAGCATGCATGCGCTGAACGCCGACCACAGCGCTACAGCAGCAGGATTCTAAAACTGTACTTACTTTAAAAACGTAGTTCAGTTTAGTTTTATTCTTTCGTGTGTTTGGTACTGTTGCGGTACAGTACGATTGACAATATGTCTCGCGTTTCTCAAGGTGAAAGGAAAAAGAACAGTTCTGTTTGAATTTAAGACGAAAGTGATCAATGTAGATACTGTAATACGTAGTGCATTAATTATACTTACAATAAACGATTTTTTTACACTATAGTATATGAAAACCAACTCCTATACTACGAATGTTGCCCGTTCTACCATGAATAGATTGGTAATACAAATATTGTTCAATTCCCTTTAGATTCGTGGTATCAAGGTTCTACTGTAATTTAAATAGTCATTACCAAATGTACTAAAATACTATGTTTTGAGATATGTTTTGTACAAAATTATAATAATACAATTTTAGCATTTTGTAGTATATGATACCATTATTTTATGTTATACTTATGTAGCTACTAAATTCTGATTTTATTAATTCCTAATAAATAAAAATCAGTATTAAAGTAATATATTTTTACTTTACGGACAAAATAGTTTTTCTAAACAAAATATGTTTTTCTTAATTAAAACGTTAACTTAAATGTACACAAACTTCATGAAAATTTACATTAATTTCAAGTTTAGGCATGCACTTATCATTAACACTTACTTTAACGGGGGAATCTGGTGCATAGAGTAAACTGTCTCCATACTCGCCTATGCACCACGTCGCCACTTGAGTGAGAGGTTGTCTGTCTGCAGTGTCTCGCTCCAGAGCCTGCCACAGCTGTTGTGCCATGTAGGCCTGCTGTGCCTGTGACTCAGATACCAGCTGTATGGTGCTGGATACCACATCTTCCCTTACGTAGTTGCCCGCCTGCCATAACAACAATTGTTTTAATGTTTGCACCTGGTCAAAGCTTAAACTGTATCTGGTAAATGTTTAGTGTCTGGTACAACATTAATTTATCATTTTCAATTCTGTAAAATTAATATCACTTCAAAGACCCTCTTATCAAATTTAAATAGGCAGATAAATTATATATACACTTATAAAACTTATTAGGCCTAACTCATTAGAATGACATGTGTATATAGGTAAGCCGCTTAACACTAAATAATTCTCAATTAGCTCAAGACAACTAAATTACAATAAAACAAAGAATTCTTAAGACAAACCTCATAAACAATCATACTGCTGACTTAAATAACTGAAAAAATAAGCATGTGAAAACTGCTACGTTGTGACTTATACCACTAAAATAATGTAATTTGCAATATTTTGTACTGATAATTATTCATTTCTAAGACGCCGATAGTAGCGATATGGGTGAATATGAGGGGTGAATAAGTGTGATGGGTGTTCATTGTTACTATCTGAGTTCGACTTGGCTCAGAAAGGACTATTTATTATTAATAGCCCAATAGCCAGGGCAACTATGGGACCTACAGCTTTAGGCGGAATCCAAACCACGTAGTATTGGTCTGATTTTCAAAACTGTTAAGCCTAACACTCAGATCACTAC